>JAUCMX010000018.1:1667169-1712169 GCA_033459395.1 Hemibagrus guttatus
TTTAAACTCTGGTGAGAGAAGGACGACTTACACTTCAACTGAAAACGTCCTGTTTTATCGACGCAGTTAAATATGTGTAATAATATCTTTATGTAAAAATATATTCGAGATGGATTACATTTATAAACAAGTCCTTACTATCATGATGAATTTGAAGAACTTTGGACCTCAGTTTTGAAATAAAACATATACATATCTAACAGGTTTATTGTCAGTCATCACACTGTACCTGAGCAGACGACTCCTACGTCCTCATGGTGTCCACATTCACCCTCTTCACACAGCTGAAATCTGCAGTTCCACAGGGACGTCTCGTTCCCCTCACACTCCACCTCATTCAGCCATATGGACCCAGTTCCAGGACCAAACCAGGCTGGTATGTGAGTACTGAGGGCCACTCCACACTGCAGCTGTCTGCACACCACCTGCGCATCCTCAATATCCCACGAGTCATCACACACTGTCCCCCACGAGCCGCTATGGAAAACCTCCAGCCTTCCTGCACAGTCTCCCCCAGAACCAACCAGCCTGATTGAGCTGTGGGTGGGGTTAACGATACCTGCAAAAAAAATAAAAAAAATCAAGTAAATTATCTGTATTTCAATTAAATAAAAGTAACAAAATTTATATAATGTTTATTTACTTTGTATATTCATTCATTAATTCATTGTCTACCGCTTATCCAATCTATTCTCGGGTCACGGGGAGCCTGTGCCTATCTCAGGCGTCATTGGGCATCAAGGCAGGATACACCCTGGACAGAGTGCCAACCCATCGCAAGGCACACACACACTCTCATTCACTCACGCAATACAGACAATTTAGAGATGCCAATCAACCTACAATGCATGTCTTTGGACTGGGGGAGGAAACTGGAGTACCCAGAGGAAACCCCCGAGGCACAGGGAGAACATGCAAACTCCACACACACGGTGGAGGTGGGAATCGAACCCCAAACCCTGGAGGTGTGTGGCAAACGTGCTAACCACTAAGCCACCGTGCCCCCCTTACTTTGTATATGTAATAGGATATTAAAAAAATGAAGAGGTAAAGTGCCATGTACCTGAGCAGGTGATGTACAGCTGTTCCCTGGAGCTGCAGTTGACAGGTTCAGCTTGTGCACTGCTGCAGTTCCCCAGATGAGCTTCACTCCCAGGGCAGCTGAAACCCATTACACACATGTGTTTGTGTTCAGTGGTGGATGGAGAGGAGCGGTAGTTCAGCACGGAGCCACAGCCCAGCTGTCTACAGAGCACAGACGCCTCAGACAGACTCCACGAGTCCAGGAGAACGCTCCTCCAGTCCTGCCTGAAATAAATCTCCACCTCCCCCTGACACTCGCTCCCTCCAGACAACCGCACTCGCCCTTCATGAAACGCCATGGATGATCCTGAAGCAGAAGAACATCATTTAAATATTCTAATGAACTCTGACTTTATTCAGTAACGTGGTGTACATGACGTTAATATCTCACCATTACAGATGACTCCAGCGTCGTGTTTATGAGAGCATTCAGCTCGACTCCATGATGAAACGCCACATCGTGATAGGTGTGTCTCCTCCCCCTGACAATCAAACACATCAGCCCAGATGTGGCCACTCCCCTCCCCAAACCAGTCCGCCTCCACCACAGCCACAGCTCTCCCACAATCCAGCTGTGCACACAGAACATCTGCAGCTCTCATATCCCAGCCTACAGCACGAACTGTGCCCCACTCATCGAGGTACTGGAGCTCCACTCGACCAGAACAGGAGTCCGGTCCGTTCACCAGCCGTGCCTCTGTGTGACCTGAACAAACAGCCGAGAGCTCAGTGAACGAGGAACATTAACACAGGCACCTTAAAGTTTGATGGACAGCTATGTGGTCTCTATTTAAGCAGATGTTACATAATGATACTTAACCGGAACATATTAATCCCACATCGTTGTCATGGGAACAGTTTGAGTGTTTGAGTGAAGATGATGTTGGACAGAAGGAAATCTCAGATTCATTCCCTCTACACTGAAGCTCCTCTGTCCACACCTGACCCTCCCCTTGACCAAAAGCAGCTGATCCCAGAACCTCCACAGGAATCCCACAGTCCAGCTCTCGACACACAACCTCTGCATCCTGCTGGTCAAAGTCAGCATCACACACTGTGGACCACGAAGGTCCATGAAACACCTCCACTCTCCCAGAGCACCGGTGAGAACCAGCAGTGAGTCTCAAAGTCTGACCTGTGGTTAATTTAATTGTGTAAATATTGTCCAAATTTTTTAAGAGCATATACTATCAAGAAAGTATTCCAGTGTAGTTAAAGAGTTTTTATTTGTTAAAAAACAAATAAAAAATTATATATTAATGAATACTTAATCAAAGTAATAGTATAATTCAAATAAATAGATCATAGTAATAATTAAACCATTTATATATTTTTTTCTAAATACATCAATTTACCTGAACAGATGACTCCAGCATCATCACCATGATCACAGTCATGCTTCCCTTGTGAGCTACAATTGTTCAGCGTCAACTCAGATCCTCGACAGTACACATCATGTATCCAGATTTCTCCTGATCCTTGTCCAAAGTGAGCCCAATAAAGCACATCTACAGCCTCCCCACAGTGCAGCTCTCTACACACCACTGCAGCATCTTTCATATCCCAGGCAGAATCACACACTGTTCCCCACTGTCCATCATGAAGAACCTCCACTCTCCCAGCACAGCGACTTCCACCATTCACCAACCTCACACTGTCTGAAAGAGAGAGAAAGAGAGAGAGAGAGAGAGAGAGAGAGAGAGAGAGAGAGAGAGAGAGAGATGTAAACAGAAGTGTATGGAGACATGGTAACAGCAGCATCACACTCTGGTTCTTTGTTCTCTTTGTAAACAATGACAGTAAATCCACTTTGATGTTATTTATGACTGTGTTCATCACTGAAATTACAGTTCTGTCACATTATTATCATACCTGTCTGTATAACTGTCTTCTGATCAGCTGTAATGATGTCATCACTATTCTCAGCTTCATGTTCTACATTAAAACACAGATATTTAAGTGGTGAAGTCATAATGAACATTAAAGATACAGAAATAGTGTTCAAGAGTCACAACTATTACAGTAGGCCGTATTCAGAATCAGTGATTTAAGTCCAAAAGTAACATCAACATGTAAACAGGGAAAATTCCTCGTATTCAGAGTCGTGTTCTGCAGCTTCTTAACTCAGTATTATGGGTTCTTCATTCATATTATTATAATAAACATGCATGCAGATCAGGGCTCTAAGGTTGCCAGATTTTTCTCTAGCAGAAAGAGATTTCTTTTTTACATTTAATGTTTTTATATCACGCTTTAACAGTTAATCATGTTCACATCTTAATGAAGCCACAAAACACTAAGTCAATGTCATGTAACTGGACATAATGTATTGTAACATGTCTTTAAAGAGTTATTTTGATTTGTTGAATATAAAAAACATATTTAACATTGGTTGAATTTTCACATTGTGTTTATTCAGTGTTTTGTCCTGTAAAGAAAACATGCCCAGAGTTTGAAGAATAAACTGACCAGTAATAATCTGAGCTCCCTGTTGGTTCAGTTGAATCAAATAAAATCAAAGTGTGTATGTTTAAGGCAGAAGTTGGTACACAGGAGAAGTTTAATAATAATAATAATAATAATAATAATAATAATAATAATAATAATAATAATAATAATAATAATAATTCTTGTTATTATTATTATTATTATTGTTGTTGTTGTTGTTGTTGTTGTTGTTGTTGTTGTTGTTATAAAAAAGTTCCTCCAAATCTGATTTTACACCAGATACACTCTTCATGAAAAATGGATGTTATACCGAATGCGGGTGATGCAGTCTGTTACACTCAACGTTTATTTTAAATATTTTACAAATTATTATTTATTAAAAAAAAATTATTTAAAAACTTGAACATTGCCTGTGTTGATCGGGATATTTTCTAGAACATATATTACATTTTATGATTAAAACCAGTTTACCTGAGCAGGTGAGTCCAGCATCTTCACCATGATTACAGTTATGTTTCCCCCACCCTGCTGACCCACAGTCCTTCAGTGTCGACTCTGATCCACTACAATCCACTTCATCCATCCAGATTGGTTCTGATCCTTCTCCAAAGTGAGCAAAATACCGCACATTTACAGGCTCCCCACAGTGCAGCTCTCTACACACCACTGCAGCTTCTCTCATATCCCAGCCATTATGACACACTGTTCCCCACTGTCCATCATGAAGAACCTCCACTCTCCCAGCACAGTGACTTCCACCATTCACCAACCTCACACTGTCTGAGAGAGAGAGAGAGACGAGAGAGAGAGAGAGAGAGAGAGAGAGAGAGAGAGAGAGAGAGAGAGAGAAAGAGAGAGATTTTTTTTTTATATTCACACACACACAGTCTTATGTTAGTTTTTACTCACAGTAAATCAAGTCTAAACTCTAAACATTAATCTGGAGCTGATTGTATAAGTGACGCCTCAGAACAAACCCTGAGGATGATGTGTGTACGCTCATGTACAGCTTTTTAAATTCTATAAAAATCAAACACTTTCACTGTTTATAAAGTTACAATCACTCCAGGAAAATTTCTGACATTTCATGATTAAAACTCGTCCCTACTGTTAAAGTGAGAAGTGTGTGATGTTTTGGTGTGAATAATCAGTGTGAACTTACCAGCTGCTGTGAGTGTGAGTGTGGATGAGAGAAGAATAAAAGTCAGACAGATTTCCATCTCCCTCCTCACTGTACACGATGTGTTCACCTCCACTCACCCAGAGAGACTGAGAGAAGTGTATCCCCTCACTCAGCCCCCTACAGAGAGACAGACAGAGAGACAGAGAGAGAGAGAGAGACAGCCAATCACACTCACTGTTACCTTATTAGAAAGACGAGAGGAAATCATCACACAGCCTCAATAACAAATCAGACGAGGCATCTTTCACTTTCTCCATATATATCAAAATAACGTCAGCGCTGATGAACAGAGCCCCGCCTCCTGTCTCTGAGGTGTGTGAGTGATGAACAGAGCTCCGCCTCCTGTCTCTGAGGTGTGTGAGTGATTAACAGAGCTCCGCCTCCTGTCTCTGAGGTGTGTGAGTGACGAGAGTCGAGCACATCACACACTGATTTCAGAGAGGAAACACTCAGCTGTCGTACAGCATTAATGCCTAACAGCTGCACAGAGCAGATACACACACTGATAAACCACACTGCAACTACATCAGCTAAACATCCCTTATACACACACACACACACACACACACACACACACACACACCTGATATTAATCATTAAAACAATATAAAACAATTCAAAACATTTCTAGACTTTTTAAAATTAAGTTTTAAAATGTTTTCCACTAATAATGTTAACACATTCTACAAAGATTTTAACTACATTCAAGAATTTTTACCATTTCACTTCTAATTAGATATTTATTTTTAAATACACACATTTACTCTGGGTTTCAGGATTATAAAAAATAATAGTTGTTTAAAAAAAAGACTTTTTGATTATTTTGATTAAGAACATTAATATTTTTCATCCACAAGATGGCAGTAAAGCATTTCCAAACTGAGATTTCTGTTTCATGAAATGTGTTTGTTCTCTTAACTGACCTGCTGAGGGCGCTGTTAGGATGCTGCTGGATTATTATTATTATTATTATTATTATTATTATTATTATTATTATTATTATTATTATTATTATTATTCCGGCTTTTCCCTTCAGGGGTGGCCACAGTGAATCATCTCTCTCCACCTATCCCTATCTTCTGCATCCTCAACACTTCAACCCACTAGCTTCATATCCTCATTAATTCCATCCATATACCTCCTCTTTGGCCTTCCTCTTTGCCTCCTGCCTGGCAGCTCCATGTCCAACATTCTCCTACCAATATACTCATTCTCCCTCCTCTGAACATGTCCAAACCATTTTAATCTGGCCTCCCTAACTTTGTCCCCCAAACGTCCAACATGAGCTGTCCCTCTGATGTACTCATTCCTAATCCTGTCCAATCTTGTCACTCCCAAAGAGAACCTCAACATCTTGAGCTCTGCTACCTCTAACTCTGACTCCTGTCTCTTCCTCAGTGACACTGTCTGTAAACCATACAGCATGGCTGATCTCACCACTGTCCTGTACACCTTCCCCTTGATTCTCGCTGATATTTTCCTATCACACAGAACTCCCGACACCTTTTTCCACCCATTCCAACCTGCCTGCACTCACTTCTTTACCTCTTTTGCACACTCTCCATTACTCTGGACTGTTGACCCCAAGTACTTAAACTCCTGTACCTTCTTCACCTCTTCACCCTGTAACCTTACTGTTCCACTTCCCTCCCTTTCATTCACACACATGTACTCAGTCTTACTACGACTGACTTTCATTCCTCTTCTCTCCAGCGCAAACCTCCACCTCTCCAGGTTTTCCTTCACCTGCTCCCTGCTCTCACTACAGATCACAATGTCATCTGCAAACATCATTGTCCAAGGAGACTCCTGTCTGACCTCCTCTGACAACTGGTCCATCAGCATAGCAAACAGGAAGGGGCTCACAGCCGATCCCTGATGTAGTCCCACATCCACTTTGAACTCCTCTGTCTGACCTACAGCACACCTCACCACTGTCCTGCTCCTCTCATACATGTCCTGCACCACTCTGACATACTTCTCTGCTACTCCTGACTTCCTCATACAGTACCACAGCTCTTCTCTTGGCACCCTGTCATACGCTTTCTCCAAGTCTACAAACACACAGTGCAACTCCCTCTGACCATCCCTATACTTCTCCATCAAAATTCTCAGAGCAAAAATTGCATCTGTTGTGCTCTTTCTGGGCATGAAGCCATACTGCTGCTCACAAATTTCCACTACCTTCTTTAACCTAGCTTCCACTACTCTTTCCCATACCTTCATTGTATGGCTCATCACCTTTATCCCTCTATAGTTACTGCAACTCTGCACGTTACCCTTATTCTTAAAGATCGGCACTAACACACTTCTTCTCCATTCCTCAGGCATCATCTCACTCTCTAAATCCCTGTTGAACAAACTAGTTAAAAATTCCACTGCTGCATCTCCTAGACACTTCCAGACCTCCACCGGGATGTCGTCAGGACCAACTGCCTTTCCATTTTTCATCCTCTTCAAAGCCTTCCTGACTTCATCCTTTCTAATCTTATCTACTTTCTGTTCCACAGAGTTCACCCCTTCTACTCTTTTTTCCCTCTCATTTTCCTCATTCATCAGCTCCTCAAAGTACTCCTTCCATCTCCTCTGTACACTCTCCTCACTTGTGAGCACCCTTCCATCTCTATCCTTAATAACTCTAACTTGCTGCACATCCTTCCCATCTCGATCCCTCTGCCTAGCTAACCTGTACAAGTCCTTCTCTCCTTCTCTAGTGTCTAACCTAGTGTACAACTCTTCATATGCCTTCTGCTTGGCCTTAGACACCTCCCTCTTCACTCTGAGCTGTAACTCCTTGTATTCCTGTCTATTCTCTTCAGTCCTGTCCATGTCCCACTTCTTCTTGGCTAATCTCTTCCTCTGGATACTATCCTGAACTTCCTCATTCCACCACCAAGTCTCCTTATCTTCTTTCCTCCTTCCAGATGACACACCCAGCACCTTTCTCCCTGTCTCCCTGATTACTTCTGCTGTAGTTTCCCAGTCATCTGGCAGCACTACCTGACCACCCAGAGCCTGCCTCAACTTAATTCCTCACAACATTCCTCCTTTTTCAGCTTCCACCACTTGGTTTTCTTCTCTATCTTTGACCTCTTCTTCTTACAGATCAACAAAGTCATCCTACACACCACCATCCTATGCTGTCTGGCTACACTCTCTCCCACTACCACTTTACAGTTACTAATCTCTTTCAGATTGCCTCTTCTACATAGGATGTAGTCTACCTGTGTTCTCCTACCTCCACTCTTGTAAGTCACTCTATGCTCCTCCCTCTTCTAAAAATAAGTGTTAACCACAGCCATGTCCATCCTCTTAGCAAAGTCCACTACCATCTGTCCTTCATGGTTCCTTTCCTTAACTCCAAACTTGCCCATCACCTCCTCATCACCTGTGTTCCCCTCACCAACATGTCCATTAAAATCTGCTCCTATCACCACTCTCTCACCCGTGGGAATACTCTCCATCACCTCATCTAATTCACTCCAGAATCTCTCTTTCTCCTCTAACTCACAACCTACCTGTGGGGCATAACCACTAACAATATCACCCCTTCAATCTCTAACTTCAGACTCATCACCCTGTCTGACACTCTCTTCACCTCCAGGACATTCCTCACAAACTCCTCCTTCAGGACCACACCTACACCATTTCTCTTACTATCCACACCATAATAAAACAGCTTGAATCCTTCTCCTATACTACGAGCCTTGCTACCCTTCCACCTGGTCTCCTGTACACACAGTATATCCACCTTCCTTCTCTCCATCATATCAGCTAGCTCTCTACCTTTCCCTGTCATAGTACCAACATTCAGAGTTCCTATTCTCAGTCCTACACTCTTACCTTTCCTCTTCTCTCTCTGTCTGTGCACTCTCCTCCCTCCTCTACTTCTTCGACCAACAGTAGCCCAATTTCCACCGGTGCCCTGTAGGTCAACAGCGCCAATGGCGGTCGTTGTTAACCCGGGCCTCGACCGATCCGGTATGAAATTCGTACTGACGATTCGCATGGTTAAATTTGGCAATGTTTTATGCCGGATGCCCTTCCTGATGCAAACCTCTCTATTTTTCCGGCTTGGGACCGGCACAGAAGTCACTGGACTGTGACCCCCATGGCTAGATTTATTATTATTATTATTATTATTATTATTATTATTATTATTATTATTATTATTATTAATAAAACTGCTAATATTGCAAAGTTACAAATATGAATAATAATAGAACTAATAAAATACAAATAACTCACAAAAACATAACCCATAAATACAGACACAACTCCTGAGTAGTGTTTATGTCTGGAGTTACGATGTGTGAAATTTCAGTATTAAGTCCTCATTATGCGCTTAACTCTGAATATGAGACATTATTTTTAAAATGAGGAAAATGTTTTCATTATGTGAACTGAAGTGAATTTATGTGTGTGCTCCTGAGAATAGAATAGAATAGAATAGAATAGAATAGAATAGAATAGAATAGAATAGAATCTTTATTGTCTTTGTACAAGTACAGTGACATTTGGTTTTAATTCCCAGTAAATATGGAGCCTGCTGGTGACATCCACACTTAACCAAATCTAAGGAAAGGTACTTTTAGACATTTAGACATAAAAACTATGAAAGGAATTTACATTAAGAAGTTAAAAAATAAGGATTAAGAATAAATAAACAGAGTAGAGTGTAAATATTTCCTGCTCTACATTTGAGTATCAGATATTGTAGATCCGTGGAACAATGAGTCTCAGTCACTGTGGCATTAGTGCACCAGTCATTGTGAATGGAAACACAGAGAGCGCCGCCTCTCTTCTTACCGGAGTCTCTTGTTCGGTCGGTGCAGTGATCTGAGTGGCTGCTAACTCAATAACCGTGTCGGGGATCATAATATAAAATAACCTCAATAAAATATCCTCCATTTTGTGTGCAGGTGACCGTACATTAGCAGGAAGATGCTCGGCAGAGAGGGTTTGTTCGGGTTGCTCCTTAGCCTGGCCTGTATCCTAGCGCATCAGCCTCGCTCTTGTTTCCTCTCCCTATGCCGCCTTTGCCGCCTGCCTGCCGGCGTGGTGATCCACGGAGCTGTCGGTGCTCTGATTAGCTCGGCAGGAATGATATCAGAGTCTTGGGAAGTGACTTTCTCGCAGTTTGTTCCCATTTTTATAATTTCCTGACGGCTGATATGTTCACATAAATTTTACAGCTGTTCTTCTTCTTCTGGTTTCATGGAAGGTTGTGAACCAACTTCATAGCTTCATACTGCCACCTACTGTGATGGAGTGTGAAGAGAAAGAACTCTATATTTCTCACCTAATCCCTATATCCTATATTTTAATCCACTGATCCTAATAAATCTCATGATTGAATTCATTTGCTTTACTTGTCGCTCTGTAGACACCTTAAGGTTTCTAATTTAACTTTAACACCTCTGTTTTTCTTTCAGTAAGTGACTTTCTCACACCTTGTTCCTATGTCCTGACATCTGATATATCAACATACAATTTGCACGTTTGCACTAAGTAGTAATATAAACAGTGTTATGCCCAGTCTAGGGTAAAGGCACCACATGAAAGAGCCGATGACACAAAAGAGATATGAAAAATGTGTAAAAGCTGTATTTTAATGAAAACAAGGGGTTAGCTTTGGGAACTGACAAGGCCAAAATAACAAACAAAACCAACTAATTTCCAGACCTTTAAATACAATTCACAAAAGAAAAGAAAATAACGGAAAAGAAAAGAAAAGAAAAGAAAAGAAAAGAAAAGAAAAGAAAAGAAAAGAAAAGAAAAGAAAAGAAAAGATGATTCCTTGCCTAACTCTCTATCCAAAAGCACTCAATAAAAGGTTCCAACAAAGAAAATGCCGTCTGTCTGCCTACCTCCCCAAAATCCCTTATTCAACTATTTACAGTGGTAAGAAAACAGGTCCAACAGGGGCAAGTCAGAATCAAGGTCAAGGAACAGACAGTAGAGAATATTATAAGTGGTTGGGCTAAGCACACTAACAAATAACAATCAATTTCTCACAGTCAAACATTCAAATGAACACATTGGATGTGTGCAGTGTTCAGCATGTACATAGATAACTAGCAGAGTCAAAGCTAACACAGCAAGGTTTGCGCAAAGCTGAAGCAGAAAGTGATGAAGTCTTCTTTTAGGCAGCAAGGAGTCAGCTGACCAGGCAGGGCGTGGCACCAATTAGACTGCAGGAACCAATCAGACTTCTTTCTGAACAGAAGACATACAAAAACCTCTAAAAACAAAAGAAAACACAGAAATAGTTTTTGTGTGTGTGAGAAAGAGAGAGAGAGAGAGAGAGAGAGAGAGAGAAAGAGAGAGAGAGAAAGAGTGAGAGAGAGAGGGAGAGATACAATTTCATTCTTGGAAAGTTAGGAAACGTGAGTCCACATAAACCACGGTGCAAATTCAGTGTCCTGGGAAACACTTGATACCTGTGTGTATGTTAAAGAAACTGTATATCAAATCTGTATAGACTTATGCATATAACTTATGAGAGAAGCTGTGTGTGTGTGTGTGTGTGTGTGTGTGTGTGTGTGTGTGTGTGTGTGTGTTTGTGTGTGTGTGTGTGTACATTTATATTTATTCATTTATCCGAAGTTTTTCTTACACTGTGGACTTGTCAAGGATTTAGGGTCAAGTTCAAGCTGGTGCTGGGATTTGAATTCATGACCTTCTGATCAGTATGTATATATATTTGTTTCTGCCTGAGATATTCCATGAGGACATTGATCACAGATTCATCACAACTCAAATCACTGATATATTCTGAATATAACTTGACACACTTGACTGTGATCTCCTTTGTTTTGGCCTAGACATTTTTTTTCTTTTGATAAATGTATGCCGAGCCCAGACGCTCTGTAACTCCTATCTGCTCGCTGTACCGTAAATTCTGATAATTCTTGTTACGTCCTCATGTATGCCTCGCTTTATAGCAGATGTTTTATATCCTTGTGGGGTGGGTGTCTTTGGTGTATGTTTCCTTCATTTCCCCAGACCCGCCCTCTACCTGCCCTCTAGACCAGATTGTAGCATCCTCCTCCATAATAAACTAGTCAAACCATCATTAAAGGCACACAATCCAGTCTTTCTTTATCAATATTGCCTAGATAACACCAAATACTATACACTTAAATCCTGAAACCCAGAGTAAATGTGTGTATTTAAAAATAAATATCTAATTAGAAGTGAAATGGTAAAAATTCTTGAATGTAGTAAAAATCTTTGTAGAATGTGTTAACATTATTAGTGGAAAACATTTTAAACCTTCATTTTAAAAAGTCTAGAAATGGTTTGAATTATTTTATATTGTTTTAATGATTAATATCAGGTGTGTGTGTATGTGTGTGTCTGTGCGTGTGTGTGTATGTTTAGCTGATGTAGATGCAGTGTGATTTATCAGTGTTTGTATCTGCTCTGTGCAGCTGTCAGACATTAATGCTGTACGACAGCCGAGTGTTTCCTCTCTGAAATCAGATTGTGATGTGCTCGACTCTCATCACTCACACACCTCAGAGAGAGGAGGCGGAGCTCTGTTCATCAGTCACACACCTCAGAGATGGGAGGCGGAGTTCTGTTCATCAGTGCTGACATTATTTTGATATATATGGAGAAAGTGAAAGATGCCTTGTCTGATTTGTTATTGAGGCTGTGTGATGATTTCCTCTCATCTTTCTAATAAGGTAATAGTGAGTGTGATTGGCTGTCTCTCTCTCTCTCTGTCTATCTCTCTGTAGGGGGCTGAGTGAGGGGATACACTTCTCTCAGTCTCTCTGGGTGAGTGGAGGTGAACACATCGTGTACAGTGAGGAGGGAGTTGGAAATCTGTCTGACTTTTATTCTTCTCTCATCCACACTCACACTCACAGCAGCAGGTAAGTTCACACTGATTATTCACACCAAAACATCACACACTTCTCACTTTAACAGTAGGGACGAGTTTTAATCATGAAATGTCAGAAATTTTCCTGGAGTGATTGTAACTTTATAAACAGTGAAAGTGTTTGATTTTTATAGAATTTAAAAAGCTGTACATGAGCGTACACACATCATCCTCAGGGTTTGTTTTGAGGCGTCACTTATACAATCAGCTCCAGATTAATGATTAGAGTTTAGACATGATTTATTGTGATTAAAAAACAACTTAACTAACATAAGACTGTGTGTGAGTGTGTGTGCATGAGAGAGTTTGTACTTAAATTAAAAAAAATAAACTCTCTCTCTCTATCTCTCTCTCGCTCTCTCTCTCTCTTTCTCTCTCTCTCTCTCTCAGACAGTGTGAGGTTGGTGAATGGTGGAAGTCGCTGTGCTGGGAGAGTGGAGGTTCTTCATGATGGACAGTGGGGAACAGTGTGTAGTGATCTCTGGGATAAGGTCGATGCTGCAGTGGTGTGTAGAGAGATGCCCTGTGGGGAGGCTGTAAATGCTGTGGGTTCTGCTCACTTTGGACCAGGATCAGGACCAATCTGAATGGATAATGTGGCCTGTAGTGGATCAGAGTCGACACTGAAGAATTGTAGGTCAGAAGGGTGGGGGAAACATAACTGTGGTCATGGTGAAGATGCTGGAGTCACCTTTATATATCAATAAATAACGTTGTAAAGATCGGACTCCTGTTCTGGTTGAGTGGAGCTCCAGTACCTTGGTGAGTGGGGCATAGTTTGTGCTGTAGGCTGGGATATGAGAGCTACAGATGTTCTGTGTGCACAGCTGGATTGTGGGAGTGCTGTGGCTGTGGTGGAGGCGGACTGGTTTGGGGAGATGTCTGGGCTGATGTGTTTGATTGTCAGGGGAAGGAGACACACCTATCACGATGTGGCGTCTCATCATGGAGTCAAGCTGCAGTTCTCTGCAGCTTTGGGGAACAGCTCTACATCACCTGCTCAGGTACATGGCACTTTACCTTTATTTGTTTTAAATATACAGAGTAATAAAACATGTGAATTTTATTAGTGTTATTTAATTGAAATATAGATAATTCACTTGAATTTTTTTATTTTTTTGGCCACATTGCAGGTATTTTCAACCCCGTACACAGCTCCATCAGGCTGGTTGGTTCTGGGGGAGACTGTGCAGGAAGGCTGGAGGTTTTCCACAGCGGCTCGTGGGGGACATTGTTTGATGACTCGTTGTAGCGGCGCACCGCCGGCACCGGAAGAGGCCAGATCCATTTGCTGAGCCAGCGATAGAGAGAGAGCAGATAGAGTAGTCATAAACAGGCGGAAAGTCGGCAACGGGAAAGCAGTAATCCAAACACCAAACAGAAAAGGGTAATCCAAAAGAGAAATACGATAAACAGTACGAGGTCAATAATCCAGTAAAGACATGTCAAAGATAATCCCAAAGAAGCAACGATATCCAGTCCAGTTCATACACAATAATCTGTCAGTGAAACCACAAAGATTATGCTCAGCAAGTTCCATAGAAAACAATACCTCACGCCGAGCAGGAAGTGCGCACCTATATTAAAGCCCACCGAAACCGGAAGTGGCTCAAAATACAAGTGACAGCTCCCTCTTGTGGTCGGATCTTGGGCAGATCATGACAGAGCCCCCCCCTCTAGAACCACCTCCGGGGGTTCTGTGCCGGGGCCGCCCCCTGGGCCGCGGGGCGGGTCTGGTCGGGTGGTCGTGGTGGAATTCCTCAATCAGTGATGGATCCAGGATGTCGGAGGCGTCCACCCACGACCGCTCCTAGGGGCCGTACCCCTCCCAGTCCGCGAGGTACTGGAGACGTGACCGCACCCGCCTGGAGTCCAACAGGGATCGCACCTAGTATGCAGGCGACCCCTCGATGTCCCCCCCCGACCACCGACTCCCCAGCGGAAGTGTGTGCCGGCTTGAGAAGGGATGCGTGGAAGGTGGGGCAGATGCGATAGGTTGCTGGGAGCCAAAGACGGTACGCCACCGGATTAACCTGGCAGATGATCTCAAATGGGCCGATGAATTTGGGGCTGTGTTTCCGGCAGGGCAGTTTGAGGTGGAGGTTCCGGGTAGACAGCCACACCCACTGCCCGACTTGATAGGCAGGGTGCGGGCGATGATGTCAGTCGGCCTAGATCCTCTGCCTCGTCACCGCCCTCTGCAGCCGCACATGAGCTTGCTCCCAGATCCCCTGACTCAGTCTATACCACTCCTCCACTGCCGGGACGCTGGAGGGCTCCCCCGACCAAGGGAACAGCAGGGGCTGGTACCCCAGCACACACTGGAATGGTGTCAGGCCCATGGAAGAGTGCGTGAGGGAATTCTGGGCGTACTCGGCCCAGGGCAGGAACTCACTCCACCGGTGCTGCTCCCTGCTGCAGTAACTCCTCAGCAAGCAACCTATCTCCTGGTTGAGGCGCTCCGCCTGACCGTTAGACTGGGGGTGGTGGCTCGAGCTCAAGCTCATACCTATGTCCAGCCGAGCACACAATGCACCCCACACCCGAGAGGTGAACTGCGGGCCCCGGTCCAATATGATGTCCTCGGGGAGACCAAAGTTCCGGAAAACGTGGCAGAACCTAGCATCCGCCGTCTGCATGGCTGTGGGTAGTCCTTTGAGGGGAACCAGTTTACACCCCTTAGAGTAGCGGTCCATCACCAGCATGATAGCCGTAAAGCCCCCGGAGTCCGGCAGATCCGTGAGAAAGTCTACTGAGAGGTGTGACCAGGGGCGCCAGGGAACCGGGAGAGACTCCAGTAGGCCCTCGGGACACTGACGGCTGATCCATGCCTGGGTGCAAGTGGCGCACTGCCGGACGTATCTCTTCACATCCGGACCCAAGGAGGGCCACAAGAAAAGGCGGCGGATCAGCTGAGTAGATCGGCGGGTTACCGGATGCCCCGAGCTGGGCGCCTCATGCACCCACCGCATAACCTGAGGCCGGAATTACTGAGGAATGAAGAGTTTGCGTGGGGGACAGCCGGCGGGGGGCGGCTCGTCAGCGTGGGCCCGCCAAATCTCATCCACGAGATCCCACCGGACTGGTGCTAGCAGAGTGGCAGCTGGCAGGATGTAGCTGGCCAGGACAAAGTAGGTAGGACACTGTGAACTGAAAATGGGTGAAGAACAGGGCCCA
This sequence comes from Hemibagrus guttatus, assembly GCA_033459395.1. Lineage (NCBI taxonomy): Eukaryota > Metazoa > Chordata > Actinopteri > Siluriformes > Bagridae > Hemibagrus > Hemibagrus guttatus. Next base: position 1,682,955 of record JAUCMX010000018.1, read on the forward strand.
CCTGGCTTGCCTGGGATTCAGATGCTTGGCCCCGCACAGGTACTCCAAATTATGGTGATCCGTTAGAACCTGGAACGGGTGGCGCTGGGGTCACCATGTCGCTGGGAGAGCACTGCTCCGAGCCCACTGCTGGAGGTGTCCACCTCCCCCATGAACGGCTGGTTGGGGTCAGGGTGACACAGGATGGGAGCCGTGGTAAAACTGTCTTTGAGCCACTGGAAAGCCACCTAAGCCTGGTCCGTCCAGGCCAATCTCTTAGGCTTCCCCCTCAGGAGGGATGTTAGGGAGGTGGCCACTGAGCTATAGTTCCTGATAAACCTCCGGTAGAAGTTGGCGAAGCCCAGGAAACGCTGCAGTTCTCGTATCGTGGCCGGGGCAGACCACTCCGTCACAGCCCAAACCTTGTCTATGTCCATCTCCACTCCCTGGCGGGAGATTACGTACCCTAGGAAGGTCACCGTGGCCCGGTGGAACTCGCACTTTTCCAGTTTCATGAATAAGTGTTGTTGCTGAAGCCTGGCGAGTACCGCCCGGACCTGGCGTACGTGGTCCTGCATGGAGGTATACACCAGAATGTCGTCGATGTAGGCAATGACATCCCTCCCCATGAGGTCCCAGAAGACTCCGTTAATAAGGGCCTGGAACACCGCCGGAGCATTGGTGAGGCCAAAGGGCATCATGCAGTATTCATAGTGGCCGTGCGTCATGTGGAACGCAGTCTTCCACTCGTCGCCCTCGCGGATGCGGACCAAGTTGTAGGCACTCTGGAGGTCTAGTTTAGTGAACACCCGCGCCCCTCACAGCTGCTCCAGTGCCGCGGGTACCAAAGGCAGGGGGTAATGGTACCAGACGGTGATGGCGTTCAGGCCCCGGTAGTCGATGCACGGATGCAGCCCCCCGTCCTTCTTTTCAAAGAAGAAGAACCCCGCAGCGGCCGGTGACGTAGACGGTCGGATGTGGCCCACTGCCAAGGCTCCCTCAATATAGTCCTCCATAGCTTTGGACTCAGGGAGTGACAGAGGGTAGATCCGGCCCTTGGGGAGAGAAGTGTTAGGCAGCAGGTCGATGGCGCAGTCCCAGACCTGATGTTCTGGCAGGTGCAAAGCCCTCTCCTGACTAAACACCCTCTCGAAGTCTGCGTATGGCTGGGGAAGGCGTCCGTGAGCCACGGGGGTTGCCTCCTCAATGCTGCACGTCCGGCAGGACCTGGACACCGGGTTCCTTAGGCAGTCTCTCAGGCAGGCGGGTGACCAGTGTGTCAGCTCTCCCGTGCGCCAGGAGATTTGGGGGTCGTGGCACCTTAGCCATGAAAATCCCATAATCACGGGGTTCGCCGGGGAGGAGGTCACATAGAATGCCAGCCGCTCGTGATGAAAGAGGCCCACCTGGAAACCCAGCAGCTCTGTCTGGCGTTTGAGGTAGCCCTCCCCAATCGGCTGACTGTCCATGGCTGTGATCCTTAAGGATGGTACACAGGGGGAGGTGGAGATCCCAAGCTCCTCCACCAACGCCCCGTTGATCAGGTTCACGGCCGCCCCGGAGTCAATCAATGCTGGAACATGCACACAGCAATCAGAAAACAGAAGGGACACCGGAATGGTGAGACTAAGGTGGAGAGGGCAGTCACCCACCTGGGTATCAGAGGCCCTCTCCGGACAGCAGGGGCTTAGGTGGCCGGAGGACCCGCAGTTGTAGCACCGCCTCAGGGGTCCGTGGGTTCGGCATTCCTCCTCCGCCAACTTTGACCTCCCCAGCTGCATGGGCTCTGGGTCCCTCTCACCCCACCCTGGGTAGTCCATTCTGACACGGGGGCGTGCGGTGGCCATGTCGGAGGCCCCGGCCCGACGCTGGTGCCGCAGGTTGTCAGGTGGTCACAAACTGGGAGAGAGAAGTGGCCTCCGCATGGCATGCAAGTTCCGTCTGAAGGGCGGGGTTTAAGCCAGCGCGGAACACGGCCCAGAGCGCCACGTCATTCCACTCTGGCTGCGCCGCTAGAGTCCAGAACCGGATGGCATAACGGCCTCTGAACCCTGACGTAGCTCCATCAGATGGACAGAGATGTCCTTACCACCTGCGGGGTGCTCAAACACCTTGCAAAACCCTCCACAAAGTGGGGATAGGACTCCCGTATCAACGGGTCAGCGTCCCACACCGCCGAAGCCCATTCGAGAGCTCTCCCCATCAGTGGGGAGAGCAGGAACGCACATTTAGTCCCATCCTCGCGGCACATCCCCGGCTGGTGTGAGAAAAACACCTCACACTGGCGCAAAAACCCGTGACAGCGGTCAGCAGACCCATCAAATTTATCTGGCAATGCCAGCTGGGGTGACTCACCACGTGCTATCGGCGTTTCCTGCGATGCGGCAGCGCTCACGTTGCTTAGTTGGATAGTCAGCGCTTCCAGCTGAACCTGAAAGGCGCGGATGAGTGAGCCTTGCCGCACAATAATCTCGCGCAGCTCCGCTGGATCCGTGATGGGCGAGGTATTCTGTAGCAGTGCCGCTGGCACCGGAAGCGGCCGGATCCATTCGCTGAGCCGGCGATAGGGAGAGAGCAGATAGAGTAGTCGTAAACGGGCGGAGAGTTGGCAACGGGAAAGCAGTAATCCAAACACCAAACAGAAATGGGTAATCCAAAAGAGAAGTACGATAAACAGTCCGAGGTTGATAATCCAGTAAAAACGTGTCAAAGATAATCCCAAAGAAGCAACGATATCCAGTCCAGTTCATACACAATAATCCATCAGTGAAATCACAAAGATTATGCTCAGCACGTTCCATAGAAAACAATACCTTGCGCCGAACAAGAAGTGCACACCTGTATTAAAGCCCGCCGAAACCGGAAGTGGCTCAAAACATGGGCGAGAGCTCCCTCTCGTGGTCGGATCTCGGTCGGGTCATGACACTCGTGGGATATTGAGGATGCGCAGGTGGTGTGCAGACAGCTGCAGTGTGGAGTGGCCCTCAGTACCCACATACCAGCCTGGTTTGGTCCTGGAACTGGGTCCATATGGCTGAATGAGGTAGAGTGTGAGGGGAACGAGACGTCCCTGTGGAACTGCAGATTTCAGCTGTGTGAAGAGGATGAATGTGGACACCATGAGGACATAGGAGTCGTCTGCTCAGGTACAGTGTGATGACTGACAAAAGACCTGTTAGATATGTATATGTTTTATTTCAAAATTGAGGTCCAAAGTTCAATTCAATTCAACATGATAGTAAGGACTTGTTTATAAATGTAATCCATCTCGAATATATTTTTACATAAAGATAATATTACACATATTTAACTGCATCGATAAAACAGGACATTTTCAGTTGAAGTGTAAGTCGTCCTTCTCTCACCAGAGTTTAAAGAGGTCCGACTCACGGAGGGCTGTGAGGGGAATCTGGAAGTGTTCTACAATGGAACCTGGGGTAATGTGTGTCACAATCAGATGGATGATGAGACGGTAAACATGGTGTGTCGAGAGCTGAACTGTGGAAGACATGGCAGTCTGTCAAACACTGAAGCACGAGTAAAATCTGCTCCTAATTGGCTGGATGAACTGAAATGTAGGAAACATGACTCTAATCTGTGGCAGTGTCCATCTTCACCCTGGGGACAGAACAGATGTGATAATCATGATGAAGTGGCTCGTATTACCTGCACAGGTGAGTGGATTCAGAATTTTCTGGTTCTGTACATTGCCATAAACTGCAGTGTTTCACTGTGAAAAGTTTCTCACTAATGTTGCTGAAATATAAAGTGTATTTGTCAAAAAATAATGTTAAAAATCTGAGAAAAGTCTGATCTGAGAGAGAAACCTGCATGTGAAACTTTTCATTAATGTATAGATTTTATTACTGCAGATGATGGAAAGTCTCCACGTACACAAGAAAACTGCTCTTCACTTCCCTCTCAGAAACACTGCTCAAGTAAGAATATATAAGGAGAAGATTTTAATCTTACTGCTTCAAATGATTTTAATAAGCAACTAATTAATTTATTTATCACATATCAAAGTAAGCAGCTGAATTTCAGGATGTTTGTAGTTATTTGGTATAAGATTCTTTTTCAGAACACCACAAAAGCTGTTTTTGGTAAACTAGAGCATGTTGAGTATAATATAAAGTTAGATGATCATGGTGTTGTAGTGAGCTGTGTGACTGGAGCTGTTATTCAGCGTTGCTGTGTTTCCTCTTGTGTGATGTGTGTGATGTAGAGCACTGGTCTCTCAGGCTGAGTGGAGGAAAGGGAAGCTGCTCTGGGAGGTTGAAGGTGTATCATAACTCTACGTGGGGCTACGTTTGTGATGATCAGTGGAACATCAGGAACACTCAGGTGGTGTGCAGACAGCTGGGCTGTGGGTCGGCGCTGAGTGCTGATAGGAATGTTTCGTCTCGTTCTGGTGAAGGGACTATCTGGCTGAACAGAGTGAAGTGTCGAGGGGATGAGATTCACCTGTGGGACTGTCATCGTTCCCTGAAGAAACACACTGACTGCTCTCATGCTGGAGTCACCTGTGCAGGTCAGAGGGGTGTGCTAACTTTTCAGCTTTCAGTCTCAGAGATAAGACTTGATAACTTTTATTTAGAATCTTAGATGTTGGATTGAAAGCTCAGACCCTAAACTGTAAAACACTGATCAGCATGTCATAAACCTTATTCAGTGACAGTTTATTTTTATTGTGTGACAGAAAGTGTTTTTCCTTCTGTGAATACAGACATATCCACCGTGTCCACTGCTACACCCACCACCACCACCACCACCACCAAGTCAGGTAGGTGTATTTGTTAGAATACAATATTTGTTATACTTGAACATTTTCTAAATATTTATAATGACAGTGTCGTATTAAAATCCTCTTATGTTTTTGATGTCAGTAAGAACACACCCATGATAACTACAACTCCAGCAGCCCTTTTTTTTTATTTCATATATAAAATTAATCAGAAAAAGTTTGTTAATTCCCTGAAATTATACAAGATCAGATGGAGGTCCTGTTGCATGTAAAGAAGGCTTAAAGAGAGCCCTTTTTAAATTGATGTAGAATTGAAGGCTGAGAAAATTAATCAAGAAATAAGCATCCACATTAGTAACATCTGCAGAACAGCATCCTATCATTTCTACAACATTTTTATACTGCTTGAGTCATAGTTCTGTTACACTCTAGAAAATGTAGCCTCACGAAAACTAGCACCTCAGTCTAATGATCACACATGTACCATAAAACATATCACTCAAATGTTAGAATAATATTGGCATTTAATTTACCTGGTAACATTCCAGATTGCATGACTATAGAAGTTCACTATAGAGAATCAACATATATCTCAAAAGAAGGCAATAAAAAATTACCTTAGCCAAATTAACTAGGAACAAAACCACCACAGAAGCACAGTTGTTATGGGTTTGTGGGTTTGTTGAGAATATAACCACATTAGTAGCGTGAGTGTTAGTGATCTTTTACTCAAATCCAGTGGACCAAACATTGTGTAGCTCTTCATTACAATAGATGACTATATATATTTCACTATATATTTTAGTAGAGCTAGATGACAGACACCAGCTTAATAAAGTTAAGGGTGGTGTAAAAATCATTAGACACTGGATGCTGGGTAACTTAGTTTTGCTTAATTCTGACAAGATAGATGAAGGTAAGTGTATTAAAGGCTCCTAGAAATGAGACTTTTATTATGAAGGAATTATATGTAATTCCAGCGGAGGGGAGTGTAGCCAGTTAATCGGCTGTTTTTTTTGTTGTGTTTGGGTGAAGAAGTGCGAGCCATTAGCTGAAAGGATGCTAATTCTAGTTCATTTCCGGGGAATTGCTGCAGATGTAATCTTTGGGTGTTAGTCATTGACCACAAAGTAAGCCCTTTAGTTTATATTTGTGTTAATAGTTATCTGAACAGCTTTGTATGTATCGGTAAATTACGGACAAGCCCAGACATGTCCGGTAGCCATCGTGCTGTTATGCAGATCAGTAATATTTTTTCCCTTGTGATTTATCCTTTCGATATGGATATGTAAATGAGTTATATGGCTTCCTAATAATGCTTTAATGATGCGATGTCGAGCAGTTATTTGTGTTTAACTTGTTTGACGTTACTATGTGTACTTAAATACTGCTTGATTGTGCCGCTACTATCTGTATATAGACACTGTATGTTATTAATGACAAATGATAGCTTATGGTGTACATTTTCACCAGAAATACCTAGTTAATGTTCAGTTAACTGTATGTTTAATATAGAAATATCATTCATGTGAATGAGAAATACTAATTTGTTATGTGACGGGGATTGTTATTATTGTTGTGTGTGTATATATATATATATATATTTAGTGTATTCATTATCATTTTTCAGACTACCTGCATCTTTGACTGTACATCTGTGGCCCTACCTTTCTCTACCAATACAAAGCATATACCTGATCACCTGTCTCCTCATTATTGGTGCTCTGACCAGCACCCGGAAGGGTTTACTCATCCATTATTATAATCAAAACCTGACAGTCCAAAAGCCTCTCCAACAAATTGGTCCTTCGAGCCAGATTGAGTATTCCCATCTGACATTATGGACCTAGATGAGGAGATTATTGGGGGAGCTCGCCCTAAGTGCCATACTCGTCCTCCAGCTTACCTCCAGCAGTATGAGGTACAATATACACAAGGCAGACCTGTCGCCCACCATGATATTGATGGCACCTGGGAGGCACCTGTCCACCGGACTCCTCCCACATCCTTCCAGCCTTACACCACTCCACCTGGTGTTGACCTGGTATGTTTTGAGGGCGCACAAGTCATGGCTTTGAGTTATGAGCCTCAACAGTATGCTGCATTCCCTCAGCCACCCTTCTCTTCCCCTCGGGCAGTTGATATCACTACCTCTGCACAAGACAGTGAGCTACAGCGTCTTCGCAGTGAGCATGTACAACTAATGCAGACACATCAGGCCTTCCAGGCAGACTTGAGGGAGTTGAGAGATGTCCGTGCAGAAGTCAGAGAATTAGTTCAAGTAGCTCAGTCCCTTCGAGCTGACCTCAGTCAAGCAAGAGGCCATAACCTCTCACCAGCACAGCCATCAGCATCACAGTTATCCAGTCCACCTGTGCAGCAGTATGAATCCACAACTGTAGCAGAGAACGGACACTTCGCTGAGCTTCCCCCAACACCATGGCCTGAACCTGATGCTGACCTGAGAACGGAAATGGGCAACCTCACGCTGTCTGACATGGGCGCCACTACTTACCAGCCTGTGGTGCCAGGGCCTAGAAAGTGTTCTTTTGCTTTCCCAACTACACAAGTACACACTCCTCAGCTTCATGCTCCTGATGCTTGTGGACTTCCTCCTCCCCCTACACCTAAAGAGCTTCAGGAGTTGCTAACACCTGCTACCATGCCCTTGCCTGCCCACCACACGACAGTGCCCATTTCCCCACGATTCAGCGCGGTGCCAGCTTTTTCAAGTCCTCCAGCCTTAGCACCAAATACAGAGCCCAATCTACGACCTGTAGCACCTTATTCTGGGTCTGCATTCATGTACAGAGGACCTACTCCTACAATCCCTAAGTTCAGTCGTCCTGATCCGGGTGAGTTCGCCCAACTCCAGATAGCTTTGGAGAACTTGCTCCCTCAAACGGGACTGAACTTTTCAAATACCAGATCTTATTGGATCACCTTAAGCTTGAGGAAGCCAGAATGATAGCAGATGCTTACTTGAACTCACCAACTCCGTTCACTGATACAATGGCCGTGCTCCATGAGAAATTCGGCCAGCCGCATCAGTTAGCCTTAAGGAGGATTGCTATTGTTCTTGAGAGTCCTGACATAAAACGAGGTGATATCTCTGCCTTCCAGAGGTTCGCTCTCCAAGTACAGTCATTAGTGAGCCTACTGAGAACCCTGGGACGTGATGGTGAATTGGAGCTGAGTTGTGGGTCCCATGTCACACGACTGCTGAATAAGCTTCCCCCTGAGCAGCGTGCTGAGTTTCGTCGACATATGTTCCGCCAACCTGGTACAGCCCCTAATCTGGTTGACCTTTCAAACTGGCTCCGTTATGAAACTTGGTGCCACAGTTATGATGCTGAGCCGATGTCTAAGGTCTCGCACACTAAGCCAGACTCTGAGAGGAGAACTGTGACCATCCTGCATGGTATTGGAGAATCACAGAGTGAAACTCCCATCCCTCGGAAGGGTACTGTTTCACAAACCAAGCCTGTTAAAGTGAAACGTTATTGTCCTTTCTGTGACAAGACCGAGCATTACCTGAGCCAGTGTGCATCCTTCACTAAGCTTACCTCCGACCAGGTCAGGACATGGATTCATAGCAACAACCGTTGTTGGCGCTGCGCCAGGGCACACCATGCCACTCAATGTAACCTAAAGAAGCCCTGCAACATCTGTCAAGGCACCCATCTCCGCCCGCTCCATGAGGTGTATGTGAATCCATCCCACAAAGAGGATTCAGCTAACGTGGAGAAGAGCTGCCTGACAAATTCCTCTCCCGATCGTTTCTTCCTTGATAAACCCTCTGTCGGAGGTCGAGTTATGCTCAAAGTGGTTCCTGTGAATTTACATTATGAAGATCGCACCCTGGACACCTTTGCTCTTCTTGATGATGGCTTAGAGAGGACTATTCTCCTCTCCACTGCAGTTAAGGCCCTGGGCATTCAGGGTGTCCCTGAAGAGCTTCCTTTGTGGACAGTGAGAGATGATATTCAGGTTCTTAATGGTTCCTCCATATCCTTTCAGATATCTCCCCTCTGTAAACCTCAGACCTGCTATAAGATCAATCATGCCTTTACTGCAGAGCGTCTGAACCTGTCACGCCAGTCTTACCCTGTAGAACAGCTACAACAGAAGTATAGACATCTGCGGGGTCTTCCAATCCGTACATTTATGGATGTCCAACCTTTACTTCTCATTGGTTCTGATCAGCCCCATCTCATAACTCCTACAGAGCCTGTTCGATGGAGCGGCCCGGGCGCACCAGCCGCAGTTCACACACGCCTAGGATGGACCCTCCAGGGACCCATACCTTCTATGGGTTGGACTCCTGCGGCACGGCAATGTCTGCTAACCTCAATGGCTCCAATTCAGGACGAACTCTTCCAGAATGTTCAGCGGCTGTAGCAGTTAGATATGGTTCCGCAGTGGGAGGGCAAAGAGGTAACCCAGTCCAAGCAAGATCAGGATGCTTTTCAGCTTCTGGAAATGAAGACTCTCACTCTGGAAATTGAAGGAATCAATCGGTTGGCTACACCCTTACTGCGGCGTAAGGACATGCCTTTGTTGAATGCACCTAAGGAGTCTGTCCTACCTACCCTTCGCAGTGTTGAGAGACGTCTGCTGAAAGACCCTATAAAGGCTGAGGTCTATAAAGAGGAAATGAGGAAACTCCTGGAGACTGGAGCTGTTCGGGAAGTAGTTGGGTCTATACCCGAATCACCCGAATGCTGGTACATACCTCACCACATTGTTAGTCACAATGGAAAGTTTTGCATTGTGTTTAACTGCTCCCATCAGTACCAAGGACAAAGCCTTAATCAGTACCTGTTGCCAGGGCCCACCCTCAGTGCCTCTCTATTGGGTGTTCTTATCCGCTTCAGAGAACATCCTGTGGCTGTGAGTGGAGATATCAAAGCGATGTTCCACCAGGTTCGTCTTCTCCCCGAAGACCGTCCTTTACTCCGTTTCCTTTGGCGGGATCTGAAGATGGATGAGGTGCCCAAGATTCTTGAGTGGCAGGTATTACCCTTCGGCACAACCTCCAGTCCATGTTGTGCTACCTATGCACTACAACGACATGTACAGCAACACCCCCAGACAGATGAGGCGATTCGGTTTTCAGTGGAGAGATGTTTTTATGTGGATAACTGCCTGCAGAGCCTGGCTACTAATGATGCAGCTCGAAACTTGATTGATCAACTACGAAACATTCTCTCTGGAGCTGGATTTGAAATTCGCCAATGGGCTTCCAATGATTCCTAAGTCACCTACCATCCAATGCCCGAGCTGTAAGTGTAGAACTGTGGTTAACGCAGGAGAAGTCAGACATCCCTGAGTCGACGCTGGGTCTGAGCTGGAACTGGCAGATGGACACCTTGTCCTACCAACACCAACCTGTGGTATATGAGACTCCAACTTTGAAGAACATATATAAGGTCCTAGCTACCCAGTACGACCCTCTGGGATGGCTTCTGCCTTTCACAACTCGAGCTAAAGTCATTGTTAAACAACTGTGGAACAAACAGAGAGGGTGGGACGACCCCAACCTGCCACCTGAGCTCCTCCAGTCTTGGAATGCATGGGAGGAGGAACTCCAATACCTTCCTTGTATCACCTTTCCCCGGCCTTATGTTCCTGTTGAAGTTGGAATGGATGGAGCTACCCATGAAGTGCATATTTTCTCTGATGCCTCTGAGCAGGCATATGAAGCGGTGGCTTACCTCCGGACTACTGACCAGGAAGGTCGGATCTACCTGTCCTTTATTCTGGCACGCTCCCGTGTCACTCCTAAATGAGCTCACTCCATTCCAAGGCTGGAACTCTGCGGAAGTCTAGTTGCAGCACAATTGGTTAAGTTACTTGAGAATGAGTTGACCTTATGCATCAAGTCTATTTCCCTATGGACGGACTCTACCACAGTTCTCCAGTGGTTGAATTCGGAGTCTTGTAGATACAGAGTCTTTGTGGGAAACAGAACTTCTGAGATCCAGGAGCTGACGGAAAAATGTTCTTGGCATTATGTAAGCTCCGCGGACAACCCTGCTGATGACCTCACGAAAGGGAAACCTCTCCAATATCTTGCTGCACCAAACCGTTGGTCTCAAGGACCCTCCTTCCTCCTCCAGGATTCCAAAGAATGGCCAGTAATCCCTAAAACTGAAACCATGGAAGACAAGGCCGAACTATGAAAATCTGCCTTCTGTGGGACCAATACTTTATCTCCTTTGTCTGGTCATGCTGATGGATGGAACTACAACACCTGGCAGGAGCTATTGGATGTTACTGCCCTGGAGCTTCGAGCTGGCCTTGCTCCAGGGACTCCTCCAGAGGCTGAGGATTACCACCAGGCTGAGGTTCATATCCTCAAGCGTGTGCAGCAAGAATCCTTTCCTGAGGATTACAAGCTGTTATGAATGGGAAAGTCGGTCAGTCCCAGAAATCGACTGGTTATCCTAGCCCCTGAAATGGATCTGTCCAGTGGTCTGATCAGGGTAGGAGGTCGTTTGAGGAGAGTTGCAGGCATTGAGGACTCCGTTTTACATCCTGTGGTCCTAGATCCTAATCATCCAGTCACCCGTTTGATCATTCACTATTATGATCATCAGTTACATCATTCTGGATCGGAAAGGCTGTTCGCGGAAATACGGAGATACTACTGGATTCTACGGGGCCGCAAAGCTGTTCACAGATTTCAACACGATTGTCTAGAATGTCAACGGTGGAGGGCCCAGCCAACAATACCTAAGATGGCGGATCTACCCTCTGCGCGCCTTCGGCTCCACAAACCTGCCTTCCATTCTTGTGGAGTGGACTGCTTTGGCCCCATGTTGGTCAAAATCGGAAGGCAGACAGAGAAGCGTTGGGGTATTCTCTTTAAATGTCTGACCACCAGAGCAGTCCATTTAGACCTACTCTCTAGTATGAGTACAGACTCATTCCTCATGGCTCTTAGAAGGTTCGTGGCAAGGAGAGGGACACCAGCTGAGTTATGGTCGGATCAAGGTACGAACTTCCGCGGGGGTGAAAGGGAGTTGCGGGAAGCTTATGCAGCACTGATCCCTAACCTACAGCATCAGCTCACCCGCCAGAAGATCCATTTCCACTTTAATCCCCCATCGGCCCCTCACTGTGGTGGAGTTTGGGAGAGGGAGGTTAGATCCGTTAAATCGGCTTTGTACACAGTTTTGGGTTCACAGTCAGTTCCTGAGGAAGTCTTAATGACAGTCTTGCTGGAAGTGGAGGCCATCCTGAACTCAAAACCTTTGGGGTATGTTTCGTCAGATGTGGCTGATGCGGACCTGATAACGCCAAATAGTCTCCTGATGGATCTCTGCCTCAGGTAGTCTATCCAGAATCAGAGATATTGAGTCACCGGCTCTGGAGGCATTCCCAGGTCCTAGCTGAATGATTCTGGACCAGGTTCATAAGGGACTATCTTCCCGGCCTCCAAACGCGGCAGAAATGGCAAGCCTCTCCTCCTGACTTGCAGGAGAAAACATTTGTTTTAATTGTAGACCCCCAACTACCTCGGAGCTTATGGCCTGTAGGACAAGTTGTCAAGACCTACCGAAGCCTGGATGGTCATATCAGGTCAGCTGATGTGGAGATAAAGGGCCAAGTTTATACCAGACTGGTAGCCCGCCTGGTCATCCTGCCGGCTTTACCAAAGGATGGACTTAACGCCCCAACCCTGATTAGTTGAGTCGCCTTTACTGGAAGCAAAGATGCCCCGCATCTTTGGTGGCGGCTGTATTAAAGGCTCCTAGAAATGAGACTTTTATTATGAAGGAATTATATGTAATTCCAGCGGAGGGGAGTGTAGCCAGTTAATCGGCTGTTTTTTTTGTTGTGTTTGGGTGAAGAAGTGCGAGCCATTAGCTGAAAGGATGCTAATTCTAGTTCATTTCGGGGGAATTGCTGCAGATGTAATCTTTGGGTGTTAGTCATTGACCACAAAGTAAGCCCTTTAGTTTATATTTGTGTTAATAGTTATCTGAACAGCTTTGTATGTATCGGTAAATTACGGACAAGCCCAGACATGTCCGGTAGCCATCGTGCTGTTATGCAGATCAGTAATATTTTTTCCCCTGTGATTTATCCTTTCGATATGGATATGTAAATGAGTAATATGGGTTCCTAATAATGCTTTAATGATGCGATGTCGAGCGGTTATTTGTGTTTAACTTGTTTGACGTTACTATGTGTACTTAAATACTGCTTGATTGTGCCGCTACTATCTGTATATAAACACTGTATGTTATTAATGACAAATGATAGCTTATGGTGTACATTTTCACCAGAAATACCTAGTTAATGTTCAGTTAACTGTATGTTTAATATAGAAATATCATTCATGTGAATGAGAAATACTAATTTGTTATGTGACGGGGATTGTTATTATTGTTGTGTATATATATATATGTATATATATATATATATATATATATATATATATATATATATAAAATATATATATATGTATATGTATATGTATATGTATATGTAGTGTATTCATTATCATTTTTCAGACTATCTGCATCTTTGACTGTACATCTGTGGCCCTACCTTTCTCTACCAATACAAAGCATATACCTGATCACCTGTCTCCTCATTATTGGTGCTCTGACCGGCACCCGGAAGGGTTTACTCATCCATTATTATAATCAAAACCTGACAGTCCAAAAGCCTCTCCAACAGTAAGATAAGGTTTCTGATTATTTATTAACTCTGATTCTTCATTGCATTCTCGGTGGCGTTACCTGACACAATGCTATATGATGAGACTAACCTTTAGTCACACATGCCTCCCTCATGGTGTGGTGTCACAGAGCTACAAAACAATCAGGGGGAGTTAAGACACAATCACATCCTGTCTGTTTATTGCTGATATATGATAAGTGATAACAGGAATTGCCTAAAATCTCTGGGGGTTCAAGCCCCAGCACCGACAAGCTGCCACGGTTGGGCCCTTGAGCAAGGCCCCCAACCCACCCTGCTCCAGGGGTGCTGTATCATGGCTGACCCTCTGCTCTGACCCCAACCCCCAAGGATGGGATATGCGAATGTAATGTAATGTATATGTGACAAATAAAGGCAACTTAACTTTAACTTAACTTTAATTAAACATTTTGGGTCATCCAGTTATAGGAAAATTGTCCAATGTATTTCTTTATCTGTTCATTAGATGGAAGATAATGATGATGTCATCACTAAGGAACAGGATGTAGGAGAGACAAAGTGAGTGACTTCTTGGTTATGTGGCACAGTGAAAGCATGATTAATTTATTTCTGATAATATAAATATCAGCTTTCTGTTTGTATAACAACTTTAATCCTCTTTATGTCATCTTCCAAGTGTGTCATGTCAGCACCTGAAATGGCATCCAACTAAAATGCACCCAGAATGCACTGCGGCCTACAAACGTGACCAGCTGTAGACTAGAACACAGAACACCGTCACATTCCTTGTTTGCGGTTTTAGCAAGAAGATTAGAGAGAGTTAATTCACATCTGTTGGTTCTTAACCGAATGTGCTCTTCTTTCACTACACTGTCAGTCCTATAAATATTATCACTCAGCTAAAATATCACTCACATCTCACCTGAATAAACTCAATGTTTATTCATTGTAGTCTAAATGACTTTAATCTTAGCTGCAATCTTTTGAAACAAAACAGTGATGTTGACATTCTTGTTTAACCAAAATTCATTCATTGTTATTTTTTGCACAATATTATTGCCTTATGTATTATTGCCTGCTGTGCTGCGATAACATCCACCTTATAATATGTTGAGCAGTTAAGAAGAAACCTTTTCTACCAGGAATTTCACTTTGAGCAGTTTGTACTCTGTATAAATCTTACTTTGTGAAAAGCAAGTGAACCTTGATTCTATTATTGAGTGTTTTTAGAAATGTGTTTGTAATTATAATAATTTTTAAAAAATATTTAAATAAAACAGAGGCCTTTGAAATTCATTCATTCATTGTCCACCGCTTATCCGATCTACTCTCGGGTCACAGGGAGCCTGTGCCTATCTCAGGCGTCATTGGGCATCAAGGCAGGATACACCCTGGACGGAGTGCCAACCCATCGCAGGGCACACACACACTCTCATTCACTCACACAATCACACACTACGGACAATTTAGAGATGCCAATCAGCCTACAATGCATGTCTTTGGACTGGGGGAGGAAACCGGAGTACCCGGAGGAAACCTCCAAGGCACAGGGAGAACATGCAAACTCCACACACACATGGCAGAGGTGGGAATCGAACCACCAACCCTGGAGGTATGAGGCAAACGTGCTAACCACCAAGCCACCGTGCCCCCCGGCCTTTGAAATTGTACACTAAATTGTACAATGAATATAGTGTATTAGAGAATTCCTCTGAAATGTTCATATTTTTAATTGCTAGCTAGATTAGATTGCGACAGCTAGATATATTACAGGACCTTAACAATGTCTAAAATGATTGATGCACAACCTAATGTTTTGCTGTTTTGCCTAATTTTATTACTTTTATACAAACTGTCTTCAGTCACGCCGACCACATATCACGTGATCTGCCTGGACACTATCTGTTAAAAAGATACAAGACAAGATAAAAAATAAACAGAAGACTCATTTAATAGTTTAGTATTTAAAACATTTTTATAAGATGTTGAGGTTCTCTTTGGGAGTGACAAGATTGGACGGGATTAGGAACGAGTACATCAGAGGGACAGCTCATGTTGGACGTTTGGGGGACAAAGTTAGGGAGGCCAGATTAAGATGGTTTGGACATGTTCAGAGGAGGGAGAGTGAGTATATTGGTAGGAGAATGTTGGACATGGAGCTGCCAGGCAGGAGGCAAAGAGGAAGGCCAAAGAGGAGGTATATGGATGGAATTAATGAGGATATGAAGCTAGTGGGTGCAAGTGTTGAGGATGCAGAAGATAGGGATAGGTGGAGAGAGATGATTCACTGTGGAGACCGCTGAAGGGAAAAGCCGAAAGAAGAAGAAGAAGATTTAAAACATTTTTATAGAGTTTTTCATAATATATATTATTCTCACGGTCACTCTTATAGGATCCACAAGATGGCAGCAAAGTGCTTCTAAACTCAGAGTTCATGCCCTGAAGCGGACTTCAGTAACAGATCGTCTTCTCTCCCGAATGTACAAAATGAACATAAATCACGTTATCTATGTTTATGATTTACAAAATCTTACAGAATCATTTACTAGTAAAAAAAAAAATATTTCAAGCAACAAACAATAAAAATCTACAACTAGATTCTATGACATGTATACAGTATATTCACAGCGTCTGCTCCAGTTTTTCTGATATTTCCATATTTTTGTTTTATTTATTTTTTCTCAATTGTAGTTTCCATTGTTATTGTTTTATTTTAAATAATAAAAATCAGTGCCCGGAACTGGGGGAAACTGAGGGTCAGTATAGCAAGACATTTTCACGGCTGATCGTCAAACCTTTCAAACTGAAGGCTAAATTCTGAAAACGTAATAAAGTCAGAGTTACGTCACCTTTATTTAAATGGCACATGGTGGCAGAAAGCTGTACAATAAAATTAACAAAATATAAAATAATAAAATAATATAAATATAAAATAATAAAATTTCCAAAAATGAAATAATTCAGCAAATGAATAAAACAATAAAAATCAAGAACAAAATGGACAAAACATATCAACTGATACTAAAGACTTTAAAAATCTGGGAGAATAAAAATGTTTTTTTACATGTTTTTTTTTATTGTCTATACCTGTAATGCTTTTATAAAATGAGGAGCAGCTGAGCAAATTCAAACGCTGAAAAAAATTCAGCTTCATTATGATTCCATTCCAGTGTCCTGAGTGAATTTAGTTATTGAGAGGTCATGGTATAATGCTGTAGACACCAGATCATCTAATTCAGTTTGTTATCCACTCAGAAGAATGTGTAGTGCACGAAGGCGCTGAGCTGCCTGCCTACACAATGTTATTTATTACAGGAGGAACTACAGGATGGATGGCCACAGAACCATGACCTTCTGACATTAGAAAGCCCTTAAACCAGAAAAAAACAAGAACAGCAGTAACCTGTGACCCGGGGCATCTAACAAGCCCCTGAGTGGGTGGAGCTGCCAGGAGCCATCCGTAGTAAGTTGCCCCTCCTCACCTGGACACCTTGGAGTTAAAACACACAACAAGCACTGACCTTGTCAATGTCAAGGCTACTGATCAGCTGCCTGCCAGCTTTCCCACATCACAAAAATAATAAAAAGTCAATAGATTGATAGTTTACTGTATTTAGGACAATGCTGGGTTCTTGGAGTTCATGAAATATTACAAGGGGTCTAAGATTTTTCAAATTTTATTATACTAGTGGAAATAAAAAGCCATGTGTTATCTGTTATTAAGCCTAAAATATAACGTCAAATCTTATTTTACATGAATACAAATGGCTCATGGAAAGGAAATTCAATTGATGGAAATTTAGAAATTCTAAAGAAAATTTAAATAATTGTCCAGCAGCCTGTGGCTGTAAAATTCTTCAGAACCCCTTTGGGTTTTGGAGATTACATTTTAAAATTCAACTTTTTTTTTAAATAAAACATTATATATAATTATTTTTAGATTTAATTTATTTTCTAACTTACTGAATTCGATAAAAAAGTCAAAAATTTTTTTTTTATTTCTGCCAGAAGCCACGAGGATCAGTTTGAACTGCTTCAAAATTTTTTTTTTATTTTTATTTATTTATTTATTTATTTTTATTTATTTATTTATTTATTACCACGTGTACTAATTGTGTACACATCTCTAATTTCTCTCATATTTCAGCCAATATTCATCTTATTCACGTGGACAGACGAATACATAACAAACTGTCTTATAATTTTCATTTCTGGTCGTTGAATCTAGAAAAAAAAAATAAATAAATAAATAAATAAATAAATAAATAAAATTAGAATAAATAATTTAGAAAATTCGGCGCCACAGTGGCCCCCAGCGGCGGCTTGTGGAAGTGCAGGCGGAGCGAGAGGGAGCGGCAGCACGGAGAAATAAAACCGCTCCCGGATCCCTGCACACACTCATTAATCTGCCCCAAAAATACTGCGCAACAGCGTTCATCTGGAGAAATATCCGGAAAAGTATTTGGAGAAACATCTGAAGAATCACCATCTGGAGAAATCTGGTCCGTCACTCTGTCCATCAGCCGGACCGCAGCTCTCACTCCAACGCGTCTCTGTGTCTCAGGTGAGAGAAAGGCTCTGGCTCGCAGATCTTACGGAAGCATTTGTGATGCCGGCTAAAGCAGATTCAGGGCAGCAAAATGAAGAGGTTTTGGCTGCAGGTGGACACCTGTGTGCATTTTTTTTAAATCCAGATGCGACCAGATTGAGCTTTAATTTTTTTACGTGTGTCTGTATGCGTGCGTGAGTGTGTGTGTGTGTGTGTGTGTGTGCGGGGGATTTGTTTATAGCTTTCCAGTAACACTCGGAAAAACGTGTAATGCTGATGTGATGTGCTTTAGATGAGTTGCAGATGATCTGTGATCTGATCAATAACAGCAATAACACTAATGACGTTTAAAGTGCGTTGGATTGCAGACCAGCGCACGCTTATTTATGGGTGCTGTCCTTTCCCCCCGTTTTTATTTATTTATTTATTTTATTTTATTTTTTATTGTTAATGTTGAACAGACTGAATTATAATGAGGTGCAGATGAGATCCTGAGAATTGGTGCATACTGAATTTAAAGCAGAACTGAAGGACTTTCTGTGTCAGGGTGAGAATATTTGCAGTGGGAATGAATGGGACACGCTTCATTGTGTGCATTGTGCTAGATGTAATAATAACGCCCCAATTTTCCCTCCTCTGACATTGATTTGTTCCCTCGGGCACGAATAAAGGACCTATTTTGGACAGACAACATCCAGCTAATGAGATTAATCATGTTAGAGTAAAAAAAAAAATACAACAACAGCAAGACAAAAAAAAACCCTCACTGGAATTCGGAGATGCTGCAGGTTTATCAGCTTCCAGTTTAAACCATCAGCAGTGATGAATGAAAATCCAGAGATTGCTACACACACTTATTAAGGGTTCTCGGGTTCTCCTATCACAGCTCTGATAAAGAGACACAATTAGATCTAAGATTAGGCTAAAAATTTGGTAAGCTTCCTTCTGAAAAGGTTCTATCGATTCGAGTTAGTGTTTATTTGATAATGAAATTGTGTGCAACTCTAGACGTAGCTACAGACTTGAGCTCTGTTCAGAAGTTACCTGAGAGTTACACACAAGGGGCGGGGTTTGAGTAAATAGGGGCATGTCTCCCTTATGATGAATTCTGATTTGATTTTGAGGTTAAGCGGATGTTTCGGGTGTGTTATGGACTCGAGTGAGGAGCAGTGCTACGTCCAGTGCAGTGTTAGGTCCATGTGCTATCTGACCGCTGGAATTTATATTTTAACTGTAAATCCACTCCGAAAGCATCGAAATTTTCTAAAGCTAAAAGTTCTTTAAGTGAACTGTAAGCGTAACAGATGAGCGCTTGGTCAGATTATCCTTTAAACTGTGGGCATGGTTTTCCCTTTTGACGTTTCAGAGCATGCGTTGGATCAAGTGCTATTCTCTGTGAGGGTGGAGACATTTAATTAAATTAAACCAGTCATTAATGTGATCGTTACTGCGAGCTCTAATCCTGCTCTCATGTACTGGTGATATACGAGACTGATCATCTTCTCACACAGATATCATCATGTTAGTCTTTTGATTTAAATTTGTCAAATGTGACATCATACTATAAAGGAAAAAAAGTATTTCTTGCTCTTTCCACATTTTCTTTCTCTGATATGTTTCCGGATTTAAGGCAAGCGGTCTAGACACTATTGCAAAATCTCGGGCGTTTCTCCTCAAGGTCGGAGGTGTGAACTACACGCGGTGGATTTTAACAAACCAAATGTGAAAGCTCAGAAAATCCCGACTCGCAGATGCTCTTCCCTAACCTCATGTTATTGTGAGTTTATACGCGTCGGATTTATGTGCTCATTTGAATGATCTGGTGATCTTCGGCTCCATCTTAAAAACAAACGTCCTCCTGTGCACCGTGTTCGATTCTAATCAAGACAAACAAAGCGTTCTGATGGAGTGAGCAAATGAGACTGTCGGTCTCCATGGATCTGTGTGTGAGGAGGACGGAGAGTTGATGAGATTTCCACATGAACGTGTCACTGATGTGAGCAGATCCTCCCTGCTGGATCATGAAGTTCTCCTCCTCTCTGTCTGTCTCAGTCTCTTTATCTCGTCGTCTCCTCTGTTACACTCAGAGCTCTAGTTTGCTGCCTGTTTACTGCCCCAGTTTTCCTCGAAGGACCTCCACCTCTAATCTAGAACGTCTTTGTTTTGGTTTCACTAGCAGAACCTGCAGATTTCTGTTTAATGCTTGTCTTTTATAAATGTTTATTGAAACATTCAGTGTTCTTCTTAACCTGCTGAGATCAGCTCATGTGTTGGTTTATTCTGGAAAACCAGTCACGATGCTGCAACGTGATTGGCCAGACGTTTCAGGAATTTTTACTGTCAGTACGTGGGGGGGTTGGTTTTTTGGTGGTTAGCACGTTTGCCTCACACCTCCAGGGTTGGGGGTTTGATTCCCGCCTCTAAACTGTTCGTAGTGTGTGATTGCGTGAGTGAATGAGAGTGTGTGTGTGCCCTGTGATGGGTTGTCACTCCGTCCAGGGTGTATCCTGCCTTGATGCCCAATGACGCCTGAGATAGGCACAGGCTCCCCGTGACCCGAGAATAGATCGGATAAACGGTAGACAATGAATGAATCATATTCAGTACACACGAATACATTGTGTATATGCTGATGGATATGATATAAACACTCATTAATTTTAAGATTAATATTCACAGATTTACACCCTGCTTTAATATTCAGTATATAATCATCACTGTTCAGTGTTGAATAATTGAATAAATTATTAATATTCAGTGTACACTTTTTTATGTACTGTATATCTAAACTGCTACATGATTGAACATACACCTTTCAGCCATAACACTGTGAGCAGTGAGAGGTGAAGTGAATAAGACTGAGTATCTCCTCATCATGGCACCTGTTAGTGGGTGGGATATATTAGGCAACAAGTGAACATTTTGTCCTCAAAGTTGATGTGTTAGAAGCAGGAAAAATGGACAAGCGTAAGGATTTGAGCGAGTTTGACGAAGGGCCAAATTGTGATGGCTAGACCACTGGATCAGAACATCTCCAAAACTGCAGCTCTTGTGGGGTGTTCCCGGTCTGCAGTGGTCAGTATCTATCAAAAATGGTCCAAGGAAGGAACAGTGGTGACCCGGAGACAGGGTCATGGGCGGCCGAGGCTCATTGATGTATGTGGGGAGCGAAGGCTGGCCCGTGTGGTCCGATCCAACAGACGAGCTACTGTTGCTCAGGCTGCTGATGAAGTTAATGCTGGTTCTGATAGAAAGGTGTCAGGATACACAGTGCAGGACGGGTCAGGGCTGTTTTGGCAGCAAAAGGAGGACCAACACAATATTAGGCATGAATATTCAGTACAAACTCATTAATATTAAATATGCACTCACTGCACACGGGAAAATGCGTCACGCACTCATTCATATACACTAAACACTCGTTAATTTTCTCTGATTGGCTGGATCTGGAAAGCGTGTCACTACTCCGCTGTCATTGGCCCAGACTTTTCAGGAAATGGAGTTTTGCTGGCAGGTGCTGATGGATTTGATCTCTTGCTGTTTTGAGTCAGATGGTGTCAGTAGAATGCCATCTGCTATCCTCAGGTGGGTGTGTGTGTGTGTGTGTGTGTGTGTGTGTGTGTGTGTGTGTGTGTGTGTGTGTGTGTGTGTGTGTGTGTGTGTGTGTGTTTAAGCAGGAGACATTTCCAAATGTTAAGCAAATATCTGACACATTGTTAAGACAAAAATAACATGTACTTAGAGGGCATGTGCCGAACACACACACACACACACACACACACACACACACACACACACACACACACTTGACTCTTAGGTTTCTGAGAGAATGTTTTAGATGCTGCTTTAAGGGTCTTAAATTATAAATCCGTTGATATTTCTCTAATTAGCCTGAGTTTATTTTCCCTCCTTTTCCTTCCCAATTTCACTGCTCTGTGTGTGTGTGTGTGTGTGTGTGTGTGTGTGTGTGTGTGTGTGTGGTTTGGGGGAAAAATGCAGCCAACTAATTTGTCCTCTGCTCGTTTTGGCTGGTGTGTGTGTTGGAACAGACGACTCCATCTGTGATGGGATGCGGATGGCACTGACTGTGTGTGTGTGTGTGTGTGTGTGTGTGTGTGTGTGTGTGTGTGTGGTGTGGTGTGTGTGTGTGTGTGTGTGTGTGTGTGTGTGTGCTGCTGATTTGAAGTAGCAGGACTGATGGACCTGCTGTTAAACTTTTGATACTTCCTGTTTTGAAGCAATGATTTATGATCCCATGTAACTAGTACTCATTTGCATATGCAATTATTGGGTGTGAATAATTATGCGAATGGAGTCAGATGACAAATTAGGGAGAAACCAGTCCACAGCAGCTATGGAGTCACTGTTACACACACACACACACACACACACACACATGAGGATTATTTATAAAGTTTACACTAAACAAAAGCAGGTTCATTTGCTCCTCCTGCTAATTTTCCTTGGTGCTTGCGGGGACTGAATGATTTGGAAACGCTGTTTTAAACATTACACAAGAAACAGAATGAGGAGAATGATGGCTGCTCGTGGGAATGAGTTAACAGGATTAGCCGAGAGATTAGCCGAGAGATTAGCATGCGGTGACTGCAGGCTTTATCGCTTCCTTTATGCTGATTTGTGTCGCCTCTTCTTTTTACACACACTGACAGCTGAGCTGATCAACACACCGCCTACTGCTTCTGTCTGACACCCCTCCGCTATCCGCTATCCCCTATCCCCTATCCACTATCCCCTATCCGCTATCCGCTATCCCCTAACCCCTATCCGCTATCCCCTATCCCCTATCCGCTATCCCCTATCCGCTATCCCCTATCCGCTATCCGCTATCCCCTATCCGCTATCCCCTATCCGCTATCCCCTATCCCCTATCCGCTATCCCCTATCCGCTATCCCCTATCCCCTATCCGCTATCCCCTATCCGCTATCCGCTATCCCCTATCTGCTATCCCCTATCCCCTATCCACTATCCCCTAACCGCTATCCCCTATCCCCTATCCGCTATCGACTATCCCCGATCCGCTATCCCCTATCCGCTATCCGCTATCCCTATTCCCTATCCCCTATCCGCTATCCCCTATCCCCTATCCCCTATCCCTTATCCCCTATCCCCTATCCGCTATCACCTATCCCTTATCCGCTATCACCTATCCCCTATCCCCTATCCCCTATTCCCTATCCGCTATCACCTATCCGCTATCCCCTATCCCCTATCCGCTATCACCTATCCGCTATCCCCATCCCCTATCCGCTATCCGCTATCCCCTATCCCCTATCCCCTATCCGCTATCCCCTATCCCCTATTCCCTATCCGCTATCACCTATCCCTTATCCCCTATTCCCTATCCGCTATCACCTATCCCCTATCCCCTATCCCCTATCCGCTATCCGCTATCCCCTATCCCCTATCCCCTATCCCCTATCCGCTATCCCCTATCCACTATCCCCTATCCGCTATCCCCTATCCCCTATCCGCTATCCCCCTATCCCCTATCCCCTATCCACTATCCCCTATCCCCTATCCGCTATCCGCTATTCCCTATCCCCCGCTATCCGCTATCCCCAATCCCCTATCCCCTATCCGCTATTCCCTATCCCCTATCCGCTATCACCTATCCCTTATCCCCTATTCCCCTATCTGCTATCACCTATCCGCTATCCCCTATCCGCTATCCGCTATCCGCTATCCCCTATCCCCTATCCGCTATCACCTATCCCCTATCCCATATCCACTATCCCCTATCCACTATCCGCTATCCCATATCCCCTATCCCTTATGCCCTATCCATTATCCCTTATCCCCTATCCGCTATCACCTATCCCCTATCCCTAGCCTATATCCGCTATCCCCTTTTCCCTATCCGCTATCCTTTATCCCCTATCCCTTATTCTCTATCCCTTATCCCCTATCCCCTATCCCTTATCCCCCATCCCATATCCCTTATCCCTTATCACCTATCCGCTATCTCCTATCCCTTATCCCCTATCCCTTATCCCCTATCCCCTATTCGCTATCCCCTATCCCCTATCCCCTATCCCTTATCCCCTATCCCCTATCCCCTATCACCTATCCCCTATCCCCCCTTATCCCTATCCCTTATCCCCTATCCCCTATCCCCTATCCCCTATCCGCTATCCCCTATCCGCTATCCCCTATCCGCTATCCCCTATCCGCTATCCCCTATCCGCTATCCCCTATCCCCTATCCGCTATCCCCTATCCGCTATCCCCTATCCGCTATCCCCTATCCGCTATCACCTATCCCCTATCCCTTATCCCCTATACCCTATCCGCTATCCCCTATCCGCTATCACCTATCCCTTATCCCCTATCCCCTATCTGCTATCCCCTATCCCCTATCCACTATCCCCTATCCCCTATCAGCTATCACCTATCCCCCATCCCCTATCCCCCATCCGCTATCCCCTATCCGCTATCCCCTATCCGCTATCACCTATCCTCTATCCGCTATCCCCTATCCCCTATCCGCTATCACCTATCCCCTATCCCTTATCCCCTATCCGCTATCACCTATCCCCTATCCGCTATCCCCTATCCCCTATCCGCTATCCCCTATCCCCTATCCGCTATCCCCTATCCCCTATCCCCTATCCGCTATCCCCTATCCGCTATCCGCTATCCCCTATCCCCTATCCCCTATCACCTGTCCCCTATCCCTTATCCCTTATCCCCTATCCCTTATCACCTATCCGCTATCCCCTATCCCTTATCCCCTATCAACTATCCCCTATCCCCTATCCACGATCCACTATCCCTTATCCCCTATCCCTTATCCCCTATTCCCTAACCCCTATCCCTTATCCTTTATCCCCTAACCCCTAATCCCTATCCCCTAACCCCTATCCTCTATCCTCTATCTTCTATCCCCTATCCCCTGTCCCCTATCCCCTTTACGCTATCCCCTATCCCCTATCCCTTATCCCTTATTCCTTATCCCCTATCCCTTATCCCTATTCCCTATCCCTTATTCCCTAACCCCTATCCCTATCCTCTAACCCCTATCCCCTATCCTTTATCCACTATCCCCTATCCACTATCCACTATCCCCTATCCCTTATCCCTTATTCCTTAACCCCTATCCCTATCCTCTAACCCCTATCCTCTATCTCTAACCCCTATCCCCTATCCCCAATCCCTTATCCCCTATCCCCTATCCGCTATTCCCTAACCCCAATGCCGTATCACCTATCCCCTATCCCCTAACCCCTAACTCCTATCCCTTATCCCCTAACCCCTAACCCCTATCCCCTATTCCCTATCCCTTATTCCCTATCTGCTATCCTTTATCCCTTATCCCCTATTTGGAGATGCTCAAGCTCAGTGTTCATATGTGTGTGTTCTGAATGTTATTTGTTTGTTTGTTTATTAAGTATTTATTTATGTTTATGTATGTCTTCTTTTATTGGCTTATTATTTAGAAGGCACTAGTTGACCTGAGCACAGCGAGTGTGTTAATGTGCTGTGTGTTTGACTTCATTAGTAATGAGGGTGAAATGTCAGGCAGAGATGATGGAGACCTTTTTATTCATTCATCTGTGTGTGTGTGTGTGTGTGTGTGTGTGTGTGTGTGTGTGTGTGTGTGTGTGTGTGTTGAACGTGGTGTGTAACAGTGGTGTGTAAAGGTCACAGCGTTACATCATCAAATCCATTTACACACTCTTTAATTACATGGAGGCCACCTGCGTGTGTATATGTGTGTGTGAGATAAATTGATGTAATGACGTGTGTGTCATTGCTACATCTGATTGGCTAGTGCTCTTGATTTTCAGCACATCAGTAGTGTTCTGTACTTACCCATGTCCACTTGTTTCTTCTTCCCTACATTCTAGTGTACACTTTCTCTTTCTTGCTTGTTCCCTAGTTCCCTTCTTGTCTACTTAAGGTCTTTTGTCCTCTAGGTTTTTTATCCATATGTTCCAGTGTCCTGCTTCCTACAGTGATCCCTTTCTTATACGTCCAATATATTCTGTGTTCCTTAGATCACTTTCCCCTAGTTTTAGTGTTTCACTCTCTTGTTCCCTTGATTTCAATTTCCATCTGTCTTCTATTCCTTCCTCTTTAGTTACCCTAATCCCCTATTCCCTATTCCCTATTCCATCTCCCCTATTCCATCTGTCCCCTATTCCCTATTCCATCTCCCCTATTCCCTGTCCCCTATTCCATCTGTCCCCTATTCCCTATTCCATCTCCCCTATTCCCTGTCCCCTATTCCATCTCCCCTATTCCCTGTCCCCTATTCCATCTCCCCTATTCCCTATTCCATCTCCCCTATTCCTTGTCCCCTATTCCATCTCCCCTATTCCCTGTCCCCTATTCCATCTCCCCTATTCCTTGTCCCCTATTCCATCTCCCCTATTCCCTGTCCCCTATTCTATCTCCCCTATTCTATCTCCCCTTTTCCCTATTCCATCTGTCCCCTATTCCCTATTCCATCTCCCCTATTCCCTATCCCCTATTCCATCTCCCCTATTCCCTATCCCCTATTCCATCTCCCCTATTCCCTATTCCATCTCCCCTATTCCCTATTCCCTATTCCATCTCCCCTATTCACTCTCCCCTATTCTATCTCCCCTTTTTCCCTATTCCATCTCCCCTATTCCTATCCCCTATTCCCTATCCCCTATTCCATCTCCCCTATTCCTTGTCCCCTATTCCATCTCCCCTATTCCCTTCCCCTATTCTATCTCCCCTATTCCCTATCCCCTATTCCATCTCCCCTATTCCCTGTCACCTATTCCATCTCCCCTATTCCCTATCCCCTATTCCATCTCCCCTATTCCCTATTCCATCTCCCCTATTCCTATTCCATTTCCCTTATTCCCTATTCCCTATTCCATCTCCCCTATTCACTCTCCCCTATTCCATCTCCCCTATTCCTTGTCCCCTATTCCATCTCCCCTATTCCCTATTCCATCTCCCCTATTCCTTGTCCCCTATTCCATCTCCCCTATTCCCTGTCCCCTATTCTATCTCCCCTATTCTATCTCCCCTTTTCCCTATTCCACCTGTCCCCTATTCCCTATTCCATCTCCCCTATTCCCTATCCCCTATTCCATCTCCCCTATACCCTATCCCCTGTTCCATCTCCCCTATTCCCTATCCCCTGTTCCATCTCCCCTATTCCCTATCCCCTGTTCCCTATCCCCTATTCCATCTCCCCTATTCCCTACCCCATCTCCCCTATCCCCTATTCCATCTCCCCTATCCCCTATTCCCTATCCCCTATTCCATTGCCCCTATTCCCTATCCCCTATTCCATCTCCCCATTCCCTATCCCCTATTCCAGCTCCCCTATCCCCTATCCCATTTCCCCTATTTCCTATCCTATCCGATTTCCCCTATTCCATCTCCCCTATTCCCTATCCCCTATTCCTTATCTCCTATTCCATTTCCCCTGTCCCATAATCCATATTCCATCTCCCCTATTCCCTATCCCTATTCCTTATTCCATCTCCCCTATCATTTATTCCCTATCCCCTATTCCTTATTGCATCTCCCCTATCCTTTATTCCATATCCCCTATTCCCTATTCCATCTCCCCTATTCCTTATTGCATCTCCCCTATCGTTTATTCCATATCCCCTATTCCCTATTCCATCTCCCCTATTCCCTATCCCCTATTCCATCTCCCCTATTCCATCTCCCCTATCCCCTATCCCATATTCCCCTATCTCCTATCCCCTATTCCATCTCCCCTATCCCCTATTCCTTATCCCTATTCCATCTCCCCTATCCCCTATTCCCTATCCCTTATTCCATCTCCCCTATCATTTATTCCATACCCCCTATTCCCTATTCCATCTCCCCTATTCCCTATCCCCTATTCCATCTCCCTTATTCCATCTCCCCTATTCCCTATCCCCTATTCCATCTCCCTATTCCCTATCCCATATTCCCTATCTCCTATTCCCTATTCCATCTCCCCTATTCCATCTACCATATCCCCTATTCCCTATCCCTATTCCTTATTCTATCTCCCCTATCCTTATCCCCTATTCCTTATCCCCTGTTCTACAATCCCCTATTCCTCATCCCATATTCCCTATCCCCTATTCCATATCCCCTATCCCCTATTCCCTATTCCATCTCCCCTATTCCCTATCCCATATTCCCTATTCCATATTCCGTGTCCCCTATTCCCTATTTTATCTCCACTATCCCCTATTCCCTATCCCATATTCCCCTATCTCCTATCTTCTATCCCCTATTCAATTTCCCCTATTCCCTATCCCTTATTCCATCTCCCCTATTCCATATCCTCTATTCCATCTCCCCTATCCCCTATTCCATATCCCCTATTCCATCTCCCCTATTCCTTATCCCCTATTCCATCTCCCCTATTCCCTAACCCTTATTCCATCTCCCCTATCATTTATTCCATATCCCCTATTCCCTATTTCATCTCCCCTATTCCATCTCCCCTATTCCCTATCCCCTATTCCATCTCCCCTTTTCCATATCCCATAGTCCCTATCTCCTATCCCCTATTCCATTTCCTCTATTCCCTACCCCCTATTCCCTATTCCATCTCCCCTATTCCCTAACCCATATTCCATCTCCCCTATCCCCTATTCCCTATCCCTATTCCTTATTCCATCTCCCCTATCCTTTATTCCATATCCCCTATTCCATCTCCCCTATTCCCTATCCCCTATTCCTTATCCCCTATTTCTTATCCCCTATTCCTCATCCCACATTCCCTATCCCCTATTCCATCTTCCCTATTTCCTATCCCATATTCTCTATTTCATCTCCCCTGTTTCCTATCCCCTATTCCATGTCCCCTCTTCCCTATTCCATCTCCCCTATTCCCTTTTCCATTTCCCCTGTCCCCTATTCCCTATCCCCTATTCCATCTCCCCTATTCCCTATCCCATTTTCTGTGTCCCCTATTCCCTATTCTATCTCCCCTATCCCCTATTCCATCTCCCCTATTCCCTATCCCCTATTCCCTCTCCCCTATTCCATCTCCCCATCCTTTATTCCTTATCTCCTATTCCCTATCCCCTATTCCTTATTCCATCTCCCCTATCCTTTATTCCTTGTCCCCTATTCCCTATCCTTTATCCCCTATTCCATCTCCCCTATCCTTTATTCCCTATCCCTTATCCCCTAGTTTTCTTGTTCCTCACATTCTAGTGCTCTTACTTGTTTATACTTGTTCCCTAGATGTCCCTTGTTCTCACTCTCCTACTCTACTTTACAGAACTCTAATTCTGCGCTTTTCT
>JAUCMX010000018.1:1717169-1734669 GCA_033459395.1 Hemibagrus guttatus
CTGCCCTATAACTGCCCAGAAGGCCTTGTAAAACTTAGCAGGGAGACCAGCTATACCTGGTCCGGCTATATTGGTCCATTCTCCAACCCCTGGAGAGCCTCATGAAGCTCCTCCAGCGTCAGCTCCCTCTCCAACTCTCTGGCTGCTCGCTCAGAGAGCTTTGGCAGGTCCATGAGGAAGCTGTCCTCAACCACCTGTGCCTCTGACCACTCACTGCAGTACAGCTTCGAGTAAAAGCTTACTGTCTGCTTGCAAATTTTAGCGGGCTCAGATAAGAGGTCCCCTGATTCTGTTCGCACAGCATGTATGAATCTTTTCTGTCTTTCATTCTTGTGCTCTAAACTGAAGAAGAACTTAGAAGGAACGTCCATCTCGGCTGCGCTTTTAAAGCGTGAGCGGACCAGCGCCCCCTGTGCTGTAATGTCTAACAGGTCGTTCATTTTGGCTTTTTTACTTTTGAGGGCTTCAATATGCCCTCGATCTCCGGTGGCCTCCAAACGCAGGAGTTCCACTATTTCTATCTCCAGAGCTTTCAGAGATCTAACAATGTCTCTTGTGACGTTGAGAGTGTACTGTTGACAAAAAACTTTGATTTGTGTTTTAGTCACATCCCACCACAGCTGAAGTGAGCTAAAAGCTGCCTTCTCTGATTTAAAACAATTCCATAAATAAGTAAAAGACTCTCTAAAATTAGCGTCTTCTAAAAGTGCAGTGTTAAAATGCCAGTAGGCGCTCCTAGGTTTAACGTTCTCTTTAGTGATAGTACACTGGACCATGCTATGGTCAGAGATACCTACTGGAACAATAAGACACTGTGTAAAAAGCGTTAGCTGGTGTTTAAAACCATAAAAGCGATCTAGTCTTGCCAGGGAGGGTGAGTTGTCTATGGCATGGGCCCACGTGTACTGTCTCTTGTTCTTATTAAGAGTTCTCCATATGTCACTTAACTTGTGGGCCTCCATCACCTGCCACAGACGCTTACAGGAAGCCACGTGAGGTTCTGCGTGGTTCCGATCCAAATTATCCATAGTACAGTTAAAATCTCCACCCAGAATTAAAATATCTGCAGTGTCGCAGTCAGCAATAACATTGCTCAATGTGTCTAAAAACCTCATCCTCTCCACTGCACTGGTGGGAGTGTACACACAGATAAAAAACTAAAACCTCATTCTCATAAAAAGCTTTCACTTTTAAAAGCCTCCCAGTTAAAATCTCTTCAACTGAATAAGAACAAGGAATGACTTAAAATCACCAACCCATCCCACTCCTTCACCCAATCAGCAGTATTGTTGTGGTTTTGGATCACACTCCAGTGCTGTCACTGTAATTAAACTAATTACTCTAATTGGATTGTTACGTCTATAGATTACAATCACACATAACATAAATATATAAAGATATCTCTCTCTCAATCACACACACACACACACACACACACACCCCCCTCAGAGACCAGCCTCGGTGCCATTAAAGAGTTTATCTGTGCTTTAAGTGCTTAAAAAGACATTTTAAAGCTTATTGGTTGTAAAAGAAGACAGTGAGGATGAACATCAGCATCGTCCTGATACTCAGGCTTTCAGGATCAGAAAATAAAGTGGTGTCCTGACGTCTGTAATGATATCTCTGCCTTCTGATCAGTGAGGATGTAAGAATATCGGAATAAAGATTAGAGAGAGTCCAGAAGCAACAGTGAAAAGAAGGAAAATAAACAGAAAGATAGAAATAATAAGAACATGCATAGGAAGAAATGAAGAAATTACACTGAAGAAAAAAAGAAACATAATACAGAGAGAAAGGAATAATATTAGATGGAAAGGAATAGATAGATAGATAGATAGATAGATAGATAGATAGACAGAAAGACAGATGTAGATTAGATTTTGATTTTGATTAGATTTTTGTGTGATTTCTTTTTTTCAGAAGTATGTTTTTTTTTCTTTTCTCCTTTTTTTCTCTCTCGCAACTCTCACATCTCTCTACAGAATCACATGATTCAGTTCTATTTCTAGATAAAAGCTCATTTTCAGAAAAGAGAAAGGGGGAGAGACAAAAAAAGAGAGAGAGAGAGAGACCGAGAGAGAGAGCGACCGGGGGGGAGAGAGAGCGACCGAGAGAGAGAGCGAGAGACTTTTTTGACTTTTAAATTTTCCATTTAATTTACATTTGGAAAAAATCAAACTTCGAAGACAACGGTGAAAAGGCAGCATTTATACAGGAAAAAAACAAACAAAACAAACAAAAACAAAAAAACAAAACAAAAGCAAAAACCAAACAAAACAAACAAAAAAAACACAGAAATACAGAAAAAAGATGTTAAGAACAATCCTGACCCCCCCCCCCTCCTTTTTAAAAATTAGACGTTAAACCTTAAGTCTTTTTACATCTACAGAGCATAAAACGTCCCCCAGTGCCCACACTTGGCAGAATTCTGGTAACCTTTGAGTCAACATTTTAGAAAACATATTCAACCTTGACTCTGGCTTTAACTAGAGCTGTGAGCATTTTTTCCAGCATCCTGGGTGCCTCCCTCCTGCATTTTATTCTTTCTTGTGAGCCACGTAGCGAGCTTAGCCTGATCCATGATGAAGTTTAGTAGTACAACAGATTTTTTCTTTGGAACATACTTCGGCCCATGCACGTAAAGGTGTTCAGTCCATGTGACTCCTAACCCTCTGCACCAAGCTCTAAGCAGTGAAAACAGCCTGTCAAGACCTTCACAGTGCAGAAACAGGTGGTCTACTGTTTCCTCTCTGCCACAAAAGAAACACTCTCTGCCCCTAGAGGGGTCGATGTGTGCCACATGTCTGTTTGTGGCCACGGCCCCATGTACTATCCGCCACTGCAGATCAGCTGTACGCTTCTCTATGGGTGGTTTGTACAGGGACCTCCAGCATCCTCGTGGGGAAGAGTCTGGCGCCAACAATTCTGACCAGTGTGACTCCTATAAACCTGCCAAAAAACCTCTATAAAAACTTTAACACAGGTTTCATATAGTGCTTTCTTAGAGGCATCTTTAAGGGTTGGCATTTGGAAAGACAAAAGTGCTGCTTTCTCCCACTGATACTCCCATGCCGCTGCAGATATTGATAAGGATGGTGGGGGCTGATGGCTTCTCCCAGGGTCCTGCCCCAGAGCCTCCCTGAAACAGGATGGTAGAGCTGAAGCTACCTCTCCGAGCAGTCTCTGCATGAGGCGGGCCGACAGTACTCCGGTCTCAGCACACAGATCCCTAGCTGTTTTCCAGCTGTTGCCAGACCTCAGATCTTTGACTCTGGTGATTCCTGCTCTCCGGAAATGCTGTTGGATGTAGGGAGATGAGATCATTCTGGACTGTATCAGAGGACTGTGGAAGAGTGGTTCTTCTTCAGTGCATGGGAAAGGCTGTGCGTTGATCCTGCTGATCCTCATCACTGAAAACCAGGCTCTCAGGACTGACTGGTAGAACAGTGTTGTTGCTGACAGGTCCATTTCCCTCAGGTTCAGCATGAAAAGATGTTTATCATAGTTCAAATCTTCCACGCGCCGTAGTAGGGCGTAAGCCGTGTCAGCCCATGCATCTCCATAGAACAGCCTCTGTGCCGCCTGCAGTCGGAAAGTTCTGACCCGACATGACAGGTCGATCAGGCCTTGGCCACCTTCCTGCAGCGGCAAGTAAAGAACAGGGGCACGAGTCCAGTGCTGTCCAGCCCAGAAAAAGTTTACTATCCTCTTCTGAACCTCCTTGATCAACAGCTCTGGCGGTTCGAGGACAGTGAAGTGATGCCACAGAAAGGAGGCTATCAGATTGTTGGTAATCAGTACTCTCCCTCTATAGGATAGCTGGGGCAGGACCCAGGTCCACTGAGACAACTTGGCACACACCTTCCCCACCACCCCCTCGCAGTTTTTAATTTGAAATTCAGCTGTTCCTAAAAACACCCCAAGATATTTTAAGCCAACCTTTCCCCACTGGAGACTGCCTGGTAAAGTGGGAGGACTTTGTTCCTGCCACTGCCCTGTTAAAAAGCTCTCACATTTGTCCCAGTTGACTCTTGCTGAAGAAGCTCTAGTATAGATGGTTAAACTATCAGTCAATGTTTGAATGTCGCCTTGGTTCTTAATAAAAACTGTTACATCATCTGTATATGCTGACAGTACAAGTTTTTCTTGGGCACTTCCAACTAACAGTCCTTGTAGTTTTACTCTAAGTTGTCTTAACAGAGGCTCTATTGTCAAGCTGTATAGTTGTCCAGATAATGGGCACCCCTGTCTAATACCTCTTTCTATTCTCACTGGACAGCTAAGACCACCTCCAACCTTAAGAGTAAAACAAGCCTCGGAGTATAGCAATTTTATCCATAGTAGAAATTCCCTTCCTACACCAAAGGTTTCAAGTACCTGGAAGAGATAATCATGATGGACCCTGTCAAAGGCTTTTTCCTGATCTAAAGACAGAAAACCCAGATCACATGAGTTCAACCTGCACAGATCAATCACATCTCTAACAAGAAACAGATTGTCCATTATGGTGCGGTTTGGTATACAGGAGGACTGGTTATTGTGCACTATTGTGTGCATGCACTGTTTTAGTCTGTTTGCAAGGCATTTCGATAAAATCTTGTAGTCGCTGCATAAAAGTGCCACAGGTCTCCAGTTCTTAAGAAGTCCTAAGTCTCCTTTTTTTGGCAGTAGTGACAGTACTGCTCTTGTGCAGCTCGTTGGTAGCTTTCTGTTGATAAAAGAGCTTTTGAACACCTCAAGCAGGTCTGTTCCTAGAAATCCCACGAAATGTTTATAAAACTCATTAGGTAGTCCATCAATTCCCGGTGAACATCTCACTGCAAGCTGCTGAACTGCGGTGGCCACTTCTTGAAGTTCAAGACCTGCACCCAGCATGCTGCTCTGCTCAGGAGACAGTTTGGGGAGTTCCCTGAGTAGCTCCTCCGTGAAGCATGGGTCACAGTCCTCAGCATTGTAGAGGTCTGTGTAGAACTTTGTAGCCTCTCTCCTCATTTCGGCTGCCTCTGTGCTTACAGTTCCATCTTCTTGTCTGAGGTAAAGCATCTGGTTCTGGGGTTTTGCCATTTTGGTGAGGCCGAAAAAAAGGCACTGGGGCATCCATGTCTCTAATGCTGGAAATGCAGGATCTTATCAGGGCTGTTTTAGCTCGTTCATGCAGGAAGGAAGGAACGCTTACTCACATCATTACTGCAAATAATTTTTCTTTGTATTTCAGTTATTTCTGTTTCAAGTTCTTGAATTTTGCTTCTTATTTTGTCCAACATGTATGCTGTGTATTTCTGACAGAATACCTTGATGTGTGTTTTCCCCACCTCCCACCAGGAAGCTAGACTGTTAGTCATCTTTTCTTTTTCTCCACTCATCCCAGAAAACTTTAAACTTCCCACAAATCCCTTCATCCTGAAGTAAATTTGTGTTGAAGTGCCAGTATGACCTGTGCTTTTTTGTAACAGATGTCATTATGTCTATTGTGACTAAATGATGATCTGAAAACCCAGTAGGAGACATGACTGCTCTATAAAATCTACTTCTATTGTTTTGGTTGTGTAAAACCTGTCCAGTCTTGCTGCAGTGATCCTTGTGTCAGTAACTTTAACCCATGTGTATTGTTTAATTCCCTGGTGTTTTTCCCTCCACACATCAACCACACTACACTGACTGATGAGCTCTTCTAGCACCTTAGCAGACTGTGGGTGTGGTTCTTCTCCATTTCTGTCTAAGGTGAAATCTGTGGTGCAATTCCAGCCCCCTCCCATTACCACTGGAGGTCTGCTGCTACTGTGTTGTAGGGCATTCTTGAGTTTATTAAAAAGCTGTGCTCTCTCACCACCACTGTTGGGGGCATATACGTTTATAAATAAGAGCTCTGTACCTTTTATTTCAGTCTGCACCATTAAAACCCTGCCCTGCTCTAGCTCTGTGACTCGTGTGTTTATCTCACCCAGTGTTCTGTTAAAAAGTATTGCCACCCCTGCACTGATGTTGGTTCCATGGCTGTGGAAAAGTTTCCCTTCTCCCCACATTGCCCAGTCTGACTCATTGGCCTGATCACTGTGAGTCTCTTGCAAGAAAATTACATCTATTTTTTTGCACTGTATCAGTTCTTTAACTACTGCTCTTTTATTCCTGTCCCTGCCACCATTGATATTAAGAGACCCTATCTTTAACTTCTCCACTGGAGGGACTAAGAGAAGGAAGAGGAAGAACAGGTAAGAACAGCAGTGCA
This sequence comes from Hemibagrus guttatus, assembly GCA_033459395.1. Classification (NCBI taxonomy): domain Eukaryota; kingdom Metazoa; phylum Chordata; class Actinopteri; order Siluriformes; family Bagridae; genus Hemibagrus; species Hemibagrus guttatus. The sequence continues at coordinate 1,723,396 of JAUCMX010000018.1, forward strand.
GACAGGAGAGGACACCCAGTGTGACGACTTCATTGCTGCTTTCTTTTGCCAATGGACTTCCGTAACCTCGCTAGATGATTTTTCAACCTATATCTCTTCTTTTTATCTAATTCATCATAAATTGCTGTTCGTTGTGCCATAACTACAAAAGCAATACATTTTTCAATGTCTGGAAAGTAATCCTTGACCTCAACCAATTTACCAAATGTTTCATCCAAAAATTCATTTATTTCAGTTAATGTGTAGAGCTGTTGATCTCCCCCAAACTGTGACACACTGATGTCTGAAATGTCAGAGAGGTTGTCTTCTAATGGTTCCTCATACTGCTCTATCTGAGAACGTGCCGGATCCCCATCACTGATCAACATCTCTACACCGTCTGAAACCTCTGCACAGCTTGACCCTCCCACAGTGTTTAACCCTGCTGTGCTATCTGACCCTCCTTCTTGTTCTAAAACATCAGCTATGTTCAGAATGTTCACTTGTACTGAAGGCTCCTTCATCCTTTTCACCTCTACACCTTTATCTACGTCGTCTGCACATCTGACACATCAGTTAGTTTTTCACTTTCTTTTCTGTTCACAGCCTGTTTTTCCTCATCTACCTGTTCATCACCTGTCTGCTCACTGCAGCTCAATGCATTAGCCCCTGCAGTGGTTTGGTCAGTGTTCTGCCCTCCGGCAGCACCTGACTGCCCCACACCACTTCTTGCTCCAGCCTGCCTCTCTGCCTTGTCTCCACTGCGCCCAGCGTCCTCATTGTCCGGTGTCCTAAGTGGACAGACAAACTTTTTGTGCCCAATATCCCCACACTCAAAACACCTCATATTCCCGTACTGGTGTATAACATGTATGATTTTCCTTCACACCACACCCTGAAGGAGATATCTAGGGTGGGTTCATTCAAAAACATGAGCAGTGTGCGTCTGAAAGAGATCACGTGCTTCAGTGCGAGGTTTTTACAGTTCAGTGAGACCATTTTAACATCGCTCACTCTTTTCCCGAAACGAGTTAGTTCCCCCTCGATATCCTCATTAGGAATAAATGGAGGAGTGTTAGACACCGTGACTTTAGTTGTTGTTGCGCCCAGCGTCGTTACAAAGTAAAACTCTCCACTTACCCTAATTCTGTCTTCAATGATGCACAAGCTCCCTGTCCTTAACAAACACCACCACAGCTTTATTCATCTGCCATGCCGACACCATGTTTTCACATCCCACACTCTCTCCTACCGCCATTAACACCTGCTCCACCGAGACCTCGGCGCTCACCTCACACCGCACCCCGTGCCGGCGCGAGAGAGGACGGGCTGCACCGCTCAGGTGGGCTGCCATCCCTGCACTACACCACGAGATCAACAGATCTCTGTAGCGACAAATAAATTTATTTACACCGCTTATCTGTTATTTGTATTAGTTTCATTTTATATATATATATATATAGTTCTATCACTCTGAGAAAAAAAGTTTCCAAGATTCGGAAAGTGCTCATTCACTCTCACACCACGCTCCACACGCCACTCTCCCACACCAACTCCCAGCATGCACCAGAGAGAGAGAGAGAGAGAGAGAAAGAGACAGAGGGAGAGACAGACAGACAAACAGACAGAGAGAGAGACAGTCAGAGAGAGAGAGATGGATAGAGAAAGAGAGACAGGCAGAGAGAGAGACGGATAGAGAAAGAGAGAGTGAGACAGAGAGAGAGAAATAGACAGAGAGACAGTCAGAGAGAGAGAGACAGAGAGGCAAACAGAGAGAGAGAGAGAGAGAGCGAGAGAGAGAGAGAGACAGAGAAACACAGACAGAGAGAGAGGGAGAGAGAGAGAGAGGGAGAGAGAGAGAGAGAGTGTACGAGCTCTAGAGAAAGACGAGCTCTCTTGACTGGAACGATCTGAAGCAGAACTGGGAGCAGTGGGATCTGTGAGGACATTAATCAGATGTATGATTGTTTTAATCCACATTTCATTTTCATCCTCCTGCTATCGTCAGTCTGTTTGTTTTGGTTTGTTATTTGTTCTTGTGAAGCGTTATTGTCTCGGCGTTTTAGTTGAACTCTGTGAAGCAGCAGATTAGTGACGGTGGTTTAAGAGTAATTGGAATTGTCGTCTCTCGTCTGACGCCGCTGTGATGAAGGGAAGAGGAACACACTCATCCTCCGGAAAGCTTTTTAACAACATTCTCAATTATTCATAACCAGTCAATGCTTTTGATGAGCCTTTATCCTCTCATTATACACACACACACACACACACACACACACACACACACACACACTGCCTTTATTCTTATTACCTAGCTTTCTCTAAATGTTCATGATCACAGAGTATAATAATAAACATTATTCAAAATTACACCACTTTTTAAACTGAGTTCTGGACTCTGATTGGACAGAAGGTGGTGATTAATTCTCTCTCGTCATTTCAGCGGTTAATGACACAGCACATTTTTGGCTTCTTACATCCTGCAGCATGAAAACCCCTGAAGCAGGAGCTGATAAAAATGGAAGAAAGCAGATTGTGGTCTTTTCGTTCTGCTGACTGTGGAATTTTTACGTTGCTCACAGTTTCAAAGAACCACGTTAGAAATCATGACCTGCTCGATTCCATGATCTTCTGCATCTTCCTTCCATGACCCGGAGATCTGGCAGCTTTCAGAAGAATTCTGAAGCTTTGGGAAGAATCGGTGTTTAAAATGCCGGAGTTGGAGTAATAAAGATATATTCTGTTGTACTTTATGACTTCTCCACATCCTAAAACAAATTGCAACAAAAATACGACTCGCACCTACAGTAATGAATCATTGTGATTAAAAATGGAGGCCCGGTGATGACGTGAAGCTTGAGTTACGTGTAATAATGTTTTCATGTGGCTATAAAGTCTTTTCCTGCATTCTTTCTCCTCTTCCTCATCAGTGAAGACGTCCATGCAGCCGGAATTAACGAAATGTAACGTGCCTTATTACCGACCTCCGCCTTCCCTTCGCTAGCCCCACCCCCAACAGCCAGACACATGCTCCACCCCCCCGAAGAACATAACGAGGTTAAAGCGTGGGCTTGACTCCAAGCCGAAGTGACAAATATTATGCAGTTTATTTATTTTATTTTTCAGAGATTCTGTGTGAGATTTCAGTCTCGCGTGAAAAGCTCCGCTAAACCAATTTTAGACAGATATTGCCAATCTGCGGCTTGACGCTCGGGATGTTGATGGATGTCGGTTGCTTCGAAATAGAGGCTGTGTTTATTTCACCGAAAAACGTTCGTCCGTTATTTGTCAGATTGTGTAGGAATGAAAGGTAAAGCAGAGCAATTTAAATCGACTCAAACTGCAGCGTCGTAAACTTTCCTGCTTATCTAACGGCCGAGTAATTCAGCTCACTGTCACGTCGCTTCGTATCGCTCGTAAATCACGCTCACGCTCTCGGATTTTCTCTTCTGCTGTTTGAAAGCAGACACAGAAACACAGGAGCGTCAGGATCGGCCGCTGGACATCACGATCGAAACACGGGTATTATCAGCAGTGCAGAAACATTCTGATATAATTCATCAAAAATCTTATTATTATTATTAGTTATCCACATGCGTATATACAGTAGCTATATATAAAAATATTTTAAAACAGCGTCTACAGTATAACCAGCTGCTGTGTGTGTGTGTGTGTGTGTGTGTGTGTGTGTGTGTTAAAGCTATTTCGATTATAAGGGACCCATTAAAATTTCATCAGTGCGAAGCAATCAGAGAGAGAAAGAGCGAGATGAAGGGGTGGGGGAGGGACTCTGCAAGCATCTCTCCATCCATCTCTCTCTCTTCTCTCTCTCTCACACACACACTCACACACCTTTTTATGAGGACCTACACCTAATCCGTCTTCACCCCGGTAACCGTAAGGATTTTTTTCCCCTTATAAAATAAACGCTGTTAAAACATTATTTTTTAGGACAATTCTTTCTTAATGGTCCTCAAAAGGTCTAAATACATGTGATCTCTCTCTCTCTCACACACACACACACACACACACACACATTGCTGTTCTTTTGTTTCATCGTTGCCAGTGTGGGGGAATGTTTAAAGAATGGCTGCTTGACTGAAAACACCTGCTGTAGCTCTACACACACACACACACACACACACACACACACACACACACACACGCTTTTTATTTCTGAAACAATAACTATAGATGATTAATACTAAACGTAAATAAATATTTTTTCTCTGTTGATGAATATGAGGATGTCTGAGCTTCAACACACCATTAAACACCCTGAGACTCGTTAGATAAACTTTATCTACACTCTGTTAATTTTATATTAGATACTGTTATACAATTTACATTATTCTACTTATATTTATATGATTTTATTGTCAGGGTTGGGGGTTCGATTCCCGCCTCCGCCGTGTGTGTGTGGAGTTTGCATGTTCTCCCCGTGCCTCGGGGGTTTCCTCCGGGTACTCCGGTTTCCTCCCCCAGTCCAAAGACATGCATTGTAGGTTGATTGGCATCTCTAAATTGTCTGTGTGATTTGTGTGAGTGAATGAGAGTGTGTGTGTGCCCTGTGATGGGTTGGCACTCCGTCCAGGGTGTATCCTGCCTTGATGCCCAATGACGCCTGAGATGGGCACGGATCGAATTAGCGGTAGACAATGAATGAATGAATGATTTTATCATCTTAGATTTATATATTTACACCAACCAGGCATATCATTATGACCACCTGCCTAATATTGTGTTGGTCCTTCTTTTGCTGCCAAAACAGCCCTGACCCGTCCTGCACTGTGTATTCTGACCCCTTTCTATCAGAACCAGCATTAACTTCTTCAGCAATTTGAGCAACAGTAGCTCGTCTGTTGGATCGGACCACACGGGCCAGCCTTCGCTCCCCACGTGCATCAGTGAGCCTTGGCCGCCCATGACCCTGTCTCCGGGTCACCACTGTTCCTTCCTTGGACCACTTTTGATAGATACTGACCACTGCAGACCGGGAACACCCCACAAGAGCTACAATTTTGGAGATGTTTTGATCCAGTGGTCTAACCTAACCTTTGTCAAACTCGCTCAAATCCTTACGCTTGTCCATTTTTCCTGCTTCTAACACATCAACTTTGAGGACAAAATGTTCACTTGCTGCCTAATATATCCCACCCACTAACAGGTGCCATGATGAGGAGATCATCAGTCTTATTCACTTCACCGGTCACTGGTCATAATGTTATGCCTGATCGGTGTTTATGAATCTTTATTCATTATGTATTATTATCTGATTCTTTCTGTCAGTGCTGTTATTTATTTCATGGTTTATCTTTTAATTTATTTCTGTTTCAGACTTTAGACTGTATATCACTTTAGGCTAAATAAATAAGGTTTATTCCTAATGCATGAGATAATCTGGATAGTTCTAAAAAAATCACTAAATATAGCGTAAGTTCTATTTTTACACTCACCGTACAGTTTCCTTCTGAAGCTGAACTTCAGCACTGATTTATAACTTAATGACTGTAGACTTCCTGCTAGATCTGAAATTACATCACTGATAGATGAGGCTAAATGTGGAGCAGTGCACCTTAATCATCTGGAGGGGAAGAGAAGGTCAGAGAGGTGTGTGATGAATGGAAGTGAACCAGATGGCCTTTACATACGTGAGCTCGCATGACACACAGGATTTATACCAAGTTTAATCTCAGATCAAATAGGGTAGGAGTGAGGGGGTGTGGTGTATTAGTGAGGGGGTGTGGTGTATTAGTGGGGGTGTGTGGTGTATTAGTGGGGGAGGTGTGGTGTATTAGTGAGGGGGTGTGGTGTATTAGTGAGGGGGTGTGGTGTATTAGTGAGGAGGTGTGGTGTAGGAGTGAGAAGGTGTGGTGTATTAGTGAGGGGGTGTGGTGTATTAGTGAGGGGGTGTGGTGTATTAGTGGGGAGGTGTGGTGTAGGTGTGAGAAGGTGTGGTGTATTAGTGAGGGAGTGTGGTGTATTAGTGAAGGGGTGTGGTGTATTAGTGAGGGGGTGTGGCGTATTAGTGAGGGGGTGTGGTGTAGAAGTGAGGGGGTATGGTGTATTAGTGGAGAAATGTGGTGTAGGTCTGAGGGGCTGTGGTGTAAGTGTGATGGGGTGTGGTGTAGGAGTAAGGGGGTGTGGAGTAGGAGAAAAGGGGGTGTGGAGTAGGAGTAAGGGGGTGTGGAGTAGGGGTAAGGGGGTGTGGTGTATTGGTTGCTGGAGTCTGTAAGCAGGAGAAGTGATAGCTGTGTAATTGACTACAGGCTGTGATGGATGGAACTGCAGAGAGAGAGAGAGAGAGAGAGAGAGAGAGAGAGAGAGAGAGAGACAAGGAGTGAGTGTTAGACAGACAGAGAGAGAGAGAGAGAGAGAGAGAGAGGGGGAGGAGAGAGAGAGAGAGAGAGAGAGAGAGAGCCCCATATAACCACAGACGAAATGAAATGACCTCAGACCAAAATGATCAATACCAAATAACATGATCACCAAATCAAATGGTTTCAGATTTGTGATGACATGCTAACTTGTAATAGCACAGACCAGACCGCACGATCACAGAGCAGATCGAACAACCTCATGGAGATATGATCTAAATCTGATTATAGACCAAATGATGTGATCACAGAACACATCAAACAATCACAGCTCATTGCTGCTCCCTCCATTCCCCGCATTTCCATCAGTGATTCTGTGTGTGGTTAATTGGACTGCATTTGAGTTCATTTAGTTCTAGTTCTAGTGTGTGTGTGTGTGTGTGTGTGTGTGTGTGTATGTGTGTCTACAGCTACATGAAAAATGAGCTATGCGTTCAACCAGCTGCAGTGGTGAGAAAATAACATACCCAAAAAACACACACACACACACACACACACACTGTTATTTGCTGCTGCCAGAGCTGAAATTGTGCTGAAGAGGCTGAAATTGTACAATCAGGTTATTTTTTCAGTAATCACAACTGCAGTAGTGTGAAAACACATCATTACCTAGATATGGCTCTGTGTGTGTGTGTGTGTGTGTGTGTGTGTGTGTGTGTGTGTGTGTGTGTGTGTGTATGTGTCCTGTTGCGTGCTCAGCTGGTTGTGACAGAGGGAAATGTCAGCTTGTCGCCTTGTGATAGGCATAAAACAACATGATGGCTGTGATTCAAACACACACACACACACACACACACAGACTGTTCACATACACACATGCCCTTGGAACTGTAAGTGTGTGTCAATGAGATTTGGCCGCTATTAATGGACTTACTGCTTGACTATGGGGTGTGTGTGTGTGTGTGTGTGTGTGTGTGTGTGTGTGTGTGTGTGTGTGTGCATGCCTGACTACACACATTATCCATATTATAATGTGGCAGACTGAGAGTCAGGTAGACAGACAGAAGGTCAGACAGACACACAAACAGACAGCAGGTTAAACACACCGACAGACAGATAGACAGACAGATAGACAGACAGATAGATAGATAGATAGATAGATAGACAGATAGATAGATAGATAGATAGATAGACAGATAGATAGACAGATAGACAGATAGATAGACAGATAGATAGATAGATAGATAGATAGACAGATAGATAGACAGATCAGGTCAGGTCAGGTCAGACAGATAGACAGACAGATAGATAGATAGATAGATAGATAGATAGATAGATAGATAGATAGATAGATAGATAGATAGATAGATAGATCAGGTCAGGTCAGGTCAGGTCAGGTCAGGTCAGACAGACAGACAGACAGACAGCAGGTCAGACAGACACATAGACAGACAGACAGGTGGTTAGTGATGTGACACTGTGCAGTAAAGAGGCCATTGATATGTGATTTATAGATTTATTGATGTGAAGTTCACAGAACAGGTTTAATCTGAGATTTAATGTGAGAGAACCATAAATCTGTCCCACTGCTGGTGACATGTCCTCAGGGAGAACACACACACACACACACACACACACAATTTATGCCCAGCTGTTTTTTATGCAGATCTTGAGGCTGTATGTGAACTGACAGAAGAGAGCATGATTCCCCGTGTGAAGAGAAGATGTAAAGAATGAGGACGGAGATGGATGGATAGAATGGATTGATTGATCCATAAAAGTGATAGATGGATAGTTGTTAATGATTGGGAAAGGTTACAGGTTTGATGTCTGGAGATCCATGGATAGCTCAAAGAATGGATGAATAAATGGATGAATAAATGAAACAATGCATAGAAGGCTAAAAGTCATGTAGAAGAATATGATAGGTGGATTGACAAAACAGTGGGTGGATGGATGGATGGATGGATGGATGGATTGATGGATGGATGGATAGGTGAAACAATGCATAGAAGGTTAAAAATCTTGTAGAAAAAACCTGATAGATGGATAAAAGAATGCATAAAAATAAAACTGAATTAATAGATGATTGGATGTATGGATAGATGGATGGATAGATGGATGGATAGATGGTCATATGGATGGATGAATAGATGGATGGATGGATGGATGGATGGATGGATAGATGGATGGATAGATGTTCATATGGATGGATGAATAGATGGATAGATGGATGGATAGATGGATGGATAGATGGATGGATAGATGGATGGATAGATGGATGGATAGATGGATGGGTGAATGGTCATATGAATGGATGGATGGATGGATAGATGTCTGATGGATAGACATTCATGGATGGCTGATGGGATGGATGGATGGATAAATAAATGGATGGATAGATAGAAAAAATGGGTGGATGAATAAATGGATGGTTGGACAAAGAATCAAGCAATCCTGTCAACAACTGCAATCCCTGAAAATTCCGGAAGTGAAGAAACAGACACAAGGAGACGTAAAAGTCCACAGCACTGACGAGGAAGAGAGAAACAGCTGATTATTAGAATAATGAATTAGGGGTCAGAGCCAGGGCAAGAGCGAACCAATCAGAGCTAAACAGGAAGAGTTTTACAGCAGATGGAAAATCTGGGCTTCTCTGTGTGCGCCATGTTTTAGCGAGATCGAACAGAAGGGAATTTAACATCAGTTAATTACGCGTGAAGCTTTGAGATGATGCAGTGGAGAGGTTTTCCGTTTCAGCTCGTCACCACGAGGTCTCTCTTCCTCCAGGGAATAAGAGTCATACTACTCAAACATGTCCATGGAGAAATGGAAGGATTTCATGAATGGGAGGAAATGTGTTCTCTTAGTGAGCCGAAAGAAATGAGAAAAAGAGAAAAGGCTGTAAAGAAACAGGCAGGAATAAAAGGAAAGTGTTTTACTGTATCATGCTGGTAGTGTTTTGTTAATAAAATGCTGTTATTGATTTTTATATCACTTTTAAATGTGGAGATGTTTAAAGTTGTTCTGTAATTAATGAGTCAAGATTAATCAGAAGTCTTGATATTTTTGGTTTAATTCTTTCATTTGGTTTGTTTCTAGATTATTAAAGCTGCTTTCGAGCTCAGAACTTGTTTAGAAAGCTGACTATTGGTTCTTTTGAAAACTGTGCCACGTTCCACATCACGTGAGAAAGCTGTCCACTGTAACGAAGTATAACGTACACGGGTAACGTGATTAGTTGGACACGTGGGGATCTTGCCGGCTTCAAGAAAGGGATTGACAGGACTGGACTGAGAACATCCTGAAAAATGCTTGTTTAGTCACAGTAACTAATCTTCTTATTCAGGAATTGGTCTTTTTTTATCAGATATTCCTGCACAGTGCCATGCCAGGCATCCAGAGAGTGCTGTAATCACCACTGCCGGAGACTCGGGTTCGAGACCCACTCGGAGCGGGTGTGAGTGGGGGGTTACATGTGGAAAGGTGTTGTGCGGAATATTGTGTACAGAAACGTGTGTATGAGAGCAACTCTGTGATTATAACTCCACCCCACAACCCCACACACACACACACACACTCCTCCTGAGCTAATGAGCTGGAGGCATGTTTCTGCTGCTGCTTTTTTTTCCATTTGAGCTTTGAGAGGAAGTGAACATCCTCTGCAGTGTTGTTGTGTTTTACGCAGTACGAGAATTATTTTTAATCCAGTGAACAGGGATCACACTCAGCCTCGAGGGCAGATCCACTTCGATCGCCCTACTTCTGTTTTAGAAACAGCAGGTTGGTTTAAATAAATAAAGAAAGGTTCAGCGTACACTGTAAACAGCATTTAGTCCTGAAACGCCATGCTGTTGCTTCAATATGTCTGAGTTTCTGCTGAAAAATTTTTTATTTCATGAGCTGAAGGATGGATGGATGTATGGATGGATGGATGGTGGACTGTATGAAAAGATAGATCAATGTTTGGATCATTGGATTGACAGATAAATTAAGACATGTGGAAGAAGAGAACAATTGCTGTTGAGTACAAATAAATTGCTAAACCTATAAAGAAATATTTTTCTCTTCCAGATGTGGAGTGAATGATTTCCATGAAACAAGGAGAAAAGTGGAGGATGAAGTGAACAGAACATCACTTGTGGGTGGATGCTGGTGGATGAAGAACATGTTGCGCTACCCGGATTGCCGATAACATCAGACTCCTCTCCTCTCCTCTCTTCTCTTCTCTCCTCTCGTTTGTTACTACTGGAGGAAAAGATGTGACCCACAGCCTCCCTCGCTTCTACACACTCCTTTAGTCTCCTCCCTCGCTCTCTATCTGTCCTTTGGAGATATTATTGTCCCGACAGTGATGGATGTACAACCCGACAGCGGAAAGCATGTTAAAAAGTCCACAAGTCAAAAGCTGGAGGATCAAAAAAAGGTAAAATGCTGTTCTCTTCTCCTTCCTCTCAGGTGGACGGATATTCCTCTATGTTTATCTTCTTATATCTCTTCCTCTATCCTTTCATTGTCTTTCTCTTCTTTTGTGTTGGTTCATGAGGAAGCTGAAGGTCTTGACTGAACTGCAGGACTAATACATGGGGGCGGGGTGTGGGTGGAATGTGGGGATTGTGTCCAGTGTGGGCGGGGCATGTGTAGACGGTGTGCGGGACTTCACTATAGACTAGGAATTGTTATTTTAGTAATTAATTTTTTTAAGACAGCAGTTATGGCCAGGTGGAAGTGAAGAATTTCATCATAGACAAACATTTGTGAATGTGATAAATTTATGTAATGTTGATAAAATAAAGGGGTGTGGTTTAGTGTGGGTTAGTGTTTTCATTGGTTATAAAAAAAACTGCATTAGGTCTGTGGTTGCTCAAGTAGTTAAGGCTTTGGGGTGTTGATCAGAAGCTCAAGGTTCAAGCCCCAGTGCTGCCAAGCTGCATCATGGCTGACCCTACGCTATATGTAACAATAATAAAGGCTCCTA
>JAUCMX010000018.1:1737169-1742169 GCA_033459395.1 Hemibagrus guttatus
TGCACTATATAGTGAACACGGTGTGTGGTTTGGGAAATGAACTTAGGAAATGAATCTTCAGCACTCTGTAGAAAGCGTTATTGTGTAACGGTGCTTATAGGATATCCAGTGCACTGAAGAAATCCCACAATGCACTGCAAAATGAAACCGAATTCCCAAGTGGAATTACAAACTCTAACACCACTAGACAAGACAAATATGGACAATTACAGAGATTATTTGCTCTTTTCTACTGCACCTTCTCTTTATCATACATTCCCATAAGGAGCGCAATGCTATTAGCAAAAACAGAAGCAGTGAGCAGAGGAACTCTGGCATGGAAGCTGGGTTTAATATCCACCTGCATGACATATGATCCTGTGTGGTTTAGTGGGAATCATGTAGCCGAGTTTACACGCTAATGTGAACATGTATTATGCAGCAGGTATCTGCTCTGGTGGGAGCCAAGTGCTGAAATGCTGCCAGATATCACCGTGCCGAAAACGAGTTTTAATCCGAGTTAGTGTGAATCATGAACGCAGCTCAGTGGCGGGAAAAAAGGAGACTCGCTCAAATAAAAACGCAGAAATGAGACCTGGACTTTTGGATGGTCGTCACTATGTTCATGTACATTTTGTGAATTTAAATATGGCCTAACATTCCTGAAAAAAAATCTAAAATCTCTACTGGTTTCCATCACAATATGAAATGCCACAAGATCCCAGTTAGAACCTTCTGTAGGTGATTCCACCATTATCCATAAGAACCTACTAGAATATTCTAAAGGTTTCTAATTTGAAAACATTTCTGGACTTTGGGATGTTTAATTTTCTCAATACAGACATTCACAACCCAGGAAGATTGTTATTTTATATAATTTGTTATATTGAGTAACATTAAACCCACTGACAGGGTGAAGTGAAGAGCGTTGATGATCTCCTCACTGTGGTACCTGTCAGGGGGTGGGGTTTATTAGACAGCAGGTTTACAGTTCCTGCTCAGTGTTGATGTGTTGGAAGCAGGAAAAATAGGCACACTGCAGGATCTGAGTGTCTTTTTATCCAGGAGCAGATTGTGATGTCTAGACGACTGAGTCAGAGCTTCTCCAAAACAATAGGTCTCATGTGGTGTTCCTGGTGTGCAGTGACCAGAACCTAGCAAAAGTGCTCCAAGGAAGAAGATCCAGTGAACCAGAGACAGGGTCATGGAGACACAGGACTCATGGAGACGAGACCGTTTGGTCTGAGCTCACAGAAGAGCTACTGTAGCACAAACTGCTGAAAAAGTGAATGCTGGATCTGATAGAAAGCTCCTACAATGGACACGTGATCATCAGGACCAGGGAAAGATGGAAGAAGGAGGCCTGGTCTGATGAATCACGTTTTCTTTTATATCATGTGGAGGTCAGGTGTGTGTGAAGCTCTAACCTGGGGATGAGATGACACCAGAATTCACTATGAGTTTCTGGAGGCAGTGTGATGATCTGGACAACGTTCTGCTGGGAAACCTGGGGTCCTGGAGGTGGATGTTACTTTCACACGTACCTAAACCTAAACCAGGTGTTCCCTAATGTCAGGGTCCTCTTTCAGCAGGACAATGCTCTCCTGCAAAAATCATTCATCAAGAACAGTATGAGGAACATGACAATGGTGGTGACTATGAGTTGTTCAAATTCCCCTGATCTTAATCTCATCAAGCATCTGTGGAACATGGTAACGTCTTAGTGCGGTGGAGTCCAGGCCTTGAGGAGTTAGGGGTGGCACAGAGACTACACGAAATGGTGTTAATGTTATTGTTATTGCTAATCTGTTTCTTTGTGCATATATTAGATATACTACATTCATTCATTGTCTACCGCTTATCCGATCTATTCTCGGGTCACGGGGAGCCTGTGCCTATCTCAGGCGTCATTGGGCATCAAGGCAGGATACACCCTGGGCAGAGTGCCAACCCATCGCAGGGCACACACACACTCTCATTCACTCACACAATCACACACTATGGACAATTTAGAGATGCCAATCAACCTACAATGCATGTCTTTGGACTGGGGGAGGAAACCGGAGTACCCGGAGGAAACCCCCGAGGCACGGGGAGAACATGCAAACTCCACACACACGGCGGAGGCGGGAATCGAACCCACAGCCCTGGAGGTGTGAGGCAAACGTGCTAACCACTAAGCCACCGTGCCCCCCCCATATACTACATTACGGCTGCTATTAATACTAATATTAATACAAATAACAACATTAGCACTGGAACACCTGTGTGCTAACAGGCCTGTGTCATTACAGCAGATCCACAGCTACCCCTGGTGTAGGCTTCAAGGATTCAGTTGCTTAGAATAAAAAGGTCTTTTAGGAGAATTTGTTAAGTCAGTGAAGGTTTCGACTTGATCCTCCAGCGATCCAGTCTGTAGTTACAGAGTTATTTTTTTCATCTCGTCACACAGCGTGCTGCATTTAATGGTCCTCACAATCAGTGTTTTATAAAGTGTTTAGCTGCATTAGCACGCCACACTATAATCCCCCAACTGCTCATAAATCCTGTTTTTATCTGGCTGGATTCTCCTGCACCAGCATTTTTACAGCTCACTGCATGCGTGTTGATAGCAGACTGTATTATAGCTGTTTAGATTGTGATCGAGACTGGCCTGAAGTGATGGATGTGCATGTGCTAATATTGTGTGTGTGTGTGTGTGTGTGTGTGTGTGTGTGTGTGTGTTAATGGAAGTATGTTTAGTCCTCACGTAGTGCAGGTGTGCACATTTTTTGATCCTCTTATCTTCCCACCATGAGCTCTGCTAACTGCTTCTTTTAAAGTGAAGTGATGAACCTACTTGACCTGAAGCTAGCGCATGCTGCATTTCAATGGAGGATGGTGTTAGCATACTAATGCTAAAGAAGCCTTTAATTCTGCTTGTGCGGTTGTGTGTAGGTGTGAGGTTCATGAATATAATAAATAAATTAAACAGGAATGTAAAGAAATATTGAGATATGTTTGAGCAGTGGAATTCATATATATATATATATATATACATATATTCATATATATATATATATATATATATATATATATATATATATATATACACTATTTCATAATTCAACATTTATATATATATGTGTGTTACCTGTCAGGACAGGTGAACCCCCTCTCCTCTATTTTCTCTGTGTGTTTTCTGCAGTCACTGAGTACACCCTCAGGCTGGATGTCACTCCTCGTGTATTATTCCGAAGTGCAGAGGTTTATCTGTGAGAACTGTGTGCAGCTGATGCACCGAACACACTCCTCACAGACGAGCTTCACATGTGTTTGGCTTCTGCATGAAATAAAATAAATCTCTACACCAGCAGGGGGCAGCAGTTTCAGAACCCAATCAAGAAAATCAAAGGTTTCCCAAATCAATACTTTACTAAATATCACATCCTGGTAGTGCAGACTGTTCAATGCGGTAGTGAGAGGTTTGGGACGTAGCCAAGCTGACTAGCTTAGCAACAATTTTCACAAAATTGTCTTTGTTTTTTAAACATTTTGTGGATGATGTGTAGCAGTGCAGCGCTAGGCTTGCTTTGATTCTGCGCTGAACAGCCAATCAGAGAGCTGGGTTCAAAATGATGTCAGAAACATTTGTGGTTTTTTTTAAACTTTATTTAAAATGTAATTTATTTTTATTATTAGCTTCTGTGGAGAATTTAGCCACCGATTATGTTTTTTTTTCTTTCAGTTAAAGATTTTTTGTTTGTCTGATTTAATTTAAACAGATTTTCTGTATTCTTCTTACTGCATCTTGCATTTTTCTCTTTTCTTTTCTAAAATGAAATGAATGAGAAGTAGCGTAGGGACTCTTGTGTAAAAAGCGAGACAAGTTATATTCTTATAGAATTTATTTATCTTTAAACGTTTAAAAGCCAAAACAATGTTTTTCACTTTTGTATAACAAACTGACACGAAGTTAAAAATGTTATTTGGTGTGTGTGCAGTAGGCAGAAGGTGGAATTTTGTAAGACACAAATCTAGTTGTAAGACACACAGACCTCAATCTTAGCACTTAATAATACACTAATATACACCAACCAGGCATAACATTATGACCTAATATTGTGTTGGTCCCCTTTTGCTGCCAAAACAGCCCTGACCCGTACTGCACTGTGTATTCTGAGCCCTTTCTATCAGAACCAGCATTAACTTTTTCACCAATCTGAGCAACAGTAGCTCGTCTGTTGGATCGGATCACACGGGCCAGCCTTCGCTCCCCACGTGCATCAGTGAGCCTCGGCCGCCCATGACCCTGTCTCCGGTTCACCACTGTTCCTTCCTTGGAGCACTTTTGATAGATACTGACCACTGCAGACCGGGAACACCCCACAAGAGCTGCAGTTTTGGAGATGTTCTGATCCAGTGGTCTAGCCATCACAATTTGGCCCTTCGTCAAACTCGCTCAAATCCTTATGCTTGTCCATTTTTCCTGCTTCTAACACATCAACTTTGAGGACAAAATGTTAATATATCCCACCCACTAACAGGTGCCATGATGAGGAGATCATCAGTCTCATTCACTTCAGTGGATCGGTGAATAATTCTACATTTTATATTTTTGTGTGTGTTGTATCTTGTAACTGATGAAGCTGCTGTAACACAAGAATTTCCCTCATGGGATCAATAAAGTATAACTGTTTATCTGATGTCCAATAGAAAGAGAAGAATAGACAGAGTTGGGGAAGACACCAGGACATGAGATGATGGTTATGGAAGTTCTACTTGATTATTCCTACATGCTGTTCTAGCATAACACTCTTCATGAGTCGTTTACAGGGACAGTCAGTCTGATGCTAACCCACATTTTTTTTTAAAGATTTATTTAATAATAAAGCTTCTTAACATTGTAAAAATAGGAGTGCTAAAAACAGTGAAAAGCGCTCATGATTTCGATTAATGTGACTGAAATGTTAAAACGCTGAGGTTTGGGGTTTACACGATAAAGTAAAAGGAGTGGTGGTAGCTCAAGTGGTTAAGGCTCT
>JAUCMX010000018.1:1747169-1777388 GCA_033459395.1 Hemibagrus guttatus
GAGGGACAGGTGAGAGAAGGTGAGGAAGAGGACAGGTGAGAGAAGGTGAAAGAGAGGACAGGTGAGAGAAGGTGAGGAAGAGGACAGGTGAGAGGAGGTGAAAGAGAGGACAGGTGAGAGAAGGTGAGGAAGAGGACAGGTGAGAGGAGGTGAAAGAGAGGACAGGTGAGAGAAGGTGAGGAAGAGGACAGGTGAGAGGAGGTGAAAGAGAGGACAGGTGAGAGAAGGTGAGGAAGAGGACAGGTGAGAGGAGGTGAAAGGTTGGTGCGGGCCGGGGGGTGGTCGGGTGGGGAGGGTGGTGGGGGGGTCAGTGTGGTGCCAACGAGGACGTGAATGCACTGAGAGTCGGAGGAAATGAAGTCACAGGATAGAGGAAGAGGAAAGAAAGGATGATTTATTGGTGTCGGATGATTTATAGGTGTCGGTGATCTCAGAGAAGGGTCACACACGGGTCACACTGATAGTGTGTGTGTGTGTGTGTGTGTGTGTGTGTGTGTGTGTGTGTGTGTGTGTTACCATACAGGATAATGCAGAGTCCAAATGTCTGAGTTCACCAGACGGCATTTCGTTTTATTTTATTAGATTTTATCAGATAAATAAAATCTAAACTGCTTGTGACATCCTGCCACATTTGTCTCTGTGTGTGTGTGTGTGTGTGTGTGTGTGTGTGTGTGTGTGTGTGTGTGTGTGTGTAAGATCAGATTTTTGCTGTCGGTGTGTTCAGCCTAATAAAAAACTCATTAAGGAATCAGGGTGAGTGATGACCCCATAAAGTGTGAGCTGATCTTTGACCTTTGATGAGGATAAAACTCCCTCCACACTGACCATCCATAAATGTGTGTGTGTGTGTGTGTGTGTGTGTGTGTGTGTGTGTGTGTGTGTGTGTGCGCGTGACCATCACTCTGACCTTTGTGTTACAGCCTATTAAATTAGCTGGTTGCTGCACAGTGGGGCATTAAAGGAGCACCTTAACTCCTCTGCGTGTTTGTGTGTGTGTGTGTGTGTGTGTGTGTGTGTGTGTGTGTGTGTGTGTGTATGTGTGTGTGTGTGTGTGTGTGTGTGTGTGTGTTTCTATGCTAAAATAGAGCAGGATGATGGGATGCTCTATGTAACTGTCTAAGGACTATGGGACTTTGAAAAAAGTAGGAAATTATGAAATGTACAAAACAAAGAGAATAAAAAAAGAGAGAGAGCTTCATGAACTTTACAAAGCACACAAGAGAATGTAGAGTTCTAGAAAAAAACATCGCTAAAAAAAACAGAACACAGAGAGACTGAAAATTAGAATCGCTATGGAAACTAGGGGATGCTAGTGACACTGAGGAAAGTCCTCTTATCACTGTTATCACTCATGTCCCCACAAGTGTACTAAAACCTGAATGTGTGTATCTTTACTGCTACATTCTGTCAGGTTCAAAATAAAACATCTATAGAATTATTTTAAAAATAAATAGAAAACTAGAACATTGAGGGAATAGAAAAGTCTGTAATTTAATAAATTCTGAATATCATGAAACACAGAGGAAGTAGGATGTGTAGGACTAGAAGGAAAAGCTACTGTTTCTCAAATTGTTGAAGAAGTTAATGCTGGTTCTGATAGAAAGGTCTCAGAACACACAGTGCAGGACGGGTCAGGGCTGTTTTGGCATCGAAAGGGGGACCAACACAATATTAGGCAGGTGGTCATAATGTTATGCCTGATCAGTGTTTAAGAAGCAAACAAAAAGAGAATCATAAATGTCTTAAAAAACTGTAAACTAAAAAAAATTTAATATATTTAAAAAAAATAAATAAAATAATAATAATAATAATAATAATAATAATAATAATAATAAGGAAGGGCAGAAGTATGTACTAGGAACTTAAGACTCGAGAATGTTAGTGGAATTGAAGGAAACTAGAGATTTAGGGATTAGTTTATTGTAATGTCTGTGTTTCAGTGCTGCAGTTCTCCTGTGTTTTAGGTTTCTATGAGCTGAAAGCTGAGTGCTGCCCTCTGCTGGTGCTGAGTGGACTTCCAGCTGTGTGTTAAAGTTCCTCCTGCTGCCTCTGAGCTGCAGTACAGTAGAGTGCAATGTTTATCAGATCACAGACTCATAATATTAATATATTCATACAATTATATCCATCTCTAGGAAAAGGTGTATATACTGTTACTCCATATTAATATTATGAAAATGAATACATTTTCAGTGTTCGTATTTGCTTCTGGTTTCTTTTTTTTGCCTGGTTTTTATGTTCTTATTTCCCAGTATCCTCTAGTTTCCTCGTCCACTAGTTTTTCTGTCTCAAATAGTTAGCTTGAGTCTTAACTTGCTGTGTCCTCTTTTTTAGTGTCCAATATTTTTCACTGTCCCCTAGATCGAGTGTCTGAGTTTACAGCATCCTTTACTATTCAGTCTTACCTAGTTTACATTCTCCATGTTTCTCATGGTCCCTAGTTTTTACCTGTCCCCTCATTTCCTGTTTTGTGGGGTCCTTAGTTTGAGGTCCTTAGTTATTTGTTCCCCTATTTGTCTTGAAGCCCTGTACCCCTTGTTTTCAGTGTTCCCTATATTCCATTGTCAAGTTTTCAGTGTCCCTTGTTCCTTTTCCCCATGGTCCTTAGTTTTAAATGTCCCCTCATCTCCCATTTGTCCAGTGTAATGTTATTTTCTTCTCGCACAATCTACAGAGTTTTATCATTTTCATATCCTCTAGTTTCCTGTCACTTTATAAAATGTGCACTATAGCTCTTTTATACAGTGAGCAGTATATACATCTCAATATAGATAGTGCTCTGTTTATTCTTAATTCTTCTTTTTTCACTTTAAAAAAAAACACCTTTCTTCGTAGTTCTATGTTTAAATGTTTAAAATGTTTTGGGCTTGTAGCTGTCTGAGAGTTGCCAAAATAAATTTTACTGTATTGTTTACAATGACAATAAAGTACCTTCCCTTCACCTTCCCTTTCTTCCCTTCCCTTCCCCTCCCTTCCCTTCCCTTTTTTACCTTCTCTTCTCTTCCCTTCCCTTCCCTTCCCTTCCCCTCCCTTCCCTTCCCTTTTTTACCTTCTCTTCTCTTCTCTTCCCTTCCCTTCCCTTCCCTTCCCTTCCCTTCCCTTCCCTTCCCTTCCCCTCCCCTCCCTTCCTTTCCCTTCTAATCCCTTCCCTTTCTTACCTTCTCTTCTCTTCCCTTTCTTCTCTTCTCTTCTCTTCTCTTCTCTTCTCTTCTCTTCTCTTCTCTTCTCTTCTCTTCTCTTCTCTTCTCTTCCCTTCCCTTCCCTTCCCTTCCCCTCCCTTCCTTTCCCTTCTAATCCCTTCCCTTTCTTACCTTCTCTTCTCTTCCCTTTCTTCTCTTCTCTTCTCTTCTCTTCTCTTCTCTTCTCTTCTCTTCTCTTCTCTTCTCTTCTCTTCTCTTCCCTTCCCTTCCCTTCCCTTCCATCCTCCCCTACTCTTTAGTCTGAACTCAGTTCCACTGTCCCTTTTTCCATTAGTTCTCACTGTCCCCTAATTATCTTGGCTCTTAGGTTACATGTGTCCATTATTCCCATTGTCCTTACTTTTCACTGTCCTCTCATTTCCAACTTGAATTCCTACACTTTCATTTACTTTTCTTATACCTCAGTTTCCAGTGTCCCCTAGATTCAAGTCCCTCGATAGACTTTGTCTCCTTAGTAAGTCTACTAGTTCACAAGACCCCTACTCTTCAGTCTTGATTAGTTCCTAATGTCCCCTTTTAATCATAGTCCCTAGTTTTCCATGTCCTCTCGTTTCCTTGTCCCTATGTTTCAGTTTCCTCTCCTGTACAGCGCACTCTAGATCCCTCCAGTCTCCCCTGCGCAACTACAGGTGCGTGTTAATATTTTGACCTAATATTTACTGTAGTTATGCGTGATTTGAGATGAAGCCTGTAGCATCATCAGGAAGTGAAACGCTGCTGTCTCGGGATGAGGAGAAAGTAAACAGCTCCACTTCTCATCATGTCTCTGTCATACATGACCTGGGGCTCAGTCACGAACATGTCAGGAATGCTGCTGTGTGAATGAAGTGCTTTGTTTCTGAAGCATGTACAAGCATACACACAAACACACACACACACACACACACACACACACACACACACACACTCATTTTTTAAAGAGTGATGGCAGTTCACCTCACAAATCTCTCCACAGGCTTTTAGCCCACATACAGCCCCAGGGCTCTGTCCCAAACTGCAGACATCATGTCTAGTTAGTGTTCTTAAGAGCACATTGCTCATTACACAACACACTTTCACTCTAACACAACTTCTCAGCTGGGATCATTTATTTTTGGGTGTTCATGCTGTGTTTGAGATAGAGCATGATATTAGCATAAAATTCCTCACACAGCTGACCTCATGCTCTAGATCACATAAATAGCTAACTAGGGAAAATGAGGGAACTAGAAAAAACAAAGTGATGGTGTGAAGGGATTAGGGAACGTGGGGTGTGTAAGAGGTCAAATAAAGCACTAGAAGATTATACATTATTGCGGTAGAAAAGTTCTTAAAACTAGTGAAACTTTTAACCTAACAAGTTAACTAGTAAAATCAAGACAACGTGCTGGTAGAAAATGTAGAAAAATATGTGAAAGATGGGGAAATTATTGGCCTGGGAATATCTAGGGATTTATAGAAATCTATAAAAATCTGTGTACTGGACTGGAACCAGAGGACACACAATGAGTCAAAAAGTCCAGAGGAGAAAAAGCAAGGAAATCTACTGACCTGGAAAAACTGGGGACTCGAAACTGTGTGTGTGTGTGGGGTGGGGCGGGGGGGAAAGAAAGTCTATGAGTCTAGGGTACTAAAAAAAGTAGACCATATAAGTAATTTATAACTATGGAGCAATATTTATTAAATTAAACTTAAACTACCAAAAAAGTGTGGATTCAAGAAACAAGAAAAAAAGCTAGACGACTAAAAAACCAGGGACCTGCAGAACGCAGCTATGATCATACTGGGAAAGTCCAGCTCAGATGGATGTAGTGAAACTGAGGAGTTTATACACAATGTTCTGACTCTAACACACAAAATCACAACATGACACTCAGCAGCGTCCTGCAGCCAGGAGGTCAGCTGATGTGACATCAGAGTCACGTGTCTCACTCGGAAGGGTGAGTATTTATGAGCTCAGGGGATGTAGCTAATCAGCTAACGTTATTACAATGTTATTAAAACATTACTAGAACTACAGCAGCTGTTACTGACACTGGTAGGTTTAAATCACATAAAAGTGTCCGCTTTGATTTGCTTTCTTTGTTTCTTCATTTAGAGTTTATTTTTAGAATTTTATTTTGCATGTGTCAGATGAGTGTTCAGTACAGGATTCTAACGAATAAACAAACAAACAAACAAAAACAAAACAAACTCATGACCGTGTGTTTCATAAATCGGTGAAATAACTGTGGAAAAGATAATTAGAAGTTATTTATTAAGCACAATAACAGACATGTACGTGTGTGTGTGTGTGGTTATAATGGTGTGTGTAAATGAGAGAGCTCACACAGGATTAGGAGAAATTGCAGCATCTTAGTGACTCAAAACCACAACAACTTGCCCAGCCGCAGGATGTGTGTGTGTGTGTGTGTGTGTGTGTGTGTGTGTGTGCGTGCGAGAGAGAGAGAGAGAGAGAGAGAGAGAGAGAGAGCGATATCAGGTGTTTACAGCAGTATCAATGAAAGCGTGAAGTTTCAGTTTAAATGTAATTGAATGTTTGTGTGTTAATTGAATCAGTTGCTTGTTAATCAGATTACACACCAGCTAATGTCATGATTTACATAAATAACAAGGTGTTGTGTGTGTGTGTGTGTGTGTGTGTGTGTGTGTGTGTGTGTGTGTGTGTAAACAAATAACAAAAAAAAGGTCAAAAAGGAATCTGTATAATTATCATCTATTAGAAATGTCAGGTATGAAGGTCATTTGTATTAGGTATTTATTTTAAAATAACTATATATTTTTTTTATATTATGTTATGTATTCTATTATTAAGTTATTATTATTTATTTTTATTTTGTAATGTATTTTATGTATTTTTTTTTATTAATTGTGGTTTCTTTATCAAACAATTAAAAAAAAAAAAAACACCAAAAAGTTTTCAGCTAATTATATTGGTACAGTTTCAGAATCAGGTCTAAAGAAAAAAAAAAAAGAATAATTAACCTATCTAAATTATTATATATATATATATATATATATATATATATATAAAAAAAAATAATATTTAATAAGATGTCAGGTTTTATGTGTTTTTTAAATTATTATTAGAAGAAATTTACTGCTAAATATTAATTGTGTCTAAATACTTTACCTGAGGTTTTGTAAATACAAACTCATCTTTCAATTCATTCTTTTCAGATCTAATTCCGATTTAATGAAGAATTTCTTTTTCCCATTTTAATTACAGAGCCCCATGTGTGTGTGTGTGTATGTGTGTGTGTGTGTGTGTGTGTGTGTATAAATCTTTGCTTGTTGTGTTGATTTAGTTGAACTAAAGGAGCTTGTGTCCCGATATTTCCCTGACGTCCCGTCCTGGTCTTTCCCGCAGCTTCTTCTCCTCACTGCTTTTCTCTGGAATTAGTGTGACGTGATATAGAGACTCACGGCTGTGTGTGTTTTCTCACGTTGTTTTCTTTTCGCTTGATAGAAACGACGTCTTAATTTGAGCGCTTTTAGAGATTTGTAGGGATGTGTTTTTATTTATTTATTTATATAATATCATCCCCAGTGTAGAGGAATAAACTTTAGAACTTTGATGATATATGGTGATAATTAAATCTGAATAAAGTTCAGTAGAGAACTAATAATTTAACTTTAATTCAGCGTTGTAAATATGCATTATTTTCAGAAATCTGTCAAATCTGACAGATGTTTTTTTTCCCCAGATGTGTAAATGATAACTGAAAGTGAAGCTGAGATTATTTTAATTGTTTCAGGTTAAAGGACGCTGAATTAAAGTGTTAAATCTCTTTGGCCCGTGGTGTGTCCTGTACTCTTTTGTGTATTCATGTGTGTTGTTTTTTTTTCTCTGTTTATCTTTTCATCAGCTGTGTTTTACAACCTCACAGGTGTTTTACGTCTCACACACTACACAGAATTTACATTCGACATGTTTCTACACGACGCTGTTGGCTCTGAAAGTGCAGGTGCTGTAGTTTATTCTCTTTCTCTTTCACTCTGTCCTTTCATTCTTTATGCTAAATACTTTAATCTATTCTAAAAGCAGTACATGTCAAACATCAGAGTATAAAAACAACCATCACCACCACCATAAACAACCAACACAACAACCACTACAACCATGAACAACCAACACAACAACCACTACAACCATAAACAACCAACACAACCACCACCATAACAACCATAAACAACCACAACCATCTCAACAATCACCACCACCACCACAACCATCTCAACAATCACCACCACCACAACCATCTCAACAACCACCACCATCACCACCACAACCATCTCCACCACCACCACCACAACCATCTCAACAACCACCACCATCACCACCACAACCATCTCAACAACCACCACCATCTCAACAATCACCACCACCACAACCATCTCAACAATCACCACCATCACAACCACAACCATCTCAACAACCACCACCACCCCAACCATCTCAACAACCACCACCACTCACACCCAACACTCAACACACCATCACAACCACAACCATCTCAACAATCACCACCCACAACCATCTCAACAATCACCACCATCACAACCACAACCATCTCAACAATCACCACCATCACAACCACAACCATATCAACAATCACCACCACCACCACCCCTCAACCATCTCAACAACCACCACCACCACAACCATCTCAACAATCACCACCACCACAACCACAACCATCTCAACAACCACCACCATCTCAACAATCACCACCATCACAACCACAACCATCTCAACAATCACCACCACCACAACCATCTCAACAATCACCACCATCACAACCACAACCATCTCAACAATCACCACCATCACAACCACAACCATATCAACAATCACCACCACCACCACCCCTCAACCATCTCAACAATCACTACCACCACAACCATATCAACAATCACCACCACCACCACCAAAACCACCTCAACAATCACCACCACCACAACCACAACCATCTCAACAATCACCACCACCACAACCACAACCATCTCAACAATTACCACCATCACAACCACAACCATCTCAACAACCACAACCACAACCATATCAACAATCACCACCACCATCACCACAACCATCTCAACAATCACCACCACCACAACCATCTCAACAATCACCACCACCACAACCATCTCAACAATCACCACCATCACAACCACAACCATCTCAACAACCACAACCATATCAACAATCACCACCACCATCACCACAACCATCTCAACAATCACCACCACCACAACCATCTCAACAATCACCACCACCACAACCATCTCAACAATCACCACCACCACAACCATATCAACAATCACCACCACCACAACCATATCAACAATCACCACCACCACCACAACCATCTCAACAATCACCACCACCACAACCATATCAACAATCACCACCATCACAACCACAACCATCTCAACAATCACCACCATCACAACCACAACCATCTCAACAACCACCACCACAACCACAACCATCTCAACAATCACCACCACCACAACCACAACCATCTCAACAACCACCACCACCACAACCACAACCATCTCAACAATCACCACCACCACAACCACAACCATCTCAACAACCACAAGCATCTCAACAATCACCACCACCACAACCATCTCAACAATCACCACCATCACAACCACAACCATCTCAAAAATCACCACCACCACAACCATCTCAACAATCACCACCACCACAACCACAACCATCTCAACAATCACCACCATCATAACCACAACCATCTCAACAATCACCACCATCACAACCACAACCATCTCAACAACCACCACCACCACAACCACAACCATCTCAACAACCACAACCATCTCAACAATCACCACCACCACAACCATCTCAACAATCACCACCATCACAACCACAACCATCTCAACAATCACCACCACCACCACCACCACAACCACAACCATCTCAACAACCACAACCATCTCAACAATCACCACCACCACAACCATCTCAACAATCACCACCACCACAACCACAACCA
Organism: Hemibagrus guttatus; assembly: GCA_033459395.1. Lineage (NCBI taxonomy): Eukaryota > Metazoa > Chordata > Actinopteri > Siluriformes > Bagridae > Hemibagrus > Hemibagrus guttatus. The sequence goes on from JAUCMX010000018.1 coordinate 1,756,378, forward strand.
TCTCAACAATCACCATCACCACAACCATCTCAACAATCACCACCACCACAACTATATCAACAATCACCACCACCACCACCACCACAACCATCTCAACAATCACCACCACAACAACCACAACCATCTCAACAAGTACAACAACAACGACTTCAACCATAAACAACCACAACCACCTTGATTACAACAACAACCACCTCAAATAAAAGCATCAACCACAACCATCTCAACAACTACAACATCCACAAACAACCAGCACAACCACCTCTATTACAACAACCACCAAAAAACAACTACTAAACCAACAACCACAACAACCACCACCATAAACAACAACTACAACAACTACAGCCACCGCACAAACCACAGTAGTAAGCACCATCACAACCACAGCCACCTCAACTACAACAACAACCACCATAAACACAACCATCTGAGAAACAACAAGTACAACAAAAAACACCACACAAACCACAATAACAAGCACCATCACAACAACCACAACAAAAACCACAACAACAACAGCCATCAGAGGAATATTTCAGCTGCCATTCAGCATAATTATATAACTGACAGTATTCACACATTAGTGACAGTGTTTATTGTCTTGAGGCGTGTCTCGGCTATACGTTTAGATGATTAGATTTATTTCAACACTCACTATCTTCTGATTCATATCTGATTGTATTAGTTTTTTATTTTACAAATTAAACTGTCAGTAGTTGAGACTGCTGGAATGTGACTGTGGAGCTCAGCTGCATGGCTCGACTCTGAAGACCAGGAAGTTTCCATAGGTTCCTCAGTTTCCTCAGGTTCCTCAGGGTCCTCAGGCTCTTCAGTTTCCTCAGGTTCCTCAGGGTCCTCAGGCTCTTCAATTTCCTCAGGGTCCTCAGGCTCCTCAGTTTCCTCAGGTTCCTCAGGAATTTTCCCCAGGTTTCTCACAACACTGATCTGATTAGAAACTTGACTCAGAGCACTTCATCAGTCTTAAACTGCATGAAAACATCTTGTTTGGATGTATTTTGAAATGTGAAGTATACTGATGTCTTGCCCCCCACACATACACACAGTGACTGTGAATTAGCATTACTCTGAATAATTCACTGAGTCAAATTCTGAGGAAATGTTAGTGCTGCTTAAATGCAAATTAAAAAGGGAGCTAAACAGAGACCACCTACACACACTCACACACACACACACACACACACACACACACACACACACACACACACACACACACACACCTTCTGAGTGAGTTGTAATAGTCCAGACCACCAGATCAGTGCAGTGGGCTGACATTTTCTTTCATTGACCACAAGAATGCTCAGCACTCCAAAGTCTCACTCTCTGACTGTCTCTCTCTCTCTCTGTCTTTCTTCCTCTCTTTCTTTCACTCTCTCCATCTCTCTCTCTCTCTCTCTCTCTCTCTCTCTCTCTCTCCTCTCTCTCTCTCTCTCTCTCTCTTTCCATCTCTTTCTCTGTAAAGGCCTGCTGTTATTTTTTACAGCTCTAGTGGGCGGGTCGTCCAAAAGCCTCTTCAAACACATCATCTATTTTATACTCAAGATACCAGTGGATTGGAAAAGGCTAGTGACTCTGTGTGTGTGTGTGTGTGTGTGTGTTTATGTGTGTGTCATGGTCCGGTCATGCACCTGGAGGAACCGGCTATGACCCAAACAGCAGGAGGAAAAAACATTGCTCACGGGCGATTAATCTGAGCTTCCTCCTGAGCTCACGTAGAGTTTTTACAGAACAGGAAGTGAAGAATAACAACAACATAATAATAATAATAATAATAATAACAATCATCATAATAATTATTATTATTTTTAATTTATTTTGTTTATATTTGATTGAGAATATGAATTTATTTACAGTATATTTAGGTCAAATCAATAATATTTGGTTTATATAATAATGGAGCTGAAACTAACACTGAATAAAATAATAAAAACAGGTCCTACATTTTATTATTATTTTTATTATTTAAACTTTAATATTTATTGTCTTGAGCTGGCAGCAAATAATTAAAGTAAAATGTATGTTTATTTAAATTAAATTTTATTCTAATAAGATACAGAATATTTGTTCATTTGAGTGATTTACATGTACGTTTTTCTTCACTATTTTATTCATTTCATTTCATGATATTTAAAAAAAAAACTCCATACATGATTGCATATTTATTTATTTGTGGTGGCTTATTGTCAGGTCAGTTAATTGTTTTGAATTAATGTAGTAAATTTTAACCCTGTGCAAGGTGAAAGATTTTTCTTTTCTAAAATTGTATTATATTTATTCATTTTTTTCTGCATTTCATGTAAAAATGACAATAAAAAAAAGATAAAAGCTGATATTTAATATAAATATTTTAATTAATACATTCAGTAATAGAATGAGATAATGAGAAGGCTGTAAATGTATTAATGAAATTTTTAATGAAGTAATATTTGTTGTTTATAAACTATTATTCAATTATAAAAATTAATTTAAATTAATTAATCAGTATAAATATCAGTCACGGTTATTGTCTGTTCCTCTGTAAAGTGTATACAATGTTATTTAACACTCGTATCATTCATCTGTTCTGTTTTTTTTCTTGGTCCAATAACAGGAAGTGAGAGCTATACTGTAAACACACAGCTGCAGATAGATGTGTGTGTGTGTCATAGGAAGCTTTGATTAACTGTCTGGTATTTTAAAAACACTGCTGAAGTGAAGTGATTCCTTTATGAAGCATTTCTTTGGGTTTGTTACACAACTCTGTCTCCTCAGGGTAATTACACTGATGCTGCAGCTACCGTCTCATTACACACAGAGCGCGAGGCCTCGGGCGCTTACACACTTCCTCTGTGGTGTGTTTAAGACCTTACTGCCTTTTTAGAACACCAGAGAGGGAGGGGTAGCAAAAAAACCCACCACTGAATACTGCAAAGGAATGTCACACCAGGGACGCACTGAAAGTGCTACTAAAGCTAATGCTACTGTTGGAGTGTGTGATGGTGAATGTTGGTGTTGATGTGATGGTGAATGTTGGTGTGTGATGGTGAATGTTGGTGTGTGATGGTGAATGTGGTGTGTGATGGTGAATGTGATGGTGAATGTTGGTGTGTGATGGTGAATGATGGTGTGTGATGGTGAATGTTGGTGTGTGTGATGGTGAATGTTGGGTGTGTGATGGTGAATGTTGGTGTGTGTGATGGTGAATGTTGGTGTGTGATGGTGAATGTTGGTGTGTGTGATGGTGAATGTTGGTGTGTGTGATGGTGAATGTTGGTGTGTGATGGTGAATGTTGGTGTGTGATGGTGAATGTTGGTGTGTGTGATGGTGAATGTTGGGTGTGTGATGGTGAATGTTGGTGTGTGATGGTGAATGTTGGTGTGTGTGATGGTGAATGTGTGTGTGATGGTGAATGTTGGTGTGTGATGGTGAATGATGGTGTGTGATGGTGAATGTTGGTGTGTGATGGTGAATGTTGGTGTGTGATGGTGAATGTTGGTGTGTGATGGTGAATGTTGGTGTGTGTGATGGTGAATGTTGGTGTGTGTGATGGTGAATGTTGGTGTGTGTGATGGTGAATGTTGGTGTGTGTGATGGTGAATGTTGGTGTGTGATGGTGAATGTTGGTGTGTGTGATGGTGAATGATGGTGTGTGATGGTGAATGTTGGTGTGTGATGGTGAATGTTGGTGTGTGTGATGGTGAATGTTGGTGTGTGTGATGATGAATGATGGTGTGTGATGTAGAACACTGGTGGTGGCTCATTGATGATGGAATATATTTTATGCAGAATCAGACAGCGGGTTCTAAATATTATTTTTATGAATCACTTTAAATGACTCAGTTTCTGTGAGTCAAATCGGTTTAAATCTTCATTTGACTCATTCGTTCTGCTTGAGGAAATATCCGGGAAGTTAACAGGAAATGTATTGCTCAGTCTCTCTGTGTGTCAGAACAAAAAGTCACCGCTATAAACCTGTCTAAAATAAGGACTGCAGTGTTTATGTAGCCTTCTAAATGGCACAGAGTTTATCATTCTCTTAAAGACGTCTCCTGCCTCAGCATCCTTCAGGTTCCGGAGAACTGACTGCAGTTTTTCAGGATTCACGCAGTCAGTATTCTCGTCTCCTAATAACAGGATTGATTTCCTCGCTAGCATTTCATCCCATGTCAGCTCCTTCTCAGAACACATTTCCTCATCTGCTTAGGCAGCATTCTTCCTCTCCTTTAATTTTTCATCCTTCCTTTCTTTCCCCCCTCCTCTCCTCCCCAGCATGGAGTGCTCTCCTTTTATATGGTTTCTGCTGGAGGGTTCGAATGGTGAGAGTTTTCCTTGAGAGCAGGGAGGATGTTTTTGCCAAAGCCACAGCAGACCGAGGAGAGCTTTTGTTCCCTATTAAAGACTGGCAAGTGTTCATTAGCAGCCACAGATGTTAGCATTAGCATCAGTTTCCCGGTTTGTAGCCTGCAATATTCCGATCCTGAATCTGATTATTTAAATTGCACTATCATTATGTTTTATTGAATACAGTTCAAACCTTGCATACAAATTCAGTTTGACAATTCAGAAAGCGGATATATAATTTTGCAATAAAACGAAACAATTCCGCTCCAAACTCCTACCACTGCCATTAGAGAACTCTGTTACCATGAAGGGGTGAACTTATTCTGCAGCAGTGTTTAGGTTTAGGTACGTGTGAAAGTAACATCCACCTCCAGGACCCCAGGTTTCCCAGCAGAACTTTGTCCAGATCATCACACTGCCTCCAGAAACTCATAGTGAATTCTGGTGTCATCTCATCCCCAGGTTAGAGCTTCACACACACTTGACCTCCACATGATATAAAAGAAAACGTGATTCATCAGACCAGGCCTCCTTCTTCCATCTCTCCCTGGTTCTGATGATCACGTGTCCATTGTAGGAGCTTTCTATCAGATCCAGCATTCACGTTTTCAGCAGTTTGTGCTACAGTAGCTCTTCTGTGAGCTCAGACCAGACGGTCTCGTCTCCATGAGTCCTGCATCTCCATGACCCTGTCTCTGGTTCACTGGATCTTCTTCCTTGGAGTACTTTTGCTAGGTTCTGGTCACTGCACACAAGGAACACCACATGATCTGTTTCCAACACATCAACACTGAGCAGGAACTGTTCACCTGCTGTCTAATAAACCCCGCCCCCTGACAGGTACCACAGTGAGGAGATCATCAACGCTCTTCACCTGAAAACTGAAGTGAAAACAACATTTCTGAATAAATATATAAAACTTTTTCAAATTCATCAGATACAGATTACTTACGATCTCCTGCTTGACAATTTGTAATAATTTACACGCCACAAGGTTAAAGCTGAGGTTTCTCATGAGATAATTATTTGAATTGAATTTCAATTTAAAAAAATCAAAATTTTTACTATTCTCTAACTGGTCACAGTAAGTTTAGGGGCGGGAGCATCCTTTTGATTGGTGATGGTGGGATTGGGGGCGGAATCTGTGCCCTGTCTGGTTTCTAGAAGAATGAAGAAGTACTGAGGCAGTCGTGTGAATAAATGAATGAAAAATTCATTTATCTAACTAATAATTTATAAAATGATAATTACGTTAGTTTTTTTTTTTCATATAACAGACATCCAGCAAACGTGAGTCGTTTTTCTAATAAAATATGATGTGAAAATCATGAACGCATTCCTCCTGTGCTGTTTTCCGTTTGTGTGTGTGTGTGTGTGTGTGTGTGTGTGTGTGTGTGTGTGTGTGTTACGTTAATGGCTTTCGTATGGCTGAACCGTTCGAGCTTGGCTGATTTCCTGGCTGCAGATGAAAGCACGTTCCTCGTCCAGCTCGTGCTTCAGTCTGAGTGTTGAAAAGTGAGGACTTGAGCAGGAGGGAAGAGAGAGAACTTCTCGGGTTATTTGTTGTTTTTGGAGTGTGACGTGTACTGGATGGTTAATCGTATTTCTCATTCCTGTTCTGCATATGTTAGCATGTGTGTGTCCTGCTCTAACTCTCTCTCTCGCTCTCACACACACACACACACACACACAAACACACACACACACACACCTGATCCACCTCAGCAGCTCATTAACAGTCTATAAGGCCAAACTTTGTGTGTTAGCGCAGGAAGCAACATTAAACACACACACAATCACTTTAACGTAGCCGTGGTGTCCTCCTGAAGTGTGTGTTAACGAGCTGCTGAGTGGAATCAGGTGTGTTAGGGAAGGAAAAGGAAGTGCACTACGCTGTGATGTTTTTGGAACCTGACCCGTCCTGGTAGGTTAAAGTGAAGTTGTTTTACTCAGAAACTGGTAAAGATCTTTTCATTCACAGCTCTTCCTTCTTCTTTTAGTTTTCTCGATTCGACAAGTTAGAGACGATCTTAGCTTTTTGTCTTCAGTTTCCTGCTTTCATTTTCTTCAACTGTCCCTTGTAATTTGTCTCACGTTGTCTCGAGCATGGATTGTCTTTGTCTGAAGATGTGCCGGTGTTCTGCAGCCGTTCCTAGTGAGGATCTGTGACTTCACGCATAACTACAGCGCTACGAAAAGCAACATAAGCATTATGCATGAAGGGGCGGGGTTATCTAAAACAGAGGCGTGTCTCTTGTGTGATACAGGGTTGAGTGAGGAGTGGTATTGAGTCCAGCAGCAGTGATTGATCGTTAAAATAAACCACAAAGTGTCACGCTGAACTTTCTGCTATAAACACACACACCCACACACCCACACACACACACACACACACTTATACTCTATATAGAAACATCACACTAATCATTAATTAATATGCGCCTTGTGCTCGTGAATAATGAATGTGGAATCGGTTTGATTAAATTAAAATTTAATAACATATTTGCAGTTATTAGTGTGATGGATTCTTCATGTAGCAGTATCTTTTTCTTTTTGCCGTGAGGTGAAGATATAGCTCGGGGTGTCATGGCAGCAGTGGTAGCTCAAGTGGTTAAAGCTCTGGGTTGTTTATCAGAAGGTCAGGGTTCAAGCCTCAGCACTGCCAAACTGCCTTTGTTGGACAATTGAGTAAGGCCCTTAACCCTCTCTGCTCCAGGGGCTCTGCATCATAACTGCCCCTGCGCACTAACCCCAACTTCCTTAGCTGGGATATATACGAAGAGAAGAAGAATTTCACTGTGCTGTAATGTATGTGTGGCGATAATAATAATGGCTTCTGTTTTAAAAAAGTATTAGAAATCTTGGGGATGTGGTAGCTCAGTGGTGAAGGTGTTAGATTACTCTTTAGAAGGCTGTGAGTTCGAATCCCAGGTCCACCAAACTGCGACTTAACCCCTTAACCCTCAGTTGTATAAAAAAAAAAGAGAGAGAGATAGAATGTAGGTTGGTCTGGATAAGGAAATCTCTGGATACAGGAACGCTGTAAATGTGGTCTTTACACCGCTGTCCATACATGTCTTCTCGAATAACAGTGAAGACATGAACACCTACGAAATGATCACATGATCTGTTCAGTGATGAGATGATTTATTTTGTGAAGCTCGGTAGACTTTCTGGTTCTCATCTAATATTCAATATTCTCCAAACACTGTTGCGTAACTATGGCAACAGCCTTCGCTGGCGCTTTTTATGCTAGGCGTGTATTTATACGTCCACATCTCGGCAGCAGCAAGAATAAAAGACATAATTTTCTGCACAAATGAAATGATTCATGGGATACGCTGTGTTATATGTTTTAGTGGAAGTTACTATAGCAACGGTGATACCCTAGTGGCCCTCTGGCTTGTGGGCGGAGTTTGATCATAAGGTAACTACAAGGACAGCAACTCAGTTTCACCTCATGCTGATCTTCACCTCCTATTATTCAATTTGGAGGCTCACACACACACACACACACACACACACACACACACACGCATGCACGCACAGCACACACACACACACACACACACACACACATGCACACACACACACACTCGCCTCTATTTCTCCATCCAAAGCCACTGACTGTGTGTAGCACATTCCGATCATGTGCCAAGCCATTGACCGTACACACACACACACACACGCATACACACACACACACACGCATACACACACACACACACACACACTTAAGTGTATGTTTCCTCCCTCCCCGTAATGAGAGATTCTCCAACAGCGGCGACTCAGCACTTTTACCCACAAATAAATAAACGCAGAAGTGTGTTTTCCGGCCGCGGGCTAAATTGAAACCAGTGTTGTGGCTCTGTGTGTGTGTGCGCGTGTGTGTGTGTGTGTGTGTGGTCACGGCTCTTGGTTCGTTTGAAGCTGAATCGTCAGCAGCAGTAATAAATCACTGATCAGGAATCTGTTCTTTTATTTCTTATTAAATAACACAATTATAAACATTACACATTCACACAGAACATTGTGTGTTCTACACAACGACTCGTTATTACACAAGAGTGAAATGAAGCACATGTGTGTGTAATGAGACAGATACACTGCGGTTACAAGCAGATTACAGTGAGGAAGAGCAGGGAATTAAATTAAAAAGTTACTAATATAAATAAATAAATAAATAAAGAGAGACACTGAGACTGAACGAAAAAAAAACGCAATCATGGCCATGAATGTATTGTGTATAGTTGTGTAGCATTCATTATAAAGTGTGTTGTGTATACAGTGTTTTTTGTGTCGTGTGTACTGTTGTGTGTGTTGTGTGTACTGTTGTGTGTGTTGTGTGTACAGTGAGTGTGTTGTGTGTACAGGTGTGTGTTGTGTGTACAGTGAGTGTGTTGTGTGTACAGGTGTGTGTTGCGTGTACAGTGAGTGTGTTGTGTGTACAGTGAGTGTGTTGCGTGTACAGGTGTGTGTTGCGTGTACGGTGAGTGTGTTGTGTGTACAGTTATGTGTTTTGTGTACAGGTGTGTGTTGTGTGTTCAGGTGTGTGTTGTGTGTGCAGTGAGTGTGTTGTGTGTATAGTGAGTGTGTTGTGTGTACAGTGTTAGTCATGTGTATAGTGGTGTGTTGTGTTTACAGTGTGTGTATTTTGTGTACAGTTGTGTGTTTTGTGTGTATAGTATGTGTTTGTCATGTGTACGGTTGTGTGTTGTGTGCACAGTGTGTGTGTTGTGTGTACAGTGTATGCTGTGTGTACAGTTGTGTGTGTTGTGTGTACAGTGTATGTTGTCTGTACAGTTGTGTATGTTGTGCGTACAGTGTATGTTGTGTGTACAGTGGTGTGTGTGTTGTGTGTACAGTGTATGTTGTGTGTACAGTTGTGTGTGTGTGTTGTGTATATTGTGTGTACAGTTGTGTGTGTTGTGTGTACAGTTGTGTGTACAGTGTATGTTGTGTGTACAGTTGTGTGTGTTGTGTGTACAGTTGTGTGTGTTGTGTGTACAGTTGTGTGTGCAGTGTATTTTGTGTACAGTTGTGTGTGTTGTGTGTACAGTGTATGTTGTGTGTACAGTGTGTGTTGTGTGTACAGTGTGTGTTGTGTGTACATTTGTGTGCAGCACACAGATTAATGATTCTCTAAAATCCCACCACTTCCTGCTACAAGATTTATGTAAAGGTCTGAACTTCCTGGGTGATTGTGGCCACATCCCAAACGGAGACCTTTAGCAGAAGCCTCTCTGATTTCTCCCACAATGCACTGCATTATTCATTCATTCATTCATTCATTCATAGTCTTCCGCTTATCCGGAGCCGGGTTGTGGGGCAGCAGTCTAAGTAGGGATGCCCAGACCTCCCTCTCCCCAGACACTTCCTCCAGCTCTTCCGGAGGGACCCCGAGGCGTTCCCAGGCCAGCCGAGAGACATAGTCTCTCCAGCGTGTCCTGGGTCTTCCCCGGGGCCTCTTCCCGGTGGGGCATGCCCGGAACACCTCTCCAGGTAGACGTCCCGGAGGCATCCGAAACAGATGCCCGAGCCACCTCAACTGCCCCCTTTCGATGTGGAGGAGCAGCGGCTCTACTCCGAGCTCCTCTCGGGTGACAGAGCTCCTTACCCTATCTCTAAGGGAGCGCCCCACCACCCTACGGAGGAAGCTCATTTCGGCCACTTGTATCCGGGATCTTACCCTTTCGGTCATGACCCAGAGCTCATGACCATAGGTGAGAGTAGGAACGTAGATTGACTGGTAAATAATAATTCGCCTTCCGGCTCAGCTCCTTCTTCACCACAACAGACCGGTACATACACCGCATTACTGCTGCCGCTGCACCAATCCGTCTGTCAATCTCACCATCCATCCTTCCCTCACTCGTGAACAAGACCCCGAGATACTTAAACTCCTTCACTAGAGGAAGGACCTCCCCTCCAACCTGAAGGGTGCAAGCCACCTTTTTCCGGTCGAGAACCATGGCCTCCGATTTGGAGGTGCTGACCCTCATCCCAGCCGCTTCACACTCAGCTGCAAAACGCCCCAGTGTATGCTGTAAGTCCAGGCTTGAAGGAGCCAACAGGACAACATCATCTGCAAAAATCAGCGATGAGATCCTGTGGTCCCCAAACCGGACTCCCTCCAGCCCCTGGCTGCGCCTAGAAATTCTGTCCATAAAAACAATGAACAGAACCGGTGACAAAGGACAGCCCTGTCGGAGTCCAACATGCACTGGGAACAGATCTGACTTACAGCTGGCAATGCGAACCAAGCTCCTGCTCCGGTTATACAGAGACCGAACAGCCCTTAACAGGGGGCCACGGACCCCGTACTCCCAGAGCACCTCCCACAGAATGCCAAGAGGGACACGGTCGAATGCCTTCTCCAAGTCCACAAAACGCATGTGGACTCCCACGAACCCTCGAACACCCCTCCTTGAACTGCCACCTTATTGTGGTGGAGGGGTTTGAGTACCCGAATGAACCTAGGAGCCATGTTGTCAGGGGCCTAGTGCTCCTGGTAGGGTCTCCCAAGGCAAACGGGTTCTAGGTGACGGGTCAGACTAAGAGCGGTTCAAGACCCTTATGGAAATAAAAACAAGAACCGTTACGTCGCCCGGACTGGCGTCACCGGGGCCCCACCCTGGAGCCAAGCCTGGGATTGGGGCACGCAGACGAGCGCCTGGTGGCCGAGTCTTTGCCTGCGAGACTCGGCCGGGCACAGCCCGAAGAAATGACGTAGGCCCACCTTCCCGTAGGCCCACCACCCGCAGGAAGGAGCATAAGGGTCCGGTGCCATGTGTTTTGGGTAGCAGTCATGGGCGGGGACCCTGACGACCCAAACCCTGGACAAAGAATCTGGCACTGCATTAGCATATTAGCATTATTGTATTTAGTGTGAAGTTATTATATTGACTATAAATACATCAGATTATGATTATACATTTTTTTCCAATGAAGAATAAGAATGAAGTGTACAGGCACTGAGAGAGAGAGAGCGAGAGAGAGAGAGAGAGAGAGAATAGTAGAGTAAACAGTAGGAGTACATATTTGGGACACAGCCGCACGTATGTTGAGGACACAGTGAGCTCGTTTATCTCTGTCACTGCTACATTACCATAATTAGCAAACACAGAACCGTTTGTGCTCACATTTAGTGTAGCATCTCTGCCAAAGGCGTGTATTTACTCCTGCTCAGTTTCTCCTGTAACATGAAGCGCACACACACACACTCACTCCCTCTCTCTCTCTCTCTCTCTCTCTCTCTCTCTCTCTCTCTCTCTCTCTCCACACACACACACACACAGAATGCCAGATAGCCATTCAAAGCTGAACAGAACTGAAATGAAAAAAAATTGTAACACTGTTGACTATCAATAGCACCGCTGACTATCAGAAACACCGCTGACTATCAGTAACACCGCTGACTATCAGTAACACCGCTGAGTCAGTAACACCACTGACTATCAGTAACACCGCTGACTATCAGTAACACCGCTGACTCTCAATAACACCGCTGGAGTCAGGTTTTAAAACCGCTGACTCTCAATAACACCGCTGACTCTCAATAACACCGCTGACTCTCAATAACACCGCTGACTCTCAATAACACCACTGACTCTCAATAACACCGCTGACTCTCAATAACACCGCTGACTATCAGTAACACCACTGACTATCAATAACACCGCTGACTATCAATAACACCGCTGATCTCAATAACACCACTGATCTCAATAACACCGCTGACTCTCAATAACACCGCAGACTCTCAATAACACCGCTGACTATCAATAACACCACTGACTATCAATAACACCGCTGACTATCAAGAACACCGCTGATCTCAGGAACACCGCTGATATCAATAACACCGCTGACTATCAAACACCGCTGACTATCAAACACCGCTGACTATCAATAACACCACTGACTATCAGGAACACCGCTGACTATCAGGAACACCGCTGACTATCAATAACACCGCTGACTTTTCCCCCGCAAACACCGCTGACTATCAATAACACCGCTGACTATCAGGAACACCGCTGACTCTCAGGAACACCGCTGACTATCAATAACACCACTGACTATCAGGAACACCGCTGACTATCAGGAACACCGCTGACTATCAATAACACCGCTGACTATCAATAACACCACTGACTATCAATACACCACTGACTATCAATAACACCGCTGACTATCAAGAACACCGCTGACTCTCAAGAACACCGCTGATATCAATAACACCACTGACTATCAATAACACCGCTGACTATCAAGAACACCGCTGACTATCAGTAACACCGCTGACTATCAATAACACCGCTGACTATCAATAACAACACTGACTATCAGTAACACCGCTGACTATCAATAACGCCGCTGACTCTCAATAACACCGCTGAGTCAGTAACACCACTGACTATCAATAACACCGCTGACTATCAATAACACCGCTGACTATCAGTAACACCGCTGACTATCAATAACACCGCTGACTATCAATAACACCGCTGACTATCAGTAACACCGCTGACCATCAGTAACACCGCTGACTATCAGTAACACCACTGAGTCAGTAACACCGCTGACTATCAATAACACCGCTGAGTCATTAACACCGCTGACTATCAATAACACCACTGAGTCTCAATAACACCGCTGACTATCAATAACACCACTGAGTCTCAATAACACCGCTGACTACCAATAACACCACTGAGTCAGTAACACCACTGAGTCTCAATAACACCACTGAGTCTCAATAACACCACTGACTATCAATAACACCGCTGACTATCAATAACACTGCTGACTATCAGTAACACCACTGAGTCAGTAACACCGCTGACTATCAATAACACTGCTGACTATCAGTAACACCACTGAGTCAGTAACACCGCTGACTATCAATAACACCGCTGAGTCAGTAACACCACTGACTATCAATAACACTGCTGACTATCAATAACACCGCTGACTATCAGTAACACCGCTGACTATCAATAACACCACTGAGTCTCAATAACACCGCTGACTATCAATAACACTGCTGACTATCAATAACATCACTGAGTCAGTAACACCGCTGACTATCAATAACACCACTGAGTCTCAATAACATCACTGAGTCAGTAACACTGCTGACTCTCAATAACACCACTGAGTCAGTAACACCGCTGACTATCAATAACACTGCTGACTATCAATAACACCACTGAGTCAGTAACACCGCTGACTATCAATAACACTGCTGACTATCAATAACACTGCTGACTATCAATAACACTGCTGACTATCAATAACACCGCTGACTATCAGTAACACCACTGACTATCAATAACACTGCTGACTATCAATAACACTGCTGACTATCAATAACACCGCTGACTATCAATAACACTGCTGACTATCAATAACACCACTGAGTCAGTAACACCGCTGACTATCAATAACACTGCTGACTATCAATAAGACCGCTGACTATCAGTAACACCGCTGACTATCAATAACACTGCTGACTATCAATAAGACCGCTGACTATCAATAACACCGCTGACTATCAGTAACACCACTGACTATCAATAACACACTCAAATTAATTATTAGAAGATATTTGGTTTCATGAAGGGTTTTTAAACATCTCTCTCTCTCTCTCTCTCTCTCTCTCTCTCTCTCTCCGTCTATCACTCTCTGTCGCTGACTGATGTCTTTCACCCTCTTTTTTATGTTTTGAATAAAGTGTTTATTTTCCTTTATCATCAGTAGCCTGGTATAATGTGACACTTCTGACTGTTAAAGGATCAAGAATAAAAGGTTTCTAACTTTCTGGGAAACTATACATGATTTCATTAACCATCAACATGTAGAACGAGTTATTGTACATTCCCACCATAGCAGGAACTTGCTAATCGTTGACTTAATGACTAACACACACACACACACACAGACTGATACTGACCTTCTGTGTCTCTGTAAGGCCATGTAAAACCTCCACTGTGTCCACGACTTCCTCTTTACTTCCTTATTTGGACATGTGCTTCCTTCTGGCGTAGTGTTTTCAGTGTGTGTCAGCTGTCTGGAGTGTGTGTGTGTGTGTGTTTTTTGGGAACTGGAGGTGTGTGTCATTTCACCTCCTGTTCTACACCATATTTCAGGTGTTAGTAAGAAACAGGGATTGATGTTGTGCAGTAAAATGAGGACCGTATTTGAGAAAAAAAAGTGATGGATGATGTTCAGTCTGCAGAACTGCGTCCCGTCACACCATGGAGAGAGAGAGAGAGAGAGAGAGAGAGAGAGAGAGAGAGAGAGAGAGAGAGAGAGAGAGAGAGAGAGAGAGAGAGAGAGAGAGAAGATAAAAACAGAACGTCGAGGTGTCAACACTGTTAACATGCTAACATTGGGTCCGAGGTGGCCAGATTCTGGAACATTCAGGTTCTATTCTTCAGTCCAGATTAACATTAGATTTAAATTATTGTTCAATGTTCCTTTTAATTAGCTTGCTAGAGATACAGGCCTGTTTTTGTACAATGCTAGCTAAGTACAGGTTCATCTCAATAAATTAGAATGTGGTGGAAAAGTTCATTTATTTCAGTAATTCAACTCAAATTGTGAAACTGGTGTATTAAATAAATTCAGTGCACACAGACTGAAGTAGTTTAAGTCTTTGGTTCTTTTAATTGTGATGATTTTGGCTCACATTTAACAAAAACCCACCAATTCACTCTCTCAACTAATTAGAATATGGTGACATGCCAATCAGCTAATCAACTCAAAACACCTGCAAAGGTTTCCTGAGCCTTCAAAATGGTCTGTCTGTCTTTACCCGCCTGTCTTCAAAATCTCAACAAAATAGAATACTTCATAAAACCAATAAAAAAACATTTTTAGTGAATTCCTAAAAAAAAAAAAATACAAACACATTTCTAACACAAGTCGAAGTTTTCGTGACGAATCCACCGTGAAGTCCACCGTTTATTAAAATCGATCTTCCCCACGTAATATTCCTCGGTGATGACCGCTTCGGTTCAGTGCCTTTGCTTCCGAGGAGAGGATGGTGTGTACCTGAGAGACACAATGAGAATGTCGTTAAAGTAAAAAGCGGAAATGACTTTGAGGGATTAAAGTGAAGAAAGGAGAGAGGCTAAAATGTCGGGTGTGGGAGATGTTTAACAAGTTAGTCCAGCTAAAAACATTATTGTGTGAAGTGAATGGATTGTAAAGCAGTTTAAAAACAGGTATTATATTACAAACCCTAGTCTTTTATTTAAAGGTCAGTAAGAAGTGAGGCAAAGTCAGGTCGGATTTAACTGAAACACTCCTCCTCCTCCTCCTCTTTTTCTTTTTCATTATGAAATAACTTTTATTTTTCTTTAATTCTAAACCTAATGTGAAAAAGACCTGCGGTTATTCTCAAACACACACACACAAACACACACACACACGTCTTTTCTTGCTCTCCTTATGAGGACCTTCCACTGACCTGATCATCAATGCAGTTAATTAAGCTGAAGCCTCAGTAACCAAAGCTCATCATCTGTTAGTTTCGCAACCTGTCTGTTTCTACCTGCCTGTGTGTGTGACTACCTGTCTGTCTGTCTCTACCTGTCTGACTGTTTGTCTGTCTCTACCTGTCTGACTCTCTGTTTCTCCTGTCTTTCTCTACCTGTCTGTCTGTCTGTCTGTCTGTCTTTCTGTATCTACCTGTCTGCCTGTCTCCAACTGCCTGTCTTTCTCAACCTGTCTGTGTGTCTGTCTGTCTCTACCAGTCTGTCTGTCTTTACCTGCCTGTCTTTCTGTCTCTTTCAAAAAAGAAAACTTTTCAGTGAAAAAAATATATTCATGGGGACATGTCAAAAGTCTGCACTCAGTCATATATTCCTGTCCTTGTGGAGACATTTGTTCCTTACCAAGATATTACACACACACACACACACACACACACACACACAAACACACACTCCCAGAAACTCCATGTGTGAGTTAAAAACGTCACGCCAACCGTAACATTATTATCACTGTGAGTAAATATCCGGTGAATTAGTTTAATGGATAAACTGTGGGATGTTAAATAATCTGAAATAATGAGATATTTCGGACGCACTGGATCACGTGATGTGTTATAAGCTTGGACGACTCAAACCCAGAGCTTCATTTTTTCTATTATGCTATATTGCCAAAAGTTTTGGGACACCCCTCCAGATCACTGAGTTCAGGTGTTGTTTTTCAGGGGTTGGGCTCGGCCCCTTAGTTCCAGTGAAAGGAACTCTTAATGCTTCAGCATACCAAGACATTTTGGACAATTTCATGCTCTTTGTGGGAACAGTTTGGGGATGACCCCTTCCTGTTCCAACATGACTGCACACCAGTGACCAAAGCAAGGTCCATAAAGACATGGATGAGTGAGTTTGGTGTGGAGGAACTTGACTGGCCTGCACAGAGTCCTGACCTCAACCCCATAGAACACCTTTGGGATGAATTAGAGCGGAGACTGCGAGCCAGGCCTTCTCTCCAACATCAGTGCCTGACCTCACAAATGCACTTCTAGAGGAACGGTCAAAAATTCCCATAAACACACTCCTAAACCTTGTGGAAAGCCTTCCCAGAAGAGTTGAAGCTGTTATAGCTGCAAAGGGTGGGACAACTCCATATTACATTCATGTGCATGTAAAGGCAGTCGTCCCAAAACCTTTGGCAGTATAGTGTTGATGTTATTTGTGTAGCAGTTTCAACACAGGACTTTGACACAAAGCAGCTTCTCACAAATCTAATAAAATCCAGATATAAATGTTACATGAATTAATGAAAATCCACCTCCCAGCTGCGCAAGCCGACTCTGAACACTGGGATCTTTCCTCACAGGAATGTTCGCATGCTGTCTGATCTCACGCTGTGACTCGGATCATCTGATTTTGACCCTCAGTGTCTCAGTGCTCTTGTTGTGGACTGCGACACCGACTCCATCGAAACTCTGACACTTTGTGTTTTTATTCAACTTTCTCATCAGGTTTTTAAAAAATATATTTTTCCTCAGACAAGTTTCATCAGCCCATAAACCACACACACACACACACACACACACTTTGGCTGATGGCTAATCTCTTATGGGAAAGATCACAGCTTCGTCAGCACCATTGAGTTCTATAATAAAACCACCTGTTTGCCTGTCTGTCTCTACCTGTCTGTCTGTGTGTCTGTCTGTCTTTACCTGTCTGTGTATCTGTCTGTCTTTCTGTCTGTCTCTACCTGTCTGACTGTCTCTACCTGTCTGACTGCCTGTCTGTCTGTACCTGTCTGTCTGTCTTTATTTGCCGCTGTAGCTCATAATGCTGTAGGTGTTTATTAAGCCATGATGTTGTAGCTGTTTATTCTAAACTGTAAGCTGTAATGTTCTAGGTATTTATTCAGCACTGGAATGCAGGTGTTTACACAGAAATGTAGCTGTTTACTCTAAACTTTAAGCCACAGTGTTGTAGGTGTTTATTCAGGACTGTAGTGTTTCATACTTTAGGACTAAGTTCTGTAGGTGTTTATTGAGCACCATGGGTGTTTATCCAGCACTGTGTTCATTTAAAGACTACACACATCATTACTACAAACACACAACATACCACACCTTCCATTTCTACTGTAATGAAATACCACAAAATACATATATTTAAAAAAAAAAAATACAACAAAACACCACAAAGTAGCACACTGGTTTAGTTGCCAAATTATTTCATGCTTCCGACATAATAATATAAACTTTATATTTCTTAAATGAATTGTAAAATATTTCATAGCTTCAGTGCACAGTCCTGAGTGTACAAGAACAGATCTCTGTGTGTGTGTTTATTCTAATGTAGGTGTTTTACTATATGAGGTCAAGTGTGTGTGTGTGTGTGTGTGTGTGTGTGTGTGTGTGTGTGAGAGAGAGACAGGATGGAGGAGATGGAGATGTTTTTACCCTGTAAGGCTTTTCAGAGCTGTTTGCTGAAGTGTGCCAGCGTAAGAGACGTTGGAACGCAAACTGGCGTAGTAGTGTTACTGCCAGCTGGGTGTGAGTGTGTGTGTGTGTGTGTGTGTGTGTGTGTGTGTGTGTGTGTTTGTGTGAGAGAGAGTTAGTTGGTATTGGTCCACAAGCCTGCATGCATTCCCTGGAACTATTTTCATTTCATTTGTAATCACAATCTAATCGCACTCAGTCGGTACTTGTCATTTCCATCACTGGACTTTAAAGAGTTATGTTTTTTATTATTTATTTGTATTTGTAACAATTTCATAAATAATACAATTTTATATATATATATACATGAATGTAATATGGAGTTGTCCCGCCCTTTGCAGCTATAACAGCTTCAACTCTTCTGGGAAGGCTTTCCACAAGGTTTAGGAGTGTGTTTATGGGAATTTTTGACCGTTCCTCTAGAAGTGCATTTGTGAGGTCAGGCACTGATGTTGGACGAGAAGGTCTGGCTCGCAGTCTCCGCTCTAATTCATCCCAAAGGTGTTCTATGGGGTTGAGGTCAGGACTCTGTGCAGGCCAGTCAAGTTCCTCCACACCAAACTCACTCATCCATGTCTTTATGGAGCTTGCTTTGGTCACTGGTGTGCAGTCATGTTGGAACAGGAAGGGGTCATCCCCAAACTGTTCACACAAAGAGCATGAAATTGTCCAAAATGTCTTGGTATGCTGAAGCATTAAGAGTTCCTTTCACTGGAACTAAGGGGCCGAACCCAACCCCTGAAAAACAACACCTGAATTCAATGATTTGGAGGGGTGTCCCAAAACTTTTGGCAATATAGTGTGTATATATATATATATATATATATATATACCTAGAGAGAGAGAGAGAGAGAGCTTTTGGAGATTAATAAAAAAAAAAATTTTCAGAGGAAATATTCAGCGGTCTATTAATATTATCTTTAGTGAGCTAGTTTAAATCCTGCACTTAACACTCTATTTATATTTGAGCATATAGTTTGTTGTATAACAAACTAAAAGATTAAAACACTGGTGGACTCGGACATTCGGACCTTCCCGTAAGTGTCAAAAGCGATAATCGTGTTCCTGGTGAGCGTTCGTTATCTCCATCCTGATGTGGGATGTGGAAATCTGGCGTGAATTACCAACAGATGAGCATCTGGTTTGGATATCGAGATTAAAGCAGCGGCCCGATGCAGACGTTAGCAGTTAGCTACTGCTAAACACGAGGCTCTGTTCCAATACTGTCATTAACACGCCCTGGTTCACTTCCTCTCTTCTCTTCCCCTTGATTTAAAACTTGTGGCCATCTTAAGCTGGTTAGATCAGAGATCAGGCTGATCGAATTTGGAAGTCAGATTTACCCAGAATGCTTTGCTGCTGAGTTTCTCTCAAAATAGAGGATGAAGTAAAGAGTCTCGGTGAATCTATCCGGCGTTGCGAGCTGTGAGCGACGGTGACGAGCGTGGCGAATGTGTAAAATGCAGCCAGCTGTTTAATGCCAGTTTAGCGTAAGGAATGCGTGCCATGTGAGTGCAGGCGTGTGAAAGCAGCACTCGCGTTGGTTCTGTCTGAACGCGGGGTTTGGCTAGCGCCCCAGTTGTGTGTGTGTGTGTTTGTGTAGATGTATGCAGGTGTCTATGTGGCTCCGTGTTCTCTGTAGTGCTGGTGTGTGCTTCCAGACCTTTTGTGTTCAGCGTGTTTGCGAGTTTAGTTCCCGTTCTCCGTTCCGTCTAAACATAGACGCTTTTTTTCCCCTTTGTTCTGAGTTTCCTCTGCTCTCTCACCATCGCCTGTGGTCTTCTCCCAGGTTCTCTTCCACACTCACACCAGTTAAGGATGCTCTCTTTCTCCACACACACCTGACTGATCTGGTCCCTGGAAAATCTCTGCTCTAAAATACTTAAAGGACGAATCAGGATCGCAAACACGCTTTGGGTCGAATTAATTCTGACCCGAACACGTCCAAGTCCAGATGTTTGGCCCAAACAACAAAACTCCCTCTGCCAAAAAATCCACAGCAATAAACTCTGGCTTAAACTTCAAAGAGTCATTCAACCCAAAGAAATTAGCTTCTGACCCAAACACACAACACACACACACAACACACACACACAACACACACACACATCACACACACATGGACCAAACACAATCCTGACACAGCATGGCAGACCTCAGACCAGACGTCACTGAGTGGAGATGATCACTGCCTCTGACCTGCACTGAGGCTCAACAACTAACTCCACTGCAGTGTATTAGAACCAGAACCAGACTTTCACTTAACACACAAATACACAACACACACACACAAATACACAACACACACACAAATACACAACACACACACACAAATACACAACACACACACAAATACACAACAACAAACTCCACTGCAGTGTATTAGAACCAGAACCAGACTTTCACTTAACACACAAATACACAACACACACACACAAATACACAACACACACCAAAACAGCAACCACAACACAAAATACACAACACACACACAAATACACAACAACAAAATCCACTGCAGTGTATTAGAACCAGAACCAGACTTTCACTTAACACACAAATACACAACACACACACACAAATACACAACAACAACTCCACTGCAGTGTATTAGAACCAGAACCAGACTTTCACTTAACACACAAATACACAACACACAACACAAAACACAACAACAACCCCCCA
>JAUCMX010000018.1:1777888-1785388 GCA_033459395.1 Hemibagrus guttatus
AGATTGTTCACTAATAGTGAACAACCTGTAGGCATAGAGATAGTAAAAACGACATAAAACCATCAGCAACATCCATATTTACCTCAGATTTGTTGTTAAATTAGCAATAAAGTAATCCATGTGACTGTAGTTACAATGTAAAGTTAGCATGTAGCTGATAGAGTTATATATGGATCATGTGAAGGCACAGTAACAGTGCAAACAAGACAAAACTATCTAGAATATAAACATTTACCTCAGATTTGTTGTTCATTTTGGGTAAATTTGGGTAATTTTGGCTTTTTAGAAAACCTGAAAAGACTCAGTAAGGTTATGACAGAACTAGCTAGCATGCTAAACCTGTAAAGAAAGCCACAGTGACAATGGATCACGAGCCACATGACACAAACATCAACATTTATCTTAGCCGTGTTGGTAAATCACAAAAAAAGGTTCTGTTTAAATTAAATTAGTTTAGCGAGTAGCCTGTTTAAGTTAATTAGTTAGCGAGTAGCCAGATTCTGGACAATGTGGAGGAACTGTAACACTGGAAAGCAGATAAAACGATCAGGAGCATCAACATTTCCCTCAGATATGCAGGAAAATTATTAAAAAGCAGCTCGGGATAACTAGTATTTCTATGTAGCCAGCTAGCATGTATCAGGTAGATGTTATTGACTGTTGATGTATAGGTCCAGTGATAGTGAAAAGTAGCTAAAATGATGGGGAACATCAACATCTACCTCGGATTTGTGAGAGAATCAATGAAGAGAAGCTCCAGATGAGTAATAATACACCAGAGTTCCATTTAGCATTGACCGCTAACACAACTCAGGTTCTGCCATGTTGAAGTGATTTAATAATACAGTAACCTGGAGAGAGTTGATTTAATTAAACTACAGTGGAGTGTGTGTGTGTGTGTGTGTGTGTGTGTGTTACAGGATTAGAAGTACATAAACATGTTCCCTTTATATATATATATCGCCTGAGAGAGAAGAGAATACATGTGTACACACTCGAAGGGTGTTTGAAGTGGGTGGTACCTGTGTGTGTGTGTGTGTGTGTGTGTGTGTGTGTGTGGTTAGTCGTAATCTGTGTTGTAGCATGTGTACCTTTATGATTTAGGGGTTAGGGTTCAGGGTTTAAGGTGTGTCCCTCCATAGTGAAAGTTTGGGGTTAAAGTTGAGATTCAGGGTCAGCTGTAGAGCTTAGGTTTAAGGTTAGTGTTTATCTTGAGGATGGAGATAATGGTAAGGATTAGGGTTTAGGACGAGATTAAGGTTCTCTCTCTCTCTCACATACACATACACTGCTGCAGTCTCTCTCTCTTAAGTTTAAAGAAGTGTTTAATGTCAGGTGTAAAATCTTATATAGTGCTAGGGTTAAAGTTTAGAATTTAAGGGATATGGGCATGGCTGTGTAGAGTTAATGGTTTCAGATTAGGTTTTAAAGGTCAAGATTAAGGTTTAGGGTTAGGTTTAGGATTAAAGATGAGGGTTTAGGGCTGATTTGAGAATCTTCAGTGATTCAGATACTGTATGTATAATCAAGACTATTTAGTAAAGTCTATGTTTTAGAGTTAAATTAGGTTTTAGTTTAGGATTATTGTTAGCATATGGGTTTGAGAGTTTTAAGGTAGGTTTTTGAATGTTGTATGTTTATTGGTCAAGATTTATGATTCAGGTTAAGGGTTTAGTCTTAGAATTAAGGGTTAAGTTTAAGGTTTTATGTTTGGCTTTTTAGTGAACATCTGATATTATGATCAGGGTTTAGGTTTAGACACTGGATTAGGGTCACAGGCTAGAGTTTATTTAGGGTTTAGGATTAATGTTTAAGTTTAAACTAACATTTCTAATCCTAGACAACTTGTATATATCCTGTTTAATATCCACTATATGTCTTTGGTTTTATTATCTGAACATTAAACACATAAAGAAATGGAACTGACTTTTATTATTATTATTTTTTTTATTTTATTTTAGTGTCAGATTACTGTCCACGGATTAGATTGTGTTATTGTCTGAATACAGATTGCAGAGATCTTTAACTCTGAAAATAAATTCTGTGGTAAGATATAAGTGCAGACTGTTTTAACACAATATTTAGTTCTTTCACCACTTTTCGGAAGTTGACTCGAAATCCCGTCCGCGGTCGTGTTCACCAGCAGGATCTGAAACTTGCAGAACTTGTAGTTAAACTGTCCAGTCTTGTCTTGTTGTTAAAAAAATGATCCCACTAATGGGGGCTTGGTCTTGACTTTCTGCCAGAAAGCTCCCTAAGGAATGTTTGCATTGGAAGCCACTTCACTTAACACGGCAGGGTACAGAGAATCTCATGCAGAACTTCACCCTGCTGAGGTGCTGCCTACTGAGCTGGGTTCTGGCCCACAGATCTGGAGGTGTCTCTTGATTTTAGAGAAATAAAACAGCAACATTTATTAGGAAAGACCCTTTAAAAAAAATCTCAGGGATCCTTCTAAGGGCAGATGAGGGGAAAGGGGCAGCCGCTAAATTCACCTTTTTGCGTTCAGAGAGTCGGATTGACCCGAACATCATCTCTGTAATAGGAATATGTTGAAATGGGTCACGCTGAATAAGAGGTTTTAAGGGCTTGCGGTTTCTCCAACACGACTCCCCTACAAGCCTGTAATTTAGAAAATGTGCTCAAATATTTGAGTGTATTCGTCAAGGGTTGATGAAATGTGGAATTATGGGTCCGGTGTCTGGCATTTACCTCGGTTCTGGCTCAGTCCGTGGTTCCATTTGTTGTCACTCTGAGCCGAATTGAATTGAACGTTTTCCCAGAAACTACTGCTAGTAATTACTGACTATGCATGTTTTTGGTTTTCTCTCTTTAAACCCAATGACCTGTATGAATAAAGTCCTAGTTTACGTCTTATTTTATTTTATATATTTTAATAAAATTAACTACTGTACATGGACTGTGGTTATTTTTTTCCTTTGAGATGACCGATCCATATCCTTAAAACTTTTATTAAAGCAGCAATAAGCATGATTGCGTAATCACATTTTTGGGCCAGCTGTCATGGTAACCATGATTTTTTTTGTGCTTGCTAAAGGCATAGCTCATCAACACTGCTCACTAAACCAAATATATAATCGAACTATGAACCGAAACCAAACCCTGATGTTAATCCTACACACGTATTTAAGTTTAAGCTTAAACTTTATCCTAGATCCTAAATTTACACCTCACACTAAATTCTAATCCTAAAGGATTTATCTAAAAACTTTATCCTGGAATGTAATGCTACCTTTTGCTATGCTAATCCCTAGACCTGAATGTAAGGCAAAATTTATCTTAAACTATAGTCTTAACCCAAAGCTAATTTAAACCTCAAGGTTGAACTTTTAATCCTTCATTTTAACCTAAAGTCCAACCTTAAACCTTTAACCTTAAGCTCACATTGACACATAAACCTCAGCGCTAAATGCTTAATAAGATCCTAAACTGTTCACATAAACCTTAACTTTAGCCTTTAACCTTAAACTCGAGTTCACGCTTAAACCCTGATCCTCAATATGTAAAGCTAAACTTGAACATTATAACCATAAATTCTAACTTTAGCCTAAGTCCTAACCTTAGTCACTAAACCCTTTTGCTTATCTTTAAATCCTTCTCTAATATTTAACCTAAACCCCCCAGTTTAATCCTGATTTTGAGCATAAACTTAAAACTAAATACTAAACCTACATTATAACTTTAAGCTTAAGAGCTAACCATGAACTTAATCTTAAACCTTAACTCTAAAGCCTAACTATTAAGTTTTTAAGCTCAAGTGTTAACATTTAAAACTTTATTTTTAATTGAATTATATTAAATTCTACACTTAAAATCTAACATTAACCGTAAGATCTAACATAAAACCTAAATTTTAACTAAAACCTAAAATTAAATGTTAATTCTGGGCCATAGCAATAATTTTACCCTTAAACTTGAATCTGATCTGGACATATGTAAGTTACATTTTTTCCACTGTGGTGTTTTACCCATCTATGGCTGTGGTGTGTGTCTCACACACTCTTCTGTGTCCATCTGGTGTGTGTTTTTGGGAAGAGGACACCGACTCGTGCGAATCTTTCTAAACACACCGTGAGTCAGTGTGTGGGCCTCCGTTTGAAGTGGCTACAGTTACGGCCGGAGTTCACATTTCTTATTCTCATTCCAGAAAATAAACAGTGGTAATCACTGGATAAACACATTCTACAGGACCTGAGTGAGAGCACCCAGCTTGGTGCGACCCCATACCGACCCTCGTGTAGTAGGAAGTGTTGGGGTCATGGTGTTTAAATGTAATTACTGTCTACTAGCTGTGTGTGTTTATAACTGGGTGAAGTGAAAGTGGGGATGGATATAAAATCCACCTGATGTGTGTGTGTGTGTGTGTGTGTGTGTGTGTGTGTGTGTGTGTGTGTTTGTACAGCTGGAGGACATTAATGTGTCAGGTGAAGGTCTTGGATGGCTTAGCTGGATGCTGTGTGTGTGTGTGTGTGTGTGTGTGTGTGTGTGAGAGAGTTCAGGGTCGCAGTCTGCCGCTGCTTTTACTGCAAACATCCTCTTTCCTGTCTGAAGAAGAGCGTCGTAACCGCAAAGGAAGCAAACACACACACACTGGTTTATAACCGTAAAAATAGACACACACACATTCACACACACACATACACACACACACACACACACACCTTTATTCACACAGAAGCAGACAGTCATAGAAGTGTCTGAGACCAGTTCATCATGCCAGTGGAATCTGTTAAACATTTTACTGATTTTCTACATACTTTAGCTAACAAAAACATTTTTATTATAGAAATAAATATCAGACTATCGAAAATAAAACTAAATTAGATTATTTAAAGTGTCCTGATGTATATTAATTATCTCAGACATTTATTAATCAAACGAGTCAAAATATCTGCCAGTAGATCAAAGCAGTTTCAGTACATATGATTATTTATAAGAGGTTTTAAAGATAAAGATGTTTAAGGGTCGAAAATAAAGAATAAATAAATAAATCTATAACAGATTTCTTTAACAATTATCTTAAATATTACATTACATAAAAGATTACTATGTTAAAATGTCTTGTTCTTCCTCTGGTCACATGCTTTTGAAGATTTTCAGTAAAATTATAATGATATCTTTAGCAAAGTCATATTTAAACCATCCAAGTTTAATTAAAATGAACTAAAACTCTTATAGAAAAATAACTGCTTTGTGAGGACCTGGTGGTTTTGTGAGATTTTTGACTAAATGTCTTTTTAGTCATCAGAGACATACTACTGTAACCAGGTCCTCATAATGATCGGACACTGTCAAATGTCCTCACAATCTCCAGGTCCTCATAATGATCGGACAGTGTCAAATGTCCTCACAATCTCCAGGTCCTCGTGACGATCAGACGATCCAAGTTCTTAGACAAAATGCAAAAAAGTTTATAAAAGAGTCAGGTTAGAATTAATTAGCTATATTCAACTAGTTAGCTATAATTAACTTAATCATTAAGTCTATGGAATATCCTCATAAGCTAAAAGTGTGTGTGTGTATGTGTGTGTGTAGGAAAGATGAATGAGACTCTTAGATCCCTCACTTCACACTGCTGATAAGGGAGAGGGTTTTCATCTTATTGGCCAAGGCCAAACACACACACACACACACACACACACACACACACAGACGGAAACACAGCCGGTTTGTGCACACAAACTCCCAGCTGCAGTTAAAGATATTGCCGCTTTGTTGAGAGCCAGTTTGTGTAATGTTACGCAACAAATTGTGTGTGTGTGTGTGTGTGTGTGTGAACTCTTCTTCCTCTTGAGGTTCAGCTCGTTTTTCCCACCGTCCCTTTTAGAAAATCTGAGACACATCCAGAATTCAGCTCTGTGAGAAATTCACATATCGCTTGACTTTTTACACACACACACACACACACACACACACACACACACACACACACACACACACACACACACAATGTTACCAACTTAGATTTGTCAACTCCAGCTCAATTTTGGTCAGCGTGTACATGTTTTATTTAACAATGGGATGTGTTGTACTGTGAGTGTGTTGTACTGTGTGTGTGTGAGTGTGTTGTACTGTGTGTGTTGTACTGTGTGTGTGTGTGTGTGTGTGGGTATGTTGTACTGTGTGTGTGTGTGTGTGTGTGTGTGTGTGTGTGTGTGTGGTATGTTGTACTGTGTGTGTGTTTGAGTGTGTTGTACTGTGTGTGAGTGTGTTGTACTGTGTGTGTGTGTATGTTGTACTGTGTGTGTGTGTATTGTACTGTGTGTGTGTTGTACTGTGTGTGTGTGTGTGTGTGTGAGAGTGTGTTGTACTGTGTGTGTGAGTGTGTTGTACTGTGTGTGTGTGTGCGTGTGAGTGTGTTGTACTGTGTGTTGTACTGTGTGTGAGTGTGTTGTACTGTGTGTGTGAGTGTGTTGTACTGTGTGTGTGTGTGCGTGTGAGTGTGTTGTACTGTGTGTTGTACTGTGTGTGAGTGTGTTGTACTGTGTGTGTGAGTGTGTTGTACTGTGTGTGTGTGTGTGTGCGTGTGAGTGTGTTGAACTGTGTGTGAGTGTGTTGTACTGTGTGTGTGTGTGTGTGAGTGTGTTGTACTGTGTGTGTGTGTGAGTGTGTTGTACTGTGTGTGTGTGTGTGTTGTACTGTGTGTGTGTGTGTGTGTGTTGTACTGTGTGTGTGTGTGTGTTGTACTGTGTGTGTGTGTGTGAGTGTGTTGTACTGTGTGTGAGTGTGTTGTACTGTGTGTGTGTGTGAGTGTGTTGTACTGTGTGTGTGTGTGTGTGTTGTACTGTGTGTGTGTGTTGTACTTTGTGTGTGTGTGTTGTCCTGTGTATGAGAGTGTGTTGTACTGTGTGTGTGTGTGTTGTACTTTGTGTGTGTGTGTTGTCCTGTGTATGAGAGTGTGTTGTACTGTGTGTGTAAGTTGTACTGTGTTGTATTGTGTGTGTGAGTGTGTGGTGCTTTGTGTGTGACTGTGGTCCTCTAGTTCCTAACCTTAACCCTAGACCAGAAGATCAGGGTTCAAGCTGCCACCATTGGGCCCTTGAGTGAGGCCCCCAATGTACCCTGCTCCAGGGGCACTGTATCATAGCTGACCCCGCGCTCTGACCCCAACCCCCAAGGATGGGATATGCAAAGGAAGAATTTCGCTGTGCAGTGATGTATATGTGGCAAATAACGATAAGATAGTTCCTCTAGTTCTTAACCCTAGTTCCTCTAGTATCTAGTCCTAGTTCTCTCAGATCATAGTTCTGGTTCTTCTGGCTTCTTATGCCAGTTGTGTTCATTTCCAATGCTAACATTTAGTACTAGTTACTACAACTATCTAGCACTTTTTCTCTTCGGTTCTTGTCTCGGTTCCTCTAGTGTCTCTCACTGGATCTGTCAGTTTCCAGCCCCAGTTCTCCCAGATCTAGTTCCAGATGTTTTTCGTCCTGGTTCTGCTAGTCTTAGTCCCTCTTACTAATGCTCGCTCTACGGAGC
>JAUCMX010000018.1:1787888-1812888 GCA_033459395.1 Hemibagrus guttatus
CACACTGAGTATTACATAATTATTTTTAAGCTCTTATGTCTCAGTTTCTAATCCTAGTCACTATTGTTTCATCTCGCTCCCTTACATGTCTAGTCCCAGTCTCATTCGGAGACTTGGTGCGTGTTTGTGTAACTGATGTGAAATTCTCATCAGAAGCAGCAGATGAACTGATTAGATTTGATCTAAACAGGCTCAAGGTCACCGCAAGGTCAAATCTCTGGAATAGTTTTTTATTTCTCAGCAGCTTCCTTTATGTCTGAAGTGCACTTTCAGGGTATTTCCACTCTGAAACCTCAGCAAGCAGCAGGACTGGATGTGTTAGCATCAAGCTGAACTAGTTCTTCTCCATTCTCTAAGAGCTCATTTTCACATAGTGCTCAATATTTCTGCTAGTTCACCTAAGCGCTAGTTCTGTTCCTGTTCATTTACATTTAGAGCATTTAGCAGAAGACTTTCATCTCATTTTATACAACTGGGAGTTAAGGGCCTTGCTCAGGGGCCCAGCAGTGGAAAGCTTGAAGTATTCCTCTAGTCCTCTTTAGTTAACCAGTATTCCTCTAGTCTTTTAGAGTCATAGTTAACTAGTATTTCCTCTAGTCCTCTAGACCCACGGTAAACTAGTATTCCTCTGGTCCTGTTGAATCTGCTGGATTAGTGTTTAATGAGCGATTTATGGATTTTAGGATTTTCTCTCTACTTAAGTGTTAATGACCAGAGGAGCCATTTATAGCTGTAATTAGTGCTCTCTCTCTCTCTCTCTCTCTCTCTCTCTCTCTCTCTCTCTCTCTCTCTCTCTGGAATAAAAAGCAACCAAAAGAAGGAGAATAAATACAAGACGAATAAATCTGCTCCAGTTAGATTTCTGTTATTTCTGGATGTTTATCTTTGCATCATGACAGTGCTCTAGTCAGCCTAGTTTCTAGTCCTAGTTCCTGAAGTTTTCTTTTAATACCCCTCGGCTCTTTATTCACACTCTCTTATTTGCCCTCTTAGGTTGCTTTTGAAAAAAAAGTCCCATATTTCATTGCTAATATTTTTCTGCACATGTCTCCAGTGCCCCAGCGTCCTGTGCTGATTTATACACAGAGCTTTTCGCTTCGCTAAATCTAATTAGTCACTTAGCTACAAATCAGGTACACAGTTCTGCACTCGTCCTCTTTCACAGATCTTTTTCTTTAATGCAGTATCTATGTCTTAAACCACAAGGGGGGGTTCCTTTTCCTCCCTCTCTCTCTCTCTCTCTCTCTCTCTCTCTCTCTCTCTCTCTCTCTCTCTCTCTCTCTCTCTCTCTCTCTCTCTCTTTTTGATGAAAGATGTTAGTCCTGTCCGGATGGCGATGCTAAATAAAACACTCAGGTCCAATCTCAGTGTCTGATTCTCTAAAACTGAATGGAAAAAGAAAGAGACAGAGAGAGGAAAGAGAAGGAGTGATCTGGAAAATCGATTGCTGTGGCTGCTCCGGCTTGCATCCCTATCAGAAGGAGAGAGAGGGAGAGAGAGAGAGAGAGAGACAGAGAGAGACAGAAAGAGAGAGAGAGAGAGAGAGAGAGAGATTTAATATCTGATTATGTCACCAGACAGACTCAACACCTGATTCTCTCATCAGCTTTTCCAGACACTCACACACTCCCTGTCTCTTCTTCATGGTGGACTTTGCCAGGTCTTGAGGACAAAACCAACTGAGCTGCCCTATACAGAACCAGAACATATCCAGGCCCAGCAGCCAATCAGAGACAGACCCCAAAATTCAGTCAACAGGCTAAAAATGTCCTAATGGTCAGTCAGAGCCAGTTCAAACAGCAGTCACTGGCCAGACAGATGTGTCCTAGAAATAGAGCACTGACCATTCAGAACCTCCCTGAAACCAAGTCAGATTTAGAACCAATTCAAAAACCAGTCCAATGACCCATAAAATCAGATAAACAGCCAACCCAATGACCAATCAGAACCATCCTACAAACACAGCCCAGTGGCCATTAAATCAATCCTAATGATCAATGAGAAAAACCCAGAAAGCCACAAATTTTATGTATTTATCTGACTAAACAACCACACATTCAGGAGAAGTCCAGAAACCAGTCCAACTGGGCTGGTTTTGGGGTTGTTCTGACTGGTCACTGGGCTGGTTTTGGGGTTGTTCTGACTGGTCACTGGGCTGGTTTTGGGGTTGTTCTGACTGGTCACTGGGCTGGTTTTGGGGTTGTTCTGACTGGTCACTGGGCTGGTTTTGGGGTTGTTCTGACTGGTCACTGGGCTGGTTTTGGGGTTGTTCTGACTGGTCACAAGGCTGGTTTTGGGGTTGTTCTGACTGGTCACTGGGCTGGTTTTGGGGTTGTTCTGACTGGTCACTGGGCTGGTTTTGGGGTTGTTCTGACTGGTCACTGGGCTGGTTTTGGGGTTGTTCTGACTGGTCACAAGGCTGGTTTCGGGGTTGTTCTGACTGGTCACTGGGCTGGTTTTGGGGTTGTTCTGACTGGTCACTGGGCTGGTTTTGGGGTTGTTCTGACTGGTCACTGGGCTGGTTTTGGGGTTGTTCTGACTGGTTAGTGGGCTGGTTTTGGGATGGTTCTGACTCGTTTTGGGATGGTTCTAACTGGTCTTTGGGATGGATTTGGGCTGGTTCTGATTGGTCACTGGGCTGATTTTGAGATGTTTCTGACTTGTCA
Organism: Hemibagrus guttatus; assembly: GCA_033459395.1. Classification (NCBI taxonomy): domain Eukaryota; kingdom Metazoa; phylum Chordata; class Actinopteri; order Siluriformes; family Bagridae; genus Hemibagrus; species Hemibagrus guttatus. The sequence continues at coordinate 1,790,555 of JAUCMX010000018.1, forward strand.
CTGGTCTGGTTTTGGGATTGTTCTGACTGATCAGTGGGCTGGTTTTGGGATCGTTCAGAGTGGTCAGTAGGATGGTTTTGGGATGGTTCTGATTGGTCACTGGGCTGGATTTGGGATGGATCTGACTGGTCATTGGGCTGGTATTGGGTTTTTTTCTGACTGGTCACTGGGCTGGTTTTGGGATGGTTTTGGGATTGTTCTGACTGATCTGTGGGCTGGTTTTGGGATTGTTCTGACTGGTAAGTGGGCTGGTTTTGGGATGGTTCTGACTGGTTACTGGGCTGGATTTGGGATGGTTTTGGGATTGTTCTGACTAGTTTGTGGGCTGGTTTTGGGATGGTCCTGACTGGTCACTGGGCTGGTTTTGGGATGGTTTTGGGATTGTTCTGACTGATCTGTTGGCTGGTTTTGGGATCGTTCTGACTGGTCTGTGGGCTGGTTTTGGGATGGTTCTGACTGGTCACTGGGCTGGTTTTGGGATCGTTCTGACTGGTCTGTGGGCTGGTTTTGGGATGGTTCTGACTGGTCACTGGGCTGGATTTGGGATAGTTCTGACTGGTCTTTGGGATGGTTCTGATTGGTCACTGGGCTGATTTTGAGATGTTTCTGATTTGTCACTGGTCTGGTTTTGGAATTGTTCTGACTGATCTGTGGGCTGGTTTTGGGATGGTTCTGACTGGGCATTAGGCTGATTTTGGGATGGTTCTGACTGGTCACTGGACTGATTTTGGTATGGTTCTGACAGGTCAGTCTGGTTTCCACCCTGGAATGTCTTAGTTATAAAAACTAAGCTGTGTGTACTTTGGACTAAATGTGTGAATGTGAATGTAAATAAATGGGTGGTAGTACCCTGAGTTGAGAGAAGGTCATTTTACAATAGAGGGAAAGAGAGTGAGACAGATAGAGAGACAGAGGGAGAACATGGGAGAGAGATAAACAGAGAGAGAGACAGGGAGAGTGAGACAGGGAGAGAGTGAGACAGGATACTGAGCAGAAATAGCTGATGTTTGTTTTGCTGCTTCGTTAAAAGATCTCTCTTCATAAGCCGAGAGGACTTCCTTTTAGTGTGTGTGTATGTGGGTGTGTGTGTGTGTGTGTATGTGTGTGTGTGCCAAGTAGGCCTTAGGGCTTCCTCAGGAAAGCTGAAAAAGGAAATTTGTGACACTCCATATATATAAAGAGAAAGAAAGAGAGAGAGAGAGAGAGAGGAGGAGGAAATCCTGAACAATGTCTGGCCAGGCGACCTTTGACCTCTCTGACCTCACCTGGTCACATGACTCAGGAAGAGGGAAGTGGTGAAGCAGGAGAGCGAATCAGCGATTAGCGGGAGAGTGACTCAGCAGTGTGGAGTGAAAAGGAAAATAGAGAGAAACGAAAAAGATCAATTTCTCATTTTAGTTCAGTGAGTCACACTTAAGCAGACATGACTAACACACACACACATGATCATATGGTGGAGAGGAAAGACTTTTACAGGAAACCTCATCAATCTCACACACACACACACACACACACAGAGGTTTCATCTTTTTGACTCATGGTGTATTTGATTCCTTACTTTGACTCACTGAATCAAACTGAACTGAGTCACTGATCATGTGGGAGTTAAATTTATTATCATCTTTTACAAAGAGATATATTTATATTTGACATAAACAACTTTAGCTGCACAAACACACACACACACACACACACACACACACACACACTGAAATCCCACTCAGTAATGACGGACCTTTATGGCCTGGGGTTAAATGTGATATGAGACCTCTGTGTGTGTGTGTGTGTGTGTGTGTGTGTGTGTGTGTGTGTGTGTGTGTGTGTCTTAAGTGATGAAAGACTGTTTTATAACTTAAGGTTTGAGACGGTGGTCATGTTGCAGTCATTATTACGCGCCGCTTTATAATTTACATTTTTCTACTCTAAAGTGGTTGAAAATGACTCGGACAGTGTGTGTGTGTGTGTGTGTGTGTGTATTTTTGTGTGTGTGTGTGTGTGTGTGTGTGTGTGTGAGAACAGACAAATTGACGTCAATAAAGAACACACAGCAGCTATGGGCTTCATCCCAAACCACATATATTCATACTAAATAGTAAATAGCCCTATTGTCCATTGTCAATAATTAGGAAGAAAGGATGGAAATGAGAGAACATGGAGAATGTGGAACACTGGGAACATGGAGAATGTGGAACACTGGGAACATGGAGAATGTGGAACACTGGGGAACATGGAGAATGTGGAACTCTGGGAACATGGAGAATGTGGAACTCTGGGAACATGGAGAATGTGGAACACTGGGAACATGGAGAATGTGGAACTCTGGGAACATGGAGACTGTGGAACACTGGGAACATGGAGACTGTGGAACTCTGGGAACATGGAGAATGTGGAACTCTAGGAACATGGAGAATATGGAACACTGGGAACATGGAGAATGTGGAACTCTGGGAACATGGAGAATGTGGAACTCTGGGAACATGGAGACTGTGGAACACTGGGAACATGGAGACTGTGGAACACTGGGAACATGGAGAATGTGGAACTCTGGGAACATGGAGAATATGGAACACTGGGAACATGGAGAATGTGGAACTCTGGGAACATGGAGAATGTGGAACTCTGGGAACATGGAGAATATGGAACACTGGGAACATGGAGAATGTGGAACTCTGGGAACATGGAGAATATGGAACACTGGGAACATGGAGACTGTGGAACACTGGGAACATGGAGACTGGAACACTGGGAACATGGAGACTGTGATACTCTGGGAACATGGAGAATATGGAACACTGGGAACATGGAGACTGTGGAACACTGGGAACATGGAGACTGTGGAACACTGGGAACATGGAGACTGTGGAACATTGGGAACATGGAGACTGTGATACTCTGGGAACATGGAGACTGTGGAACTCTGGGAACATGGAGACTGTGGAACTCTGGGAACCTGGAGACTGGAACTCTGGGAACATGGAGACTGTGGAACACTGGGAACATGACTGGAACACTGGGAACATAGAGACTGTGGAACACTGGGAACCTGGAGACTGGAACACTGGGAACATGGAGACTGTTACACTGGGAACATGGAGACTGTGGAACTCTGGGAACATTGAACAATAATAAACAAGGGAAAAGAAAACACTAGAAGAAACTTGGGAACAAGGGAGCAGGGAACACTTAACTAAAGTGAAACTAAGGAAACTGTGGGGCATGGATATCAAGGGATATATATATATATATATATATAACAGAAACTAAGGGAACAAGGGTTCACTACAAACTAGGGAACAGGAAGAAAGTGGAAAATAGAGGACACATTATGGGACACTGATATCTAAGGGCACTGGAAACTTAAAGAGCTACTAGAAACTAGGGAACAAACAATGTTAGGGCAAGAAACAAGGGAACTAGGGAGCACTGACATAAAGAAACAAGGATAATAGGAGACAATAAAAAGTAGGAAGCATGGATACTTCAGGAAACAAGATGGGGTTTAGCCAAATTAGGGGACTTTTAAAGTCATACACACAAACCCATATTCTCAATGTGTAAGTCTAAAAATCTCACACTAATGCCCTAAAAACCAAGCACAAAATGTTACTATTGCACGCATAGTATTATTAGTTTGTGTGTGGGCGTGGGGTGGGGGGGGGGTTTCTGTGTGGTGTGTGAGAGCTCTCTCTAGTGTGTGTCAGTGGTATTGAACTCAACACTTTTGCATGAAATACTGTTATTCAGTGATTCAGCTCTGATTCAAACCATGTGAGTCGATTCCTCAAAGGAATCAGATACATAATGGAAAAGGTGAAATGTGTTGTGTGTGTGTGTGTGTGTGTGTGTGTGTGTGCACGTGTGTGTGTTCAGGGTGAATACAGCAATTTAAACTATATAATGATGAGTATAAACACTACCTGAAATAATCAGTGATTCAGCTCTGATTCAAATACTGAGTCAACTCCTCAAAAAGAATCATAAAAGAACCAACAAGGAATCAGATCCATTTTAAGAAGTCTCTTTTGTTCTTTTGTTTTTTGGGACAAAGCCATGAAGTGGCTCACTATTCTCGTAAGAACACTTGGGTGAATAAATGGGATTGGGACACGGCCCAAATTTATTCACCGTGACTGGATTTTATGCCAAAACAAAAAAGTGGATTAAAGCCAAGACAGAAGTGAAGTAATGATGCATCACTACTGAGGGCTTTATGTTTCACTCTTATTAAATGTCACTGAGCTCAGATCATGAGTGTGTGTGTGTGTGGGGGGGAATGTGTGTGTTCACCAAACAATAATTTAATTATATTCCAGCACTAACTGTGGCTAATCACAGACAACAGCTCGCTAACTGATATCTGTTTATTTATTTCTCTATCACTATTGATATTTTTGCCTTTGTATGATTTTTCCGATTTTCTGGAGTATTGCGTTTTCTCTTTTGCTCTGTTTTGAAACTGTGTGACACAAATTGCTGGTTAGCTGTATACTTTTTTTGGGTTGGGTGATTTTTGGCAGAAATTCCTCCTACAGGTTCGGCTAGCAGCATGCTAATTACAGAGCAGCACAAAGGCCCTGGAGTAACGTGTCACTTAGAGGCACGGAAAGGTCTCAGCTAACGGGAACTAAGAGCCAAGCTTCATTTTCCAATAAAACAGCAATCAGCTCATAATGGAAAAAGTGTTGTTCCTCAGGGTTTAATGCTAAGACCACTTTAATTCTGGTTTATTATGCTGGTTAATTCTGTTTATTGCCGTTTTCTCTTTTTATTTCAGTTTAAAGTTTATTTTCTCCAATTGTCTCAGTAGCTTTAATAATTAAATACTGAAATTTCAGAAAGTTGTTTTACTTCCAGATGCAGATTCCCATCACTTTCTGTGGTAACATTGCTTCACAAAATTACAGCAAAAATATAAAAATAATAATAATAATAATTTACAGATCATTGTATAATTTAGAAAATTCCAAGTTTATTCCTAGTGGAAGCATTTTTCCTGCCAAAAGCAAATTTCTTGACTATCATTAAACCCCAAATAAAATATTTTGTTGATTTTATGATGTTATGGAAGGAGTCCCCAGTGTCGGCACTTTGTAAATTTCTAACTGGTAGTTTTTACACATTTTCATGACGAGGAGTTTACGCTTCTTTACAGTTTCTCAGTAACATGCTGATCAGATTGTTTATAGCTGCTGTAACGTAACTTGGACAATAAACGTAACTATGTACGGATAAAAAAAAAATGTAATGCTTGTAATTATTGATAAATTGCTGTGGTTTAAGAGGAATAAAACACATGGGGATGTGCTGTCAAAGCAAACGAATCACTTTGGAATTGTAAAAATATTTCTGCTTCATCACCTCACTCCATCGTGGATTAGATTCTGATCACAGTGTCACACACAGTGTTTTATTTCAGTTCTGACATCTGTGACTAGCATCAGCAGACTAAAGTGGCCACATTAGGCTTATTTTCGTTTTTTTTCGGAGCCAAACGCTGCCTGTAATTTTCCTCTGGAGTGTCAGAACATATTTGGACACACAGCTCTAACCGTGTAAAGCGGCGGTTTAGGGAAGTGCTGTGCGACTCGCCTCACCCACGCTGTGTGTTTGGATACTGAGTGTTTCTGTGTGTGTATGTTTACACGCTAACTAACCGCGGCTGGCTCTCAGGAAATAGATGCCAAATATGGGCGAGATCACAGTCTTGTGTGCTGTACTCGTCGGACACTTACAGCACTGATCCTTTGAGAGATCTTCTTCATAGCAGTTTCGCTATTTATCCAGAGAAAACGCTCACTTGGCAGATCTGAGCTCTTGTGAGAAAACATTTGGATTTATCATATGAAAAACACTTACGCTTTCAATTTCCTGAGAAACTTCCTGAATATTGATTTCCTTTTTGGTCCAAATGACATTTTAACACACTGCTCGGTTGTTTTCGAAGGCAAAGGGAGTTTTTGTGGACTGAAGCATTTCATTTACTGGTCTGTGTGTGTGTGTGTGTGTGTGTGTGTGTGTGTGTGTGTGTGTGTGTGTGTGTGTAATAGCGTTTCTGTTTAGTTTTGTTCTCCATCCTAAACTGGGATTCGTATTTTCCATTTCCAGAGGTATTTTCCAATCCATCTGAGATTGTAGGTCTCGATTTTTGCGATGTTTGTAGATGTGTTATTTTTTTTTCTTCTTGGGGTTATGGTGACTGGTGTGGGTTATTATGGGAGGATTAAGTGGAATCAAGGCCATGGACAAGATAATGACAGTTTCACAGGATGGAAGGGAGCGAGTGAGGGAAAGTGGCTTTAAAATGTGACATGAGTTTAAAATGCAGAGCGAGTCGACCGTAAAAATGTCTTCCAGATGTTTTTCATGTTGTGTGTGGGGGCTTTCTGTCTCCATGTCTCAAATCACATGATACAACTGCATCAACACAAACAATCTCCATCAAACACCAACATTCTCCATCAAACACCAACAATCTCCATCAAACACCAACATTCTCCATCAAACACCAACATTCTCCATCAAACACCAACATTCTCCATCAAACACCAACAATCTCCATCAAACACCAACATTCTCCATCAAACACCAACATTCTCCATCAAACACCAACAATCTCCATCAAACACCAACATTCTCCATCAAACACCAACATTCTCCATCAAACACCAACATTCTCCATCAAACACTAAATCTCCATCAAACACCAACCTTCTCCATCAAACACCAACATTCTCCATCAAACACCAACAATCTCCATCAAACACCAACATTCTCCATCAAACACCAACATTCTCCATCAAACACCAACAATCTCCATCAAACACCAACATTCCCCATCAAACACCAACATTCTCCATCAAACACCAACAATCTCCATCAAACACCAACATTCTCCATCAAACACCAACATTCTCCATCAAACACCAACATTCTCCATCAAACACCAACAATCTCCATCAAACACCAACATTCTCCATCAAACACCAACATTCTCCATCAAACACCAACATTCTCCATCAAACACCAACATTCTCCATCAAACACCAAATCTCCATCAAACACCAACATTCTCCATCAAACACCAACATTCTCCATCAAACACCAACATTCTCCATCAAACACCAACATTCTCCATCAAACACCAACATTCTCCATCAAACACCAACATTCTCCATCAAACACCAACAATTTTCCATCAAACACCAACATTCTCCATCAAACACCAACATTCTCCATCAAACACCAACAATCTCCATCAAACACCAACATTCTCCATCAAACACCAACATTCTCCATCAAACACCAACATTCTCCATCAAACACCAACATTCTCCATCAAACACCAACATTCTCCATCAAACACCAACATTCTCCATCAAACACCAACATTCTCCATCAAACACCAACATTCTCCATCAAACACCAACATTCTCCATCAAACACCAACAATCTCCATCAAACACCAACATTCTCCATCAAACACCAACATTCTCCATCAAACACCAACATTCTCCATCAAACACCAACATTCTCCATCAAACACCAACATTCTCCATCAAACACCAACCTTCTCCATCAAACACCAACATTCTCCATCAAACACCAACAATCTCCATCAAACACCAACATTCTCCATCAAACACCAACATTCTCCATCAAACACCAACATTCTCCATCAAACACCACCAATCTCCATCAAACACCAACATTCTCCATCAAACACCAACATTCTCCATCAAACACCAACAATTTTCCATCAAACACCAACATTCTCCATCAAACACTAAATCTCCATCAACACCAACCTTCTCCATCAAACACCAACATTCTCCATCAAACACTAAATCTCCATCAAACACCAACCTTCTCCATCAAACACCAACATTCTCCATCAAACACTAAATCTCCATCAAACACCAACAATCTCCATCAAACACCAACATTCTCCATCAAACACCAATTCTCTGAAACAATGTTGTCATGTAAGGACCAAGAATGTTAAAAATTCTCCATAAACGAAATTCTCCATCAAACACCAGCATTCTCCATCAAACATGTTGTGTGTGTGATAGTGAATGTTGGTGTGTGTGAAGGTGAATGTTGGTGTTTGATAGTGAATGTTGGTGTGTGATGGTGAATGTTGGGGTGTGTGATGGTGAATGTTGGTGTGTGTGTGATGGTGAATGTTGGTGTGTGGGATGGGGAATGTTGGTGTGTGATGGTGAATGTTGGGGTGTGTGATGGTGAATGTTGGTGTGTGTGATGGTGAATGTTGGTGTGTGTGATAGTGAATGTTGGTGTGTGATGGTGAATGTTGGGGTGTGTGATGGTGAATGTTGGTGTGTGTGATGGGGAATGTTGGTGTGTGATGGTGAATGTTAGTGTGTGTGATGTGGAATGTTGGGGTGTAATGGTGAATGTTGGTGTGTGGGATGGGGAATGTTGAGTGTGTGATGGTGAATGTTGGGGTGTGTGATGGTGAATGTTGGTGTGTGTGATGGTGAATGTTGGTGTGTGTGCATGGTGAATGTTGGTGTGTGTGATGGTGAATGTTGGTTTTGGAAAGTCCTCAGAATTGTGAGTGTTGTTTTGTCAGTGTTTGATGGAGAGCTTTGCTGTGTGTGTGTATGTGTGTGTGTCCATCAAACACCAACATTCTCCATCAAACACTAAATCTCCATCAAACACCAACATTCTCCATCAAACACTAAAATCTCCATCAAACACCAACCTTCTCCATCAAACACCAACATTCTCCATCAAACACCAACATTCTCCATCAAACACCAACATTCTCCATCAAACACCAACAATCTCCATCAAACACCAACATTCTCCATCAAACACCAACATTCTCCATCAAACACCAACATTCTCCATCAAACACCAACCAATCTCCATCAAACACCAACATTCTCCATCAAACACCAACAATCTCCATCAAACACCAACATTCTCCATCAAACACCAACCTTCTCCATCAAACACCAACCTTCTCCATCAAACACCAACATTCTCCATCAAACACCAACAATCTCCATCAAACACCAACATTCTCCATCAAACACCAACCTTCTCCATCAAACACCAACATTCTCCATCAAACACTAAATCTCCATCAAACACCAACCTTCTCCATCAAACACCAACATTCTCCATCAAACACTAAATCTCCATCAAAACACCAACAATCTCCATCAAACACCAACATTCTCCATCAAACACCAACAATCTCCATCAAACACCAACATTCTCCATCAAACACCAACAATCTCCATCAAACACCAACCTTCTCCATCAAAACACCCAGCATTCTCCATCAAACATGTTGGTGTGTGATGGTGAATGTTGGTGTGTGTGATGGTGAATGTTGGTGTGTGTGATGGTGAATGTTGGTGTGTGTGATGGTGAATGTTGGTGTGTGATGGTGAATGTTGGGGTGTGTGATGGTGAATGTTGGTGTGTGTGTGATGGTGAATGTTGGTGTGTGGGATGGGGAATGTTGGTGTGTGATGGTGAATGTTGGTGTGTGTGATGGTGAATGTTGGTGTGTGTGATGGTGAATGTTGGTGTGTGTGATGGTGAATGTTGGTGTGTGTGATGGTGAATGTTGGTGTGTGTGATGGTGAATGTTGGGGTGTGTGATGGTGAATGTTGGTGTGTGTGATGGTGAATGTTGGTGTGTGTGATGGTGAATGTTGGTTTTGGAAAGTCCTCAGAATTGTGAGTGTTGTTTTTTGTCAGTGTTTGATGGAGAGCTTTGCTGTGTGTGTGTGTGTGTGTGTGTGTGTGTGTGTGTGTGTGTGTGTGTGTTGATGAATGCAGACTCAATGTTGCTGTGGGATTTAACACACTTCATCATCCTCCATTGATTTTTACAGGTTTTTGCTTCCTGAGGGATTTGCAGACAGGACGGTTTAATTAATCTGTGATGCAGCTGTAAAACATCAGGCCGTGTGTGTGTGTGTGTGTGTGTGTGTGTGTGTGTGTGTGTGTGTATTGAAAATGGTAGACTAACAGCTCAGGACTGTGCTGCACATTCAACCTTCAAACAAACTCAATTAACTTTATTGGTGACTGCAGTGTGTGATTAATTCGGCTCGTAAAATAAATCATATTCCGTGTTACAGCGACATTAGATGTTTATTGAATGTGCAGTACACAGAAAACAACTCGCCATTACACTCTCTCTCTCACACACACACACACACACACACACACACACACACATAAAAACGTTCCTTTAACCTCCATACGGAAATGAAATGCCGAGCGCATTGCTTTGAAGTCTTTTATATTTGAATCAGTTCTCAAACAGAAGTACAGTTTCCACATTACGGTGTTCTGTGCAGTCACGTGAACGTGATTAAACGTTGTAAATTCACCAGCTTGGAGAATCTCACTCAATATTTTGAGCTTTAATTGTTTTTCTTTTATTGTTTCTCTTACTTTTACAAGCGTAAAGGAGCTGTAAGACCGGAGTAACCCGAGAGCTCAATCCTGACACGTTAATAAACACTGCCATGAAGTGTTTTTACTGATATTAGATATTGATTCCGATCCCTCATGAACAATCCAGAGTTAGCACTGCAGAGAAGAAAAAACTCCATGAGGAAGCTTGAACTTATAAGGAAGCCATCCTCTGAGTGGTGCTTTGCGTGCATGTGTGTGTGTCAGTCCGGTGTTTATGTGTAGAAGTGTGAAGGGTGTTTGTCTCAAATGTAGAACATCTACTCTGTTAACTAGGGATCTTCCCAATATTATATAATAATAATAACAACATTAAAATACAACAATAAACACAGTTCATCATGTGGTGTTTGTACTTCTGTAGCATTAAGATGTCGTCAAAACCTTTTACGCTGAATAAACGCTACACAACAGCAACACAAACCACATAGTACAATACAAGTTAAAGTCATAAAGCAAGAATTTGTTAATTAGCAATACTGAATCCACTACGATACGATACGTTACAATACAAAATGATACGATAAAACACAATACTATACAATATGATATACCGTAATACGTTAATGTTTTTTAGCGTAGAGTCAGAGAATGAGAGTGTAGGATCCATATGCAGAGTTTATTGAAGAAAAACAAAGGCAAAGAATCCAAATCATCAGGCAGGGTCAAAATCAGCAAAACTGGCAAAGAAAGCAATCCGCGGAGCAAAAGTACCAAAAAATAAATCCAAAATCAGAAAGCAGTAAGAAACAAGGTCAAAACACGTGACAACAATGACAATGAACAGACAAAGACTCAGTAAGGAGCAGAACTAACAATTCTTCACACATGGGTAAATATACTGATAGCAGGAAGTAACGTGGAAGTGCTCAGTACTTGCTCCCTCTGGTGGTCTGGAGTGGGAATTGCGGGTAGTGCTGTTACATATGTACAATACAATACGATACATTCATTCATTCATTCATTCATTCATTCATTCTTTTTTGCCTACCGCATATCCGATCTATTCTCGGGTCACGGGGAGCCTCTCAGGCGTCATTGGGCATCAAGGCAGGATACACCCTGGACGGAGTGCCAACCCATCACAGGGCACACACACACTCTCATTCACTCACGCAATCACACACTATGGACTTAGAATTTAGAATGATTTTAGAGATGCCAATCAACCTACAATGCATGTCTTTGGACTGGGGGAGGAAACCGGAGTACCCGGAGGAAACCCCGAGGCACGGGGAGAACATGCAAACTCCACACACACATGGCGGAGGTGGGAATCGAACCCCCAACCCTGGAGGTGTGAGGCAAACATGCTAACAACCAAGCCACCGTGCCCCCCCCCCAATACGATACAATAATATATAATACAACACAATATGATACAGTTCGACACAATAGGTTTTGATACATGAATGATTTCCATATATACGTACAATACGATACATACAATATATCATACACAATCTTATTCCATGCAGCACGACGCATTACAATCCAGCAGCGTGTGTTACACCACTGTACCGTGTGATTTAGTTCCTGTGATCGATTGATGTGACCGACTTTGTACAGAATCTGCAGTCGGCTTCCTGTCGTGAACGATGATGATGATGTAGAGAAGGATTACTGAGTTGCAGTCCAATCACTTTTCTGGCCTGTTGAATTATTTACGCAATATTTTTCCACTGTAAATTATTTTTACACCCAGGTATCTTTCATTTTTTTCTGTACACACGGATTTCTGGATTGATGGTTGGACTGATTCCTGTACATGGACAGGATCCAGCGACAGGAGATGAAATTGAATTTCCTCCAGGATTCTAATCGGTTGTGTATCGGTGCAGTTCCTGCTGTGTGGTCAGAGCTGCTCACTCTACACCAGGAGATATCTCTGAGAAAATCAAACCTCAGACAATCAGCAGCAGCTCGCAGAGAAAATCACCGCTCTGATACTGATCAGAAGGTCAGGGGTTCGAGCTCCAGCACCACCAAGTTGCTGAGAAGTGAAGCCCTTAACGCAGTCTGCTCCAGTGTGCTGTATCACAGCTGGTCTGACCCTGAGTTCTGACCCTGAACTGTGACCCTAAGCTGTGACCCTGAGCACTGACCATGAGTTCTGACCCTGAAATGATCTGAGATCTGAACCTGAGTTCTGACTCTGATATCTAACCCTGAGTGCTCTCCCTGAGCTCTGACCCTGAGTTCTGACCCTGAACACTGACTATGAGTTCTGACCCTGAGCCTGACCCTAAAATCTGACCCTGAGTTTGACCCTGAGCTCTGACTCCGAGTTCTGACCCTGAGTTCTGACTCGATTTCTGATCCTGAATTCTAACCCTGAGTTCTGACCCTGAGATCGAGATCTGACCCTGGGTTCTGACCTTGAGTTCTGACCACGAGATCTGACCCTGAGCTCTATCTCTGAGATCTGACCCAGTGTTCTGACCCTCTGAGAATGAGATCTGACCCTTAGCTCTGACCTTGAGTTCTGACTCTATGTTCCTAACACGTGGGAAATGTGAAGAGAACTTCACTTCGCTGTAACGTTTACATGACACATTATCACACATTTACGTGTTCCATTATCACACAGCAATTTGTCTCTGATCCCCAAAAAAAACACCTTTACTGAACCCTGAAATACTGTTCTAGATCATTCCACACTTCCTTCCTCCCAGCCTCTCATCTCCAGTGTGTATTACAGCGAGGGACACGCTGCTCGTCTCTTCAGAAATTCATGCTTGCTTATAAGTGTGAAGCTGTAAATGTCAGATTTCTGCTCTATCAGCTCTGATAATGTCGGATACACAGTGTGTCTGTGTGTGTGTGTGTATAAGGAACCAGACAAATCTTGCTTTTTTTTCCCCACAGGAAGTCCCCAACCTTCACTTCCTGTCAGAGCTCACAATGCCGTCTTGTGTCTGCTGTTCCAGAGTGACATGTGATAGACAGGAACACGGCAGGCTGAGAGAACGTCTCTCCCTCGGGTCTGAGTCCGAGTCATGTCTCAGACTAATCCCAGCTTCTGCTCGGTTACGCTTTCTTATTAAAGAGTGTATTATTTATACAGAGACAGACGCAGTGTGTCGGCTCCTGACTCTGTGCTTGTTGTTGTTCTCTCAGTGCAGTGGTTCTGTAGATAGAACATGAAAACACAATATTCTGATGTGTACTGCGGCCTTCCTGACGAACACACACCTTGTCTTAGCTGTGTACTGTTAGTGTAGTGTAGGGATGTGGTGGTGTTGTGATATAGCGTTGTGGTGGTGTAGTGTTGTGAGGTGGAGTTTTGGTGTTAGTGTTGTAGTGCTGCAGTGTTTTGGTGTTATTGTGTAGTGGTGTTGTATTGTAGAGTTGTGTTGTGTTGCAGTGTTGTATTCTGTCGTTGTAGTGTAGTGGCTGTGTATGAGATTGATTTTGTGTTGTTGTAGTGTAGTGTAGTGTCTGTGTATGGCAGTGATTTGGTGTTGTAATGTTGTGTTGTTGTAGTCTAGTGTCTGTGTAAGGAATTGTTTTTCTGTTGCAGTGTTGTTGTAGTGTAGTGTCTGTGTATGGGATTGATTTGGTGTTGTTGTTGTAATGTTCTGTTGTTGTAGTGTTGTGTTGTTGTAGAGTAGTTTCTGTATGGCAGTGATTTTGTGTTGTTGTTGTTGTGTAGTGTGTGTATAACAGTGATTTTGTGTTGTGGTGTAGTGTTGTAGTGTGTGTATGGCAGTGATTTTGTGTTCTTGTTGTTGTGTAGTGTGTGTATAACAGTGATTTTGTGTTGTAGTTGTTGTGTAGTGTGTGTATAACAGTGATTTTGTGTTGTAGTGTGGTGATGTAGTGTGTGTATGGAAGTGATTTTGTGTTGTTGTTTTTGTGTTGTAGTGTGTGTATGGCAGTGACTTTGTGTTGTTGTCATTGTTGTGTTGTAGTGTGTGTATGGCAGTGATTTTGTGTTGTTGTTGTGTTGTAGTGTGTGTATGGCAGTGATTTGGTATTGTTGTTGTGTAGTGTGTGTATAACAGTGATTTTGTGTTGTAGTGTAGTGATGTAGTGTGTGTATGTAAGTGATTTTGTGTTGTTGTTGGTGGTGTGTTGTAGTGTGTGTATGGCAGTGATTTTGTGTTGTTGTGTTGTAGTGTGTGTATAGCAGTGATTTTGTGTTGTTGTTGTTGTTGTGTAGTGTGTGCATAACAGTGATTTTGTGTTGTAGTGTAGTGATGTAGTGTGTGTATGGCAGTGATGTTGTGTTGTTGTTGTGTTGTAGTGTGTGTATGGCAGTGATTTGGTATTGTTGTTGTTGTGTAGTGTGTATAGCAGTGATTTTGTGTTGTTGTTGTTGTGTAGTGTGTGTATAGCAGTGATTTTGTGTTGTAGTGTAGTGATGTAGTGTGTGTATGGAAGTGATTTTATGTTGTTGTTGGTGGTGTGTTGTAGTATGTGTATGGCAGTGATTTTGTGTTGTTGTGTTGTAGTGAGTGTATGGCAGTGATTTGGTATTGTTGTTGTGTAGTGTATATAACAGTGATTTTGTGTTGTTGTTGTTGTGTAGTGTGTGTATAACAGTGATTTTGTGTTGTAGTGTAGTGATGTAGTGTGTGTATGGAAGTGATTTTGTGTTGTTGTTGTTGTGTTGTAGTGTGTGTATGGCAGTGACTTTGTGTTGTTGTCGTTGTGTTGTAGTGTGTATGGCAGTGATTTTGTGTTGTTGTTGTGTTGTAGTGTGTGTATGGCAGTGATTTCGTATTGTTGTTGTTGTGTAGTGTGTGTATAACAGTGATCTTGTGTTGTAGTGTAGTGATGTAGTGTGTGTATGGAAGTGATTTTGTGTTGTTGTGTTGTAGTGTGTGTATGACAGTGACTTTGTGTTGCTATTGTGTTGTAGTGTGTGTATGGCAGTGATTTGGTATTGTTGTTGTGTTACAGTGTGTGTATAGCAGTGATTTTGTGTTGTTGTGTTGTAGTGTAGTGATGTAGTGTGTGTATGGAAGTGATTTTGTGTTGTTGTTGTTGTGTTACAGTGTGTGTATAGCAGTGATTTTGTGTTGTTGTGTTGTTGTTGTGTAGTGATGTAACCCAGCTGATGATGTGCAGCTCCTCAGAGACTCTGAGAGTGACGGAGAAGAGAAACATGCTAATGGACAGAACACAGAAATCTGCTTATTACCTCCAGCTCACTTTGAACAATGTTTGTGTTTTGTGAGAAATGCACACACACACACACACACACACACACACACACACACACACACACACACACACACACACAGTTTGTCCCCTTGAAACAGTGATGTGTTTCCCCCTGCTGGTGGTGTGTTGTAACTACAGTCAGTACCTGCAGAGTCTGCAACTCTCTCTCAGACACACACACACACACACACACACACACACACACACACACACACACACACAGCTGGTTTATCGACAGGAGGTAGACGATGGACACTGAGAGCTCACACACTCGTGACAGGTACACACACACACACACACACACAGCGGAGATGGAAACAGTGATGCTAACTGCTGGTGGGATTTAGAGACATACACTGAGGGTCTGGATGGTGTGTGTTTCTGCGCTTTCGCTGGTAATGAGTCGGGAGTGTGTGTGTGTGTGTGTGTGTGTGTGTGTGTGTGTATCAATGCATTGAATAGGGTGGTTTTTTGAGAGTGACACAGCTACTGAGATGCATCCGCCAGGCAAGAATTTGCTCGTTAGGAATAGTGTGTGTGTGTGTGTGTGTGTGTGTGTGTGTGTGTACTCACTAGTTCTCAGAGCTTCAGCCTGAAAAGACGAGTGTAAGCTAGAGGAAAAGAGTGACGCATCATGAATTACCTGCTTAGCAACACAGCTGTAATGTTGATTTCTTTTTTACTGTAGTGTGTAGTGTTTGTGTTCAGTGTGTAGTGTTTGTGTGTAGTGTTTGTGTTCAGTGTGTAGTGTTTGTGTGTAGTGTTTGTGTTCAGTGTGTAGTGTTTGTGTGTAGTGTTTGTGTTCAGTGTGTAGTGTTTGTGTAGTGTGTAGTGTTTGTGTTCAGTGTGTAGTGTTTGTGTGTACTGTTTGTGTTCAGTGTGTAGTGTGTAGTGTCTAGTGTTTGTATGTAATGTTTGTTTTCAGTGTGTAGTGTTCGTGTTCAGCGTGTAGTATTTGTGTTCAGTGTGTAGTGTTTGTGTGTAGTGTTTGTGTTCAGTGTGTAGTGTTTGTGTGTAGTGTTTGTGTTCAGTGTGTAGTGTTTGTGTAGTGTGTACTGTTTGTGTTCAGTGTGTAGTGTTTGTGTGTACTGTTTGTGTTCAGTGTGTAGTGTGTAGTGTCTAGTGTTTGTGTGTAATGTTTGTGTTCAGTGTGTAGTGTTTGTGTTCAGCATGTAGTGTTTGTGTGTAGTGTTTGTGTTCAGTGTGTAGTGTTTGTGTTCAGTGTGTAGTGTTTGTGTGTAGTGTTTGTGTTCAGTGTGTAGTATTTGTGTTCATTGTGTAGTGTTTGTGTTCAGTTTGTAGTATTTGTGTTTAGCGTTTTTGTTCAGTGTGTAGTGTTTGTGTGTAGTTTGTAGCGTTTGTGTGTAGTGTTTGTGTTCAGTGTGTAGTGTTTGTGTGTAGTGTTTGTGTGTAGTGTTTGTGTTCAGTGTGTAGTATTTGTGTTCAGTGTGTAGTGTTTGTGTGTAGTGTTTGTGTGTAGTATTTGTGTTCAGTGCATAGTATTTGTGTTTGGTGTGTAGTGTTTGTGTGTAGTATTTGTGTTCAGTGTGTAGTGTTTGTGTTCAGTGTGTAGTGTTTGTGTGTAGTGTTTGTGTTCAGTGTGTAGTGTTTGTGTTCAGTGTGTAGTATTTGTGTTCAGTGTGTAGTATTTGTGTTCAGTATGTAGTGTTTGTGTTCAGTGTGTAGTGTTTGTGTGTAGTGTTTGTGTTCAGTGTGTAGTATTTGTGTTCAGTGTGTAGTGTTTGTGTGTAGTATTTGTGTTCAGTGTGTAGTATTTGTGTTCAGTGTGTAGTATTTGTGTTCAGTATGTAGTGTTTGTGTGTAGTGTTTGTGTTCAGTGTGTAGTATTTGTGTTCAGTGTGTAGTGTTTGTATGTAGTATTTGTGTTCAGTGTGTAGTATTTGTGTTCAGTGTGTAGTATTTGTGTTCAGTGTGTAGTGTTTGTGTGTAGTGTTTGTGTTCAGTGTGTAGTGTTTGTGTTCAGTGTGTAGTATTTGTGTTCATTGTGTAGTGTTTGTGTTCAGTGTGTAGTGTTTGTGTGTAGTGTTTGTGTTCAGTGTGTAGTGTTTGTGTTCAGTGTGTAGTATTTGTGTTCAGTGTGTAGTGTTTGTGTTCAGTGCGTAGTGTTTGTGCGTAGTGTTTGTGTTCAGTGTGTAGTATTTGTGTTCAGTGTGTAGTATTTGTGTGTAGTGTTTGTGTTCAGTGCGTAGTGTTTGTGCGTAGTGTTTGTGTTCAGTGTGTAGTGTTTGTGTTCAGTGTGTAGTGTTTGTGTTCAGTGTGTAGTGTTTGTGTTCAGTGCGTAGTGTTTGCGTAGTGTTTGTGTTCAGTGTGTGGTGTTTGTGTTCAGTGTGTAGTATTTGTGTTCAGTGTGTAGTATTTGTGTTCAGTGTGTAGTGTTTGTGTGTAGTATTTGTGTTCAGTGTGTAGTGTTTGTGTTCAGTGTGTAGTATTTGTGTTCAGTGTGTAGTGTTTGTGTGTAGTATTTGTGTTCAGTGTGTAGTGTTTGTGTGTAGTGTTTGTGTTCAGTGTGTAGTGTTTGTGTTCAGTGTGCAGTATTTGTGTTCAGTGCGTAGTGTTTGTGCGTAGTGTTTGTGTTCAGTGTGTAGTGTTTGTGTTCAGTGTGTAGTATTTGTGTTCAGTGTGTAGTATTTGTGTGTAGTATCTGTGTTCAGTATGTAGTGTTTGTGTTCAGTGTGTAGTGTTTGTGTGTAGTGTTTGTGTTCAGTGTGTAGTATTTGTGTTCAGTGTGTAGTGTTTGTGTGTAGTATTTGTGTTCAGTGTGTAGTGTTTGTGTTCAGTGTGTAGTATTTGTGTTCAGTGTGTAGTGTTTGTGTGTAGTATTTGTGTTCAGTGTGTAGTATTTGTGTTCAGTGTGTAGTGTTTGTGTGTAGTGTTTGTGTTCAGTGTGTAGTGTTTGTGTTCAGTGTGTAGTGTTTGTGTGTAGTGTTTGTGTTCAGTGTGTAGTGTTTGTGTGTAGTGTTTGTGTTCAGTGTGTAGTGTTTGTGTTCAGTGTGTAGTGTTTGTGTGTAGTATTTGTGTTCAGTGTGTAGTGTTTGTGTTCAGTGTGTAGTGTTTGTGTGTAGTGTTTGTGTTCAGTGTGTAGTATTTGTGTTCAGTATGTAGTGTTTGTATTCAGTGTTTGTGTTCAGTGTGTAGTGTTTGTGTGTAGTGTTTGTGTTCAGTGTGTAGTGTTTGTGTGTAGTGTTTGTGTTCAGTGTGTAGTGTTTGTGTTCAGTGTGTAGTATTTGTGTTCAGTGTGTAGTGTTTGTGTTCAGTGCGTAGTGTTTGTGCGTAGTGTTTGTGTTCAGTGTGTAGTGTTTGTGTTCAGTGTGTAGTATTTGTGTTCAGTGTGTAGTGTTTGTGTTCAGTGCGTAGTGTTTGTGCGTAGTGTTTGTGTTCAGTGTGTAGTGTTTGTGTTCAGTGTGTAGTATTTGTGTTCAGTGTGTAGTATTTGTGTGTAGTATCTGTGTTCAGTATGTAGTGTTTGTGTTCAGTGTGTAGTGTTTGTGTGTAGTGTTTGTGTTTAGTGTGTAGTATTTGTGTTCAGTGTGTAGTGTTTGTGTGTAGTATTTGTGTTCAGTGTGTAGTGTTTGTGTTCAGTGTGTAGTATTTGTGTTCAGTGTGTAGTGTTTGTGTGTAGTATTTGTGTTCAGTGTGTAGTATTTGTGTTCAGTGTGTAGTGTTTGTGTGTAGTGTTTGTGTTCAGTGTGTAGTATTTGTGTTCAGTGTGTAGTGTTTGTGTTCAGTGTGTAGTGTTTGTGTGTAGTGTTTGTGTTCAGTGTGTAGTGTTTGTGTGTAGTGTTTGTGTTCAGTGTGTAGTGTTTGTGTTCAGTGTGTAGTGTTTGTGTGTAGTATTTGTGTTCAGTGTGTAGTGTTTGTGTTCAGTGTGTAGTGTTTGTGTGTAGTGTTTGTGTTCAGTGTGTAGTATTTGTGTTCAGTATGTAGTGTTTGTATTCAGTGTTTGTGTTCAGTGTGTAGTGTTTGTGTGTAGTGTTTGTGTTCAGTGTGTAGTGTTTGTGTGTAGTGTTTGTGTTCAGTGTGTAGTGTTTGTGTTCAGTGTGTAGTATTTGTGTTCAGTGTGTAGTGTTTGTGTTCAGTGCGTAGTGTTTGTGCGTAGTGTTTGTGTTCAGTGTGTAGTGTTTGTGTTCAGTGTGTAGTATTTGTGTTCAGTGTGTAGTGTTTGTGTTCAGTGCGTAGTGTTTGTGCGTAGTGTTTGTGTTCAGTGTGTAGTGTTTGTGTTCAGTGTGTAATATTTGTGTTCAGTGTGTAGTATTTGTGTGTAGTGTTTGTGTTCAGTGCGTAGTGTTTGTGCGTAGTGTTTGTGTTCAGTGTGTAGTATTTGTGTTCAGTGTGTTAACGTGTTCCTCTGCCTCTGATACTCATTTATCTCACAGGGTAGAGTTTCACGTTTTGACGTGTGCTGATGTCATGCAGTGGATCCGTGGAGATTCACGTCTTTCAGCGTGCTCGCAGTATAAAGCCTCAAGACTCACAATTTGACTCAGACTCTAGAGTTTATGGCTCATGAGTTGACTCAGAGTTCAGTGTTTACGATACATGAATTGATTTAGGATTCAAATGTTTGACTCATGATTTGATTCAGATGTATAACTTATTTCCGACTCCGTATTTGACTCTCAGGTTAAAGCCTCTGACCTTTGACTTGAATTGACTCCTCTGACTCTATTAGACTCCTGATTCGACTTGATCTTTGTAGCTAATAACTCATGATTACTCAGACCTCAGAGCTTTGATCGTGGCTCATTGCTTAACTTTAGCTTTAATGACTCATAATTTGACTCATTCTGTCTCCTAAAGCTTATGAATCGTGACACAGCTCAGACTTTACAGTTTATAACTTGTGAGTGTATGAATCTGACTCGACTGAGACTGCGTCGTGACTTGAGGAATTAATGCTTCATGCAGAAAACGAGACATTTTAAAGTTATTTTAAACTTCATCCTTCAAACTGCATAAAGAATAGCTGAAGTCTGAACAGATGATTTATGACTTTAACCCCTCTGTGTCCCAGATGTTTATGGTTAAAGGCGGATCATGTGGTGTGTGTCACTGTGATTGTGTGTGTTTGTGTTAGCATGAAGGCTAATCAGTGTGTTTATTACAACTGTAATTACAAGAAAATCCTTTTATTTCCAGTTTAATTTCCTCTTCATCTCAGAGCTAATCGCTACAACCCTGATGGCTCAAGTGAAGCTAGTGGTGCTAGTTTAGCATGTTAGTTACCAGATGTTCTAGCTCATATGCTAATTAAGCTAGTTGGGTTTTGGGGGATTTTCGGTTGCTCAGTTCTCACAGTGGAAATGGGGAGAACACTGCACAAATCCATTTTCCTCCGCTGTCATGTTTATTTCTTGTCGATTCATCTATTTGTCATAAAAACACATAGAACAAGATGTAGTACACACACACACACACAGACTTTAATTAAGTATAATGGCTGGTAATCATGTGGCGTTGTGGTATTGGCTGCTTTCTCTTCAGCTTTTATCCATTGTTTGTTTCCTTGGCTGTGAAAGCAGTTGATATTTTCCTGGCAGCCGAACAGAAACCTCTCGTTTTGGTTTGTTGTCTCTGTGGACGTTAAAACGGCTCTCAGATGGCAGGCACTTTTGTGGTGACTTCAATCTGTTTTTATTGGCGCTCTCATTAACATACTGCGTAGAGAAGTGCACTTTCCCTCCGCCGGGATCCAGAACTCTTCAGCAGAGTAGAGAGGAGGACGCCACACTGGGAAGAGCGCTAAGGAACAGGAAGAGCGTTAAGCAACAGGAAGAGAGCTAAGGAACAGGAAGAGCGCTAAGGAACAGGAAGAGCGCTAAGGAACAGGAAGAGCGCTAAGGAACAGGAAGAGCGCTAAGGAACAGGAAGAGCGCTAAGGAACAGGAAGAGAGCTAAGTAACAAGAAGAGCGCTAAGGAACAGGAAGAGCGCTAAGGAACAGGAAGAGCGCTAAGTAACAAAAAGAGCGCTAAGGAACAGGAATAGCGCTAAGCAACAAGAAGAGCGCTAACTCAACAGGAAGAGCACTAAGAGACAGGTATAGCGCTAAGCAACAGGAAGAGCGCTAAGGAACAGGAAGAGCACTAACTCTATAGGAAGAGCATTAAGGAACAAGAAGAGCGCTAACTTAATAGGAAGAGCACTATCCGAACAGGAAGTGCCATAACCAAACAGGAAGTGCTCTAAGTGAAGAGTAAATGTTATTGTTAGGAGTCACTTCTGTAGGCTTCCTTTAAACTGATGCTCAGTTAACACACTGACGGATGAGGGCGTGGATATGTTGCCATGGAAACCAAGGTAATTAGTAACAACTCAAATCTATCTAATCTAATCTAATCTAATGACTGTCTCTCTGATGGGGTTTCTGACTCTGACATGCGAGAACGCAGAACCACAACCCGCAGCAGCAGCGATTTCCTTAGGAAGCAGTGCTGACATCATTTCCTGTAAGAGATATAGTAACAATCTTGGCCATTATTGCTGAAGCTAAACATTTACTTCAACATGTACACGTTTACAGATTATAGACCGTTTTCTATAGTAAAAGTGGGCGGAGCTATCTGAAGTCCCTGGTTAAGGAAAAAAGTTGTCTTTTTTTCAATTGTAATGAATCCCTTCATCACAAAAATGACAAAAATCTTACAAATAGCAACATTCAAGTGACCTACAAGG
>JAUCMX010000018.1:1822888-1830388 GCA_033459395.1 Hemibagrus guttatus
CATTAATGTATTTAATAAAAACATTAGTGTTAGTGTGAACGCACCAAAATAAAACAGCTTTTTATAACACACACACACACATCCTCACAGCTCACAGTTACAGTCTCAGAGAGCCAGGCTTTCTATAGCCAACACCTGCTCTATACACACACACACACACACACACACACACACACACACACACACACACACACACATAGAGACTAAAACAAAGAGTGAAAGAGAGTTGGTGCAGTGGTGGTGTGTGTGGGTATGTAGAAGGTGTTGTTGAGTGGGTTAAGAGTGTGTGCGCATGTGTGTGTGGTGTGTGGTGTGTGTGTGTGTGATAATGTCAGATGGAGATCACTTTGTTCCGTCTCTCTCTCCTTCACAACCACCGACTCCAAAAACCAGGCTACCATCATGGAGGAAAAACGACAGAGATGGGTACTGTGTGTGTGTGTGTGTGTGTGTGTGTGTGTGTGTGTGTGTGTGTGTGTGTGTGTGTGTGTGTGTGTGTGTTGTATCAGAATTGCATACTTCTGCACTAATATATACTAAAACATCAATGCTGCTGCAATAACTCGTGTGTAATGACGTATTGTGATATTTATAGTTTGTGTAATTGCTATTTATTTCCTCGTGCATTCCTGCATTAGTATATAGTTTACAGAAACGAGACGAAACTCTTCAGAACATCAACATTTACCTCAGATCTGTCAACATTTACCTCAGATCTGTCAGTTTACCTCAGATCTGTCAACATTTACCTCAGATCTGTCAACATTTACCTCAGATCTGTCAACATTTACCTCAGATCTGTCAGTTTACCTCAGATCTGTCAACATTTACCTCAGATCTGTCAACATTTACCTCAGATCTGTCAACATTTACCTCAGATCTGTCAACATTTACCTCAGATCTGTCAGTTTACCTCAGATCTGTCAACATTTACCTCAGATCTGTCAACATTTACCTCAGATCTGTCAACATTTACCTCAGATCTGTCAGTTTACCTCAGATCTGTCAACATTTACCTCAGATCTGTCAACATTTACCTCAGATCTGTCAACATTTACCTCAGATCTGTCAGTTTACCTCAGATCTGTCAACATTTACCTCAGATCTGTCAACATTTACATCAGATCTGTCATAATATCTGTAATAATGCTAAAACAAAAGCTAGCATGTAACTCTGATGTTTTGTGTGTAAAACTATTAGAAACAATTAACGTAGCATGTTAGCTAGTCAGAACATCACTGTCATGTGAGTGTATGAAATAAAACACTGCAGAAACAAGACAAAATAATGTAATCTAATGTCACTATTTCCCTCAGATCTGTCAATAAAAATGTCTGTACAGTTAAAATGACAAGTCTGCTAGCTAGCAGATAGCTGTTATGTATATTATTGTACAAATGAAATATCTTGTAACCATGGAAACTAGATAAATTTAACTATAATATCAGTTTTTCCCTCAGATGTGTTGGTTAATTACTAAAAAAAAGATTTGTACAATTAAACTGACAATTTTAGCAAGCTAGCACATGACTGTTACACATTTTTTACAACATAGTAACTACGGAAATAAGACAAAATTGATATGTTTCTCAGATGTGTTGGTAAATTATTTTTAAAAATCTGTACAATTAGCTTTATATCTTAGAATCAAGTTGTTACGTCTTTTAGTTGTACAAATTAAAGACACTGTGACAGTGGAAACGAGACACAATCATCAGTTTTATCAACGCTCAAATCTGTGAGTAAATCATTTATTGCGTTAGATTCAGTACAGTTAACAAGACTGTTAGCTTGTTAGCACATAGCTGCATTTTTGTTTTGTTTTTTTATGTAACGATACACTGAGTGTAGAAATGAGAGGAAGTGTCCACAATTCCCTCACATAAAACTCTACAATCAATCTGCGCAATTAAATCGTCACTTTAGCTAGCTAGCATGTAGCCATTATGTGTCTTATCTGTATAATGTTAACACACAGTGACTGTGGAAATGAGAAAAATGTCTAAAACTTCAACATTTCCCTCAGATTTGTTCGCAAATTATTAAAACTCACTCCATCTGACAGATATCATGCATTAGCTGGTTAGTTAGCATTTAGCTATCAAGGCTAATTATTAAAAACTAATTTCATTAAATTTAGCTAGCTAGCATGTCGTTGTTGTCCTGCCTTTTTATATACAATATAAAGATACAGTTACCATGGAAACCAGACCACACACACACACACACACACACACACACACTGTGCAGATCCGAGTGGTGAGGTGATGAGTGAGTGATCCGAGTCAGATATCCGATCTGCGTGCTGTATATGTCTGATTTAGCTGCCGTGGAGTTAAACTGGCACACAGACAGATTTATTTCAGCTGTACTTCATGGGTCAAGTGTTTACATCCAACAACTTAACAGTCTGGAAGATAGAGGAAGTGGATCTACTCGTTTTCAGAAGCTTCTGATTGGCTAATTTTTATAATTAGATGAGAACTGAGAGTTTATCTGAGAGTCAGAGCTGTAGAGCTGCTGGATTTTAGGTCCTGATGTTGTGGGAAATAAAACCTGTGGCGCTCCGGAGCATCGTGTTGTGGTGGAGTTTTACTGGAAAAGGGACTGGAGCTCATCAGAGATGAGACAAAATCATGAGGACTGAGGAGTATGGAGAAGGTTCTGGAAAAGATCTGTCGAAATCATGAGGAAGGAGGAGTGTGAAATGTGGAGAAGGTTCTGTAAAAGAGACTGGAGCTCATCAGACACGAGACGAAATCATTAAAGTTCAAGAGATTAACCTAAACTTCAGAGCCACTGAGAATCTGGTCTCGAAATAAAATCTGAAATAAATCCATCAGTAAAATTACTGTAAAGGCTCTGTAGACTCTCTCTTTTTCTCTCTCTCTCTCCCCCCCCTCTCCCTCTCCCCCCCCTCTCCCTCCATCTACCTCTCTCTCTCTCTCTCTCTCTCTCTCTCTGCAAACACACACATGCAGAAGAAAGGTGGTTGTACACTTCCTGTGTGAGACCTAAAGATGTGTGTGATGCACCAACTGACACATAAACACACGTAAACACACAAAAACACACACACACACACACACACACACACACTTAGACAGACACAATGAAAGAGGATGCTAAAACAATGGAATTGTCACTTTACAGTGAGAATCTCAAACAAGAGAGCCTCTGTCTCTCTGTCCTTCTCATCCTGTCTCTCTGTCTGTCTCACTCCCTGCCCATCTTACTCTCTGTTTGTCTCTCTCACTCTCTGTCCATCTGTCCCACTCTGTCTGTCTCCCTCTGTCTGTCTGACTCTCTGTCCATCTGTCCCACTCTCCATCTGTCTCCCTCTGTCTGACTCTCTGCCTTTCTCTGTCTCTCTCTCTCTGCCTGTCTGTTTCTCTCTCTGTCTGTCTCACTCTCTGTCTGTCTCACTCTCTGTCTGTCTCATTCTCTTGTCTGTCTGACTCTCTGTCCGTCTCACTCTCTGCCTGTCTCACTCTCTCCGCAGTGTGACAGTGAGATACGCGAATCCTCCCTCTCAGAGTGGAGTAGGACCTGTGCAGAAGAAAAACACAAGGTAACACTTTTTCACTTCATTCATCATGAACAGTTTTTTTTTCACAGGAAGTAAGTGAGCTAG
Source organism: Hemibagrus guttatus (assembly GCA_033459395.1). Taxonomy (NCBI): domain Eukaryota; kingdom Metazoa; phylum Chordata; class Actinopteri; order Siluriformes; family Bagridae; genus Hemibagrus; species Hemibagrus guttatus. The sequence goes on from JAUCMX010000018.1 coordinate 1,826,524, forward strand.
CGCTGCTGTTACTGCAGGAAGTTCATTAAAGACTTCATTTCCATCTCATACAGAGATAAAGTGTGGATATAATACAGAGCTAGCATTTCCTCACTGTCATTAAATGTTAAAGGGGTTTTGTGTGATTTTTCTTTCTTTCTTTCTTTCTTTCTTTCTTTCTTTCTTTCTTTCTTTCTTTCTTTCTTTCTTTCTTTCCTTCTTTCTTTCTTCATATCACTCTGCTGTGACTTATTAGTGATAATCTGTAATATCATTAACATTAAATGAGATAACGTCTTGTTTACCTGTCTGTCTGTCTGTCTGTGTGTCTGTGTCTGTGTGTGTGTGTGTGTGTGTGTGTGTGTGTGTGTGTGTGTGTGTGTGTGTCAGGTTGCCGGGTCCATCCCGATCCCCAGTGGTGGGGAGCAATAAAGCCCCGCCCTCAGCCAGTCTGAACCGCAGGAGTCAGAGCTTCAACAGCATCGACCGCAACAAACCACTGCAGTACGCCAGCGGGAATGAACGAGGTGAGGATATACACATACACACACACACACACACACACACACACACACACACACACACACACACACGCATGCATGCACAAGCACACACACCTGTTTCACTCCTAACAGAAATAGAATAGAAACACTATCCTCTTTTGACCACCAGATGGTACCACCTCACTAATCACTGCTATGAGAGAGAGAGAGAGAGAGAGAGAGAGAGAGAGAAAATGGTTAAAAGAAAGGTGTAAATAGAGAGAGACAGAGAAGGGAGAAAATGATTAAAAGATAGAAAGATGTAAATAGAGAGAGAGAGAGAGAGAGAGAGATAGTTGAGAAATTAATCCAGAGAGAAAAGGAGTGAAAAAGAGAGAGAGAGAGAAGACAGGAAAACAGATTGATAAGATAGTGTGATACAGAGAGAGACTGAGAGACAGGCAAAGGAAAAGAAAATGTGAAAGAAAGGAAAGCAATTGAGTAAATGAGACAGCTAAAGTAGAGTTAGAGAAAGACAGAATGATAGAGAAAAAAAGAGAAATGATGATGGAGTCTGATAAAGAACTGATAGAGAGAGATACAGAATGAGACAGAGAGAGAAACAGAGAGAGGGATAAAAAAAGGAAAAAGTGATGCATGAGTGAGTATGACCCTGACCGACTGACAGAAAGAGAGAAGGATAGACAGATAGAGAGAGAGAAAGAGAGAGAGCGAGAGAGAGAGAGAGAAATGCATGAAAGGTAATCTCTGAGAATGACATTTTTCTTGGCGAATGAAGAAAGTGGCAGGTTGCTATGGCAACAGCAAGCAGACAGTGTGTGTAACTGTGTGTGTGTGTGTGTGTGTGTGTGTGTGTGTGTGTGTGTGTGTGTGTGTGTTACAGAGTCGGTAAAGTCCGTCCCCCTGATTGGTGGGATGAATGGCAGTGTTAGTGGTCAGCAGTTAGCATCAGCCATTCCCCCCCCGACGACGGGCCAGTCATGGCGCAGCAAGTCCATGAACATGAAGCACAGTGCTACATCCTCCATGTTAGCCAGTAGCCCAGCCTCCTCACCTCCCCCGCCCACTTCAGACAGGTCACGCCCAACACTCGCAGATGCTTCTAAGTCAGCACCGGGGAACCAGCGCTCGATGCTGGAAAAGTTCCGACTGGTCAACACTCGGATGGCTCTGCAGGAAGAGGATGACTTGTCGGAGTATGGGGACGACTGCGGGACGTGTCCCAAACCACCAGGCAAGATGCCTACACCGTCCCCTTCATCCTCCAACAAGAACACAGCTAATGCTAATACCACTACGACTATTGCTACTAACAACAGTAAGAACGCTAACAAATCCTTGCCCCAACCCAAAGATGACAAGAGTAATAAGAAAAACAAAGCTAGCACACCACCTAAAGAGGAAGTGACCTCAGAGCCAGGTAAGAAGGCCTCCAAAATCGCTAGCCTCATCCCTAAAGGAGGAAAACCAACAGCAGCGAAGAAAGAGAGCGCACTTCCTGCTTCCAGTGGCATCCCAAAACCCGGAGTGAAGACTCAAGTGGCTTCATCCAAACCTGCTCCTGAAAAGACGAAAAGCTCCAAAGGGGGTCAAGGGTACTACGCAGGGCGCCCTCTAGGGGGAGTGGAGGGCAAAAAGGGCAGCATGGTGTCCTCCACTAGCACCTCCGCTCTAGCCGGGTCCACGGTTACTAACTCTGGAAGCACAGGGGGCGGAGTCATGGGAAGCAACGGGGCAGTGCAGTTACCTCAGCAACAGCAACACAACCACCCCAACACAGCGATGGTCCCACCCTTCATGTACAGGTGAGGAGTCCACAGTGGTAGTGTGTAGTATCACTGGTTTGTGCCCCCTTTGTGTCCCCTAGTGTGTGTGATGGTGAATGTTGGTGTGTGTGTGATGGTGAATGTTGGTGTGTGTGATGGTGAATGTTGGTGTGTGATGGTGAATGTTGGTGTGTGTGATGGTGAATGTTGGTGTGTGATGGTGAATGTTGGTGTGTGTGATGGTGAATGTTGGTGTGTGTGATGGTGAATGTTGGTGTGTGTGATGGTGAATGTTGGTGTGTGTGATGGTGAATGTTGATGTGTGTTTATGGTGAATGTTGGTGTGTGTGTGATGGTGAATATTGGTGTGTGTGATGGTGAATTTTTTTGGTGTGTGTGATGGTGAATGTTGGTGTGTGTGATGGTGAATTTTTTTTGAAATTTTTGTGTGATGGTGAAAATGTTTTGGGGTGTGTGATGGTGAACATTGGTGTGTGTGATGGTGAATATTGGTGTGTGTGATGGTGAATGTTGGTGTGTGTGATGGTGAACATTGGTGTGTGTGATGGTGAAATTTTTTTGGTGTGTGTGTGATGGTGAATGTTGGGTGTGTGTGGGGAATGGGTGAATATTGGTGTGTTTGAAGGTGAACATTGGTGTGTGTGATGGTGAATGTTGATGTGTGTGATGGTGAATGTTGGTGTGTTTGAAGGTGAATGTTGGTGTGTGATGGTGAATATTGGTGTGTTTGAAGGTGAACATTGGTGTGTGTGATGGTGAATGTTGGTGTGTGTGATGGTGAATGTTGGTGTGTTTGAAGGTGAATGTTGGTGTTTGATGGAAATTGTACATTTTTGTCTATCTCTATCCCAGGACGTGCTCGGAGAATGACTGCACTGCAGTTGTTGTTCCTGATTCTTCTCTTAGTCCTACTAAAGAGCTAGCCTACAACAAAACAGCCAAACAGTGCCTAGAGGAGATCTCAGGTACACACACACACACACACACACACACACACACACATATCAACAATACATTCTGGATGGTAAACAAGCCCTGTTAAGGCAGGGGAGGGGGCATGTCTTCGTCCACCTGTCACTTCTGACCTTTTACTGGCTGTGATGGCAATATGGACCTGTGGGGGGATTTTGTGTGTGTGTGTGTGTGTGTGTGTGTGTGTGTGTGTGTGTGATGTGACAGTTGTAGCTGAGGGGTGCTACTTGCTGTGTCAGAGATCAGTTTTGCACACAGCTCTGAAAACTCAGCACACATCAAAGCTGAGATAAAAGACACAGAGAAGCTTTAGTTTACTCAATAATGAATGTTACTGAGGTCTACAATGTGGATTGTCTAAAAACAAACACAATATCATGTTTCTCACCGCTTCCCCATCACACCCTAGGGATGACGCTGCATGCTGCTCTCATTTCTCTGTTTTTATCTAATCTGCTGTTGTCTTTTATGGTCATTTGACTTTTTCCTTCAGTTTCAGTTCTGTCTCATCATCATCTCACTACTCTAACGTGTTCACCGGTTCTGTGTTTCACTAGGATTAGTTTGTGTGTCTCTGTCCTTCTGTTACTTTAATTCACTGTGAAGTCTTGCCAGAAGTTAGTA
>JAUCMX010000018.1:1835388-1862888 GCA_033459395.1 Hemibagrus guttatus
ACAGTGTACAGTAACAGCACACAACATAAAACAAATTCAAACTCCAGTGTTCAATCTTTCACGGTAAGAATTGATCTAAATATGATGCTCTGTCTTCTGCCCCCGCCCACTTAGGGTCTATACATCTAAGATTTACATTTACATTTACATTTCTGGCATTTGGCAGACGCTCTTATCCAGAGCGATGTACAAAAGTGCTTTAGGTCTCAGTCAATGAATACATTAACACTGGTTCAATAGGACACAAACTTGGGATAGCATTAACCTAAACTGAGTTGGATTTTTATTTTTTTATTTTTTATTTTTTTTAAACTTTGTAACATAATACATAAACAGGGAAAAATAAGAGCTAGTTTAAGTACTTCAGGAAGAGGTAAGTCTTCAGTTGCCGTTTGAAGATGGTCAGAGACTCGGCCGTACGGATACCTAGGGGAAGTTTGTTCCACCGCCTCGGTGCCAGAACAGAGAAGAGTCTAGATGTATACCTACCTTTTTCCCTGAGAGATGGTGGGACCAGTCAAGCAGTGCTAGTGGATCTGAGGGCGCGAGGTGCAGTGCGAGGAGTGACGAGAGCTTTGAGGTAAGATGGCGCTGGTCCATTCTTGGCTTTGTAGGCAAGCATTAGTGTTTTGAATCTGATGCGTGCAGCTACCGGAAGCCAGTGGAGGGAACGCAGCAGTGGGGTGGTGTGGGAGAACTTAGACAGGTTGAAAACAAGTGGTGCAGCTGCATTTTGGATCATTTGCAGTGGGCGGATTGCGTTCAGAGGTAGACCTGCCAGAAGAGAGTTGCAGTATTCCAATCTCGAAATGACCCGAGACTGAACAAGCACCTGAGTAGCCTGTGTGGATAGAAATGGCCAAATCCTTCTGATGTTGTACAGAAGAAAACGACATGAGCGTGTCACATTAGTGACATGGGAGGAAAAGGACAGTTGATTGTCCATGGTTACCCCAAGGTTGCGAGCAGTGGCTGAAGGGGAAATCATGGAGTTGCTCAGAGATATCGCGAGGTCTTGGGCTGGGGATGGATCACCTGGGACAATCAGCAGCTCAGTTTTGCTGGGATTGAGTTTCAGCTGATGAGCAGTCATCCAAGATGAAATGTCCGCCAGACACGCTGAGATCCGAGCAGAAGCCGAGGTATCTGAGGGAGGGAAGGAGAAGATAAGTTGGGTGTCATCGGCATAGCAGTGGTATGAAAATCCATGTGAGGATATAACTTTGCCAAGAGAATGAGTATAGAGGGAGAAAAGGAGAGGACCAAGTACTGAGCCTTGCGGGACACCAGTAGAGAGTCTGCGTGGAACAGATGTCAATCCCTTCCATGTTACCTGATATGAGCGACCATCCAGGTAGGAAGCAAACCATTCCCATGCTGTTCCACAAATTCCAAGACTCCTGAGGGTGGACAAGAGAGTCTTGTGGTTTACTGTGTCAAATGCTGCAGACAGGTCGAGGAGGATGAGGACCGATGACAGTTTGGCTGATCTAGCAGCATGTAGTTTCTCAGTGACTGCCAAAAGGGCAGTCTCTTTGGAATGTGCTGCTTTGAAGCCAGACTGGTTGGGGTCATGGAGGTTATTCTGCATGAGCTAGTCAGACAGCTGATTACAAACAACACGTTCGAAAATTTTTGAAAGGAATGAGAGAAGTGATACCGGTCTGTAGTTGCTGATGTCTGAGGGATCCAGAGCAGGTTTCTTCAGGATGGGGATGACGTTGATGACTGTGGTGATGAAGGGTAGGAGGTCAGGTGAGATGGTCTGGAGCATAGATGAAGGGATTGGATCCAGTGGGCAGGTGGTAGGATTGCAGGACCGAGTAATTTGCAAGATGATCTTATATAGCTACCATGAAATTACCCTGATGGTACGGTGGCTACACCAGGTGGTGGTGGTTGAGCAGAAGCTCAGTTTGTGGATAAAGATAGTAAAAATGAGGTTCTGGGCCTGCTCTGTGTGACAGGGAGAGGAGCTCAAATAATCCCAGAATGCCTCAGTGTAGAGCAGCTGCTCCTCCAAATTGAGAGGAACCAGTTGAGGTACTTTTGGTACCTTACAACGGGACGTGGTAGCTTAGTGGGTAAGGTATTGGGCTACTGATCAAAATGTTGTGAGTTTGAACCCCAGGTCCACTGAGCTGCTACTGCTGGGCCCCGAACAACTCCTTTAACCATCAATTTCTCAGTTGTATAAAAAAAATGAGATAAAATGTAAGTCGCTCTGGATAAGGGCGTCTGCCAAATGCCAGAAATGGAAAATGTAAATGTACAAGGTTGCTCCCTGCTTCAGGCACATTCCACTTGACAGAGACCCCAAATTAGACTCCAGACCCAGCTGACATAACTCACAGTTGGCACTGCTGTTGTTGTGGACTGTCTGGGGATCTGCCAGGAAGTGGTAGCACAGCTAGAGGAGTCTGAAATGACCTTCTCAGTCTGAAACTCCTGGGACCAAATGAAAGAAATTGAATGAATATGGTGTTACTTTTAGATATTTAGCTAGATATCTATCTCTATCCAAATCATAGTGAAATAGCAGACCAGAAGAGAATGCAAATAGTACTAATGATAGAAACATGGGAGTGTCAGAGCTGGAGGATCCTGGGAATGATAAAACTTTTAGTCTCGGACTGTTGCCATGGATGACAGTTGCTGAGGAAGGGCATAGGTGTGTGAGGGACTGTGGAATTAAGGGAATATGGAAGAGGATGTTGAGAATGGTGGACTGTGGGACTGGTCATGTTAAGTAGATGGCCATGTGAATAATTCACTACAGAAATGAGGGGCCTTTTAGACGAACAATGGGATTGGAATAATGTTAGTTGGTGGACTGTGGCAGATGTGGACCACATGATATCATCTGGTAGACCTTGGTGGAGCATTGAAGAGCAGACAGCAGTATGGGAGTTCTGTTAAGTGGTGGACAGTGGTGATGGTGGATTATAGAAGTGGTAGGCCATAGAAAACACGGAATGTGGAAGTGGAGGAATTTTAAGGAGTGGGCAGTGCGATTGGAATTCTGTTGAGCAGGAAGTGACATTGGGATACCATCAAGTTGTGGTTTGTGGCAGTGGTGGAATGCTGAGAAATCCTGTCAAGTGGTGGTATGTAGCATCTAGTTAGATGGCAGGCTCTGGGAGAAGAATTCCTGGGTGAAAGTGCTGTATTATTTTACTTAAGGACTCCCAGAATTCACTGCTTCTTGTCCATCCAAACTCACCCAAATTCTCTCTTCATAACTTTCTGCCTCTGCTTGTCTCTCTTTCAGCACTTTAGAAACAACCTTTGACTCTACAGTAACAACAGAAGTCAGTGGGCGTGGCTTATCAACTCTTTCCACTCGTCCTGCCAACATGTCATGGCGTCTTGGCCAAGCACAATCACAGAGCCCTCGACTCCAGGCAGGTGATGCTCCGTCCCATCCTGGCAGTTATACTCCTCCTAGGTCTGTCTCTTCAGCTACTGGTCGCTATGGTGACCCGTCACGCCTGGTCTACACAGCACCACTGAGGAGGGCAGCGACTACAGTGGGCAAAAGTGTGGAGCTTGGAGAAAAGGAGGCGGGGCTAGAGGAGGAAGTGGGTGGATATATGAGTGATGGGGACATACTAGCCAAAAATGTACGAGCTGATGATATGAGCAGTGGGTAAGATTAAATCACACACACACACACACACACACACACACACACACACAAATCACAATTTATCTAGAAATCTAGAATGTAACACACTATAACCTCTTTTTTTTAAATCTGCATAGTTACGTAACAGATGGAGGTGTGTATTCTCGTAATGTGGGTCGTGTTCCTGATCTTCCATCTGCACGAGAGCTCATCCAACGGGTTAAAGAGGGAGAGGCTGACAGGTAACACACACACACACACACACACACACGTGTTTAGTTTCAATACCTGAAAAAACGTTCTTGTTTAGTTTCGAGTTCGGTTGAGCTGATGGTTTTCTGGTGTTTTTTGTTAGATTTTATTTATTTTAGTGTTTTTAAACAGATTTTTTTCAGTTTCCTTGAAGTTTCTGGTGTCTGATTTTTTGAAAAGGAATGCACGGAATACAGACTATGTAGTGTAACGTCATACAGTGAATACTAAGAAAAAAAAATTCACCTGTTAATTTTAGTTTCATTTTGAGAGACAATATTTTAATTTTAATTTTAATGCACATTTCAATCATTTCAATTCACAACCATACACAGTACAAATTAATGAATTAATTAATAAAAGGACTTTTTATTTGAAACAGTTTTTTTTTTCTTTTTGGTTCATTTATTTATTTATTTATTTATTTATTTATTTATTTGATGACATGCTTCTTTTACTGTAACTGTGGCAACAATCATTTTAAACGGTTTCTTTGTTATCTCAACGAAATACATTTACATAATCAATTTAGATAAATCTAATTACAATTATGTAATTGTGTGGAAATTGTTTAATTAAGTTTATCTACACTAGAGTGAGAAGCCTACACGAGGTAACCATAGCAACCATTCTATAGTGTAAAAGCAGTTAAATGAAATCGTTCAGGCTTTGCTGGACGTTGTCTGGACATGACGCTGCGTGATGCTAAAGGCTGAGGTGTAGCTGATTGTGGAAGCAGTTACTGCCACATGCCTGCTGGGGCTCTGGGTTGTGTTTGTGATGGAGGAAAAAAAAACAAGAGTGAAATTGAAGAAATGAGTGAAACATGAAAGACAATGTGCCAGACACATCAAAGCCTCAGCCATGTGTATGTGAAAGCTGGACGTGGGATAAATGATGGATTTATGAATGAAAGACAAAAATTTGCAGAGTTTAGTGGGAAAAAAAGTGAAAATCGGAGCAAAATAGTGAGTAATAATAGAGCAAAACTGTGACATGCGGCTATTCTGGCTCCTTATTGGTCAGACTGAGAGAAGGTGCCAGTAGAGGGCACTGTGTGTTTGTGTGTGTGTGTGTGTAGCTGGGACAGTAAAGGGCATTAAAGCACTTTAAATACACCGTCTATAAATAAATGATTTCATGTATAAGTGATGAGATCGCTCAGGGGATGCTGGGATTTGACACAGCGGAGTGAAAGAAATTAATAAATAACATCCCTCGTTCTTTTGAGAGGAGGAAAGAAAGAGAAAAAACAAAAGATTTTTTGTTAGCTCCATTATTTTGGAGTTAAAGCTTCAGTGCAAAACTAATCGAGACTGAACATTGTGTGATTTTTTTTTGCTGTTCTTTTAACGACAGAAGATGACTGTATCGTTAAAAAGAGATAGCATCCAGTCCTCAGTAGCCAGGATCTCACACATCCCACACACTGCTTATTTTCAGGCAGGGTGTATATCTGACTAGAAAAAGTCTGTTTATTCTTTCTTTCTGCGCTTTCTCTCTCTTCTTGCATGATTGAAGAACCTTTGGACTCAAACAAGCAAAAAAAAAAAATAAATCAATAAATCGACTACATTATGGAGGTCATGTGACATCCAGATATAATAAAATGATCTTCATTATCGTGGGTGGAACTTGACACAGAATGAAATTACTGAGGAAAGAAGAGTTGTTAACTGGTTATACAGCAATGACTTCACCACAACACAATCCAATCATAAATAAACTCATCTCCCTTTAATAAGACCAGCAACAAGGAAAGTAGAAAAGCTTGTGCTTCAAATCCAATAGCAGTTTACACACAGATCGTTGCTAGTTCTATATTAACATTTTTTATATTTAAAACAATAATTTTGGGGTAACATTTAAATTAATGTTCTGTAGACATCATGTTAACACCAATTAATCAAGCTGTTTATTTTAGTATAATGTAGATGTTTGGTTTTGTCGGTTTTCACTCTCCTGCCAGATCTGCTCTGTCGTGTGAGAGTGTAACACACTGCGCTGTCTGCCCTCTTCCTCATACATGAGCTCACAGACAACCGTGATTGGCTAATGTCACTGTGATAGCCCCTCCCACACCCAGCCCTCTCCTCTTGTCTCCTAGACAGGGCTGTCTGTTGATTAGTGGGATTCGTACTCACAAGCTCCTGAAAACTTTTCTGTAGTCTGTGTGTAAATATGTAATTGAGTTTAGACTGTATGAGATGATCTGTGAAATGTTCATGCAAAAAGAGTTCATTCTGAATCTTGATCTTAGTTTAAATGAGACATTACTGGTGATTAGTTCTGTAGCTCAAATGGTTTCAGACTGATTCTGTGGGATGGTGTAAAAAGGGCAGGGTGCAGCTCAGACAGACAGACAGACGAACAGACAGACAGGCAGACAGATGGACAGACAGACAGAAGGACAGACAGACAGACAGATGGACAGAAAGTCATACGGACAGACAGATGGAGAGAAAGCCAGAAAGATAGCTAGATGGATAGACAGACAAGCATATGGACAGCCAGAAAGACAGACAGACAGACGAATGGGCAGACAGGCGGGTGATGAAGGTGGTGATGGTGGTGGAGGGGCGTGATGAAGAGATAGGAGGAGGAAGGGAAGGTGGAATCATACTGCGTCATTGCTTTCTCAGCTGCTGAGCTGCACTTCCTCCTCCTCCTCCTCCTTCGTTCTTTCCTCCTCTCCTTGCTGCGAGCGACAGAAAGCTCAAACTGACGAAACGATACAGCCAGGCCGACTAAACGCTCACAGATATTCACACAGCAGAAAGGTGAGTCAGACTCTGAGTCAGGATTAAGCAAAATGTTAAAGAATAAGCTCTAAAATGGACTTGATGAGATTCTACAGAATATTTTCATTATATTGGAAAATATAATCTCTATATTGTTCAACCTAAGTACTGAATTTAAATATCGCAATAATTGGCTAAAGTTTCATTACAGTTCTGTTTCTATTTTAAGTCAAAAGCATTCTGGGATAGCATTTTCGAGTAGAGCATGTGTAATACTTTTTCTTTAATAAAAAAAACAAACAAAAAAGAAAAAACCCAGTTCTAATCAGTGTTTGTAAGTTTTGAGATAACTACTAGTCATTTCCAATGCTACATGTAGGTAGCCGGTGTAAACGCACCTGACAGCTAGCGTAACCAGGTCACAAGTTAAGCAGTGTTCAAGGTAAAGTTTTCATATGTTAAAAATTTTACAAACCTAGCATTTGTCTGTTTTTACATTTTAGCTGCTGAGTCATTACCATGGTTACATGCCACAGCTGTTACTATGGTTACGTTTCAGCTACTGTAGAGTCATTACCATGGTCACAGCTGTTACTATGGTTACGTTTCAGCTGATATTATACAGTCCTCGCCACAGCTACAGTGGTTACCGTGGTTACATTTCAGCTACAATTGTAGCATCATTTTCAGAAGTTTGTTATCTTGTTGTGTTTTTGTTCTATTTTATTGAAAACATTTCTGCACCCTCGTATGGCGTAAAAACCGCTCTGTTTTGTGTTCATTAACAATTATTACTTTATAATTTACATAGACAACAACAACAAACATTGTGGTCTAAACTGCTATTTCTAATCGTTGCCATGGTTACACAGTGTACAATGTCATGAGTGAATTGAATTCTGCGGTCTGATATCCTTCACCAGCTGAGTGTCAAACATCTGTATTTATCATGCACGTCTTATAATATCCCATAATCCTCTGCACCAGCCTTCAGCCTGTAAACGAATAGCAGAGAAAACAGAAGAAGAGTTTATGGACAAGTTTTATAGAATTATTTTTCACTTAAGATGTTATTCCTACTTACAGTGTTTCCTCAGAAACATCTTCTTAAAGCCCTTTAGAGTTAGAGAACCTTAGAGAGAGGAACATGTGTGCTGCCTTCTCAAAGCACTTTTAAGAGAACTCATGAGATTCCTCTTTCACCTTCAGAGGAGACCAGACGTCTGCAGGATCAACAGAAACTAGTCATTTTCTAAAGTAATGCTGTATTAGGGTTCTCCCTCATTTGGGAGAAAACCATGGTCCAGTGGAACAAACAGTGGACTCATAGGTTCCATATTTTTTCCAGCTTTTTAAATATTCCTCAGGTAGGGCTCATTGTTCTGCCGGTGTCGGTGTTTATCTTCTTACATTTCTTTCTCCAAAAAAGATTCAAAGAGGCATTTCAATGAAATAAAACACGGGTTACTTATTTCTGCTTTCAGCTGTGTGAGTCGTCCCTCCTGAAAAATCTATAAGATAAAATAAATCCACCTGAAGCTCAGTGGTGCACAGTAGTGTTCCCTTTCCACTGGTGCATGGGGTAGAAGGGTGCCAATACTTGTAGAGCAAAAATCCAGACATCTTGAGCTTGGCAGATTTCCTGTGCTGCTTTCTCGGGGTTGAATTTTGCATGAGGACATTACAACATGGCTCAGAGGACACGTCTTCACTCACGGACAGCGTCACCCTCATGAGAAATCCAGCACAGAAACAGTGGAGACTGAGCAAAACTCCGGACACATACTCCCAGAATGCAGTGCAGCTAGGTGTCTCAGCTAGGAATGAAGCTACCTAGCGCTGTATGAGAGGACGAGTGACATGATGAGAGCTGGACAGACTAAAGCACTAAAGACCACCATAAAAAATTCATTAGAAATGAAATCTTGGTTTTTTTCTAGTCAGAAACATTCAGCTTAAGGAGGAACCTTAGATCTGTTTATATCTTCATGTCTCTGCAGTGGTGCATTGTGGGAAAAGATTCACAAGTTCATCCACAGCAGATGAACTAATTAATAAAAAAATGATTTCCATTTGATGTCCGAGTTTATTTTTGGCATGAAATCGAATGAACAGATGGTGCACATGATGATTCACTTCTACAGTTTGAATCCGTGATGCAGCAAAAATTTGATTCGTTTGATTCACTCTTCAGAGAACAAAAATACAGCGCAAGCCACAAAATGTGGAGAAAATACAATCACTGAGGTGGTGCAGACTGTGTTGTTGTGTTGTTCAGATAAACAAGAGCATCTGATTTGTTTGATTCGATTTGTGTTTGTGAATTGATTCAGATGATTCATTTGGATGAGTCTAGAGCAAGAGATTTTGTGTTCCTTCGGAGCAGTTTTTGGAAGATTACAGAAACTGTACAAATCTTTGCTACAGGTTTTGTGTCATGATGCTGGTTAGTTAGTACAAATTCATTACCCATAATGCATTTCAAAAACTTGTGGGCGTGGCACTAAGCACATGAAACCAGCTGATAAGCAGCCAATCAGAATGATTCTATTTTCATCTTATTTTTAATAACTCTCTTCCTCTCTCTCTCTATTTTGTCTTCATGTGTGTGTGTGTGTGTGTGTGTGTGTGTGTGTGTGTGTGTGTGTGTAGTTATGATGACAGTAGCTCGGTCAGCAGTGGTCTGAGTGATTCTCTTGATGTTGGAGCTGATGATGTGCACACACTGAATTCATCACACAAGAGCAAGGTACACACACACACACACACATATACATACATACACACACACTGTAAAAGATGTGTGTGTGTAGCAGATTGTAAGTGCTGCTCTTGTCTTGGCTGCCGAGGGAAGATGCACCATCTGTCAAGTGTTTATCCTTATTCTGTGTGTGTGTGCGTGTGTGTGTGTCTGTCTGTCTGTTCAGTCCAAGCAGCAGTGTAATCAAAATAGCAGTAGCTGGTGTGGAGCTGAAGATTTAAAGAAGGTTGATGAACAAATTGAAAACATCTTAGACTCCTCCTCTCAGATGGAAGGGGCGGGGCTTCCTGCATCTCAGACAGGCTCATGGAGACGAGGCATGAGCACTCAAACTGGTATCACCTCACCCCGGAATAAAAACAGCAACACAAACCTCAAAACACCAGGTAAGATGATGGGTGAATGAGACGGGTGGGTGTGTCTTTGAGTCAAACAGGTGAGCATGTCTGAGTGAGACATGTGGGCATGTATTTGAGTGAGACATGTGGGCATGCATTTGAGGGAGACAGGTGGGCATGTATTTGAGTGAGACAGGTGGGTGTGTCTTTGAGTGAGACAGGTGGGTGTGACCCTGATTGGCAATAAGGAGCACATTATTTGTCATCTGCTCTGTTGTAATGATAATTGCTTTCTCCTTCAGCAGGTAAAACAGATGATGCTAAGGCCTCAGAGAAGGTCAAGACTCCCTGTAAATCTCCCATCATGCAACGCTCTCCATCAGATGTGGGCAAAACCAGTGGCGATGAGGGAAAAAAGTCTGGCATCACCCGTCCTCCACCCACCACTGGCTCCTTTGGATTTAAGAAGATTCCAGCTGCTACAGAACTAGCAGCACCCAAGACTTTATCAGCAAAATCAGCTGGGAAAGTGGGTGGGACCACATGTGTGGTGGGTGGGGCCAGGAAAACAAGCCTGGATGGGTACCGTCACCATGATGATGGGGTCCTTCTGGGCATTGGTGGGTCTAAAATGCCCCTTCAGTATCGCTCACTTCCACGACCAGCTAAATCCTACCGATCTATGGACTCCTCTACAGTGAAAGGGGGCGGGGTCGCATCTGGGGTTGTGGCCGGGGGTGGGGCTGGATCTGGATCTGGACCTGGACCTGGACCCGGTGCAGGAGCTGGAACTGGAACAGTTAGTGGTGTTTCAAAGAGGAAGGATGGAGCAAAGACAGAGTCAGGAAGGTCAAGTCCAGTCAGCATAAATCAGACTGATAAAGAAAAGGTTTCAGTGTCAGAGCAGGAGGGGGCAGGGCTCAGCACATCGCCCAAATCCAGCCCAACATCCAGCCAATCAGGACTCAGACAGCCTGGATCCAAATACCCTGACATTGCCTCGCCCACCTTCCGCAGGTGAGAGAGACAAAGCGATATACCTTTACTTTTGCTTTGTATTAGGGCTCTGTCCTGGATTTTGGTAACATTTAGTGTAAATGTTTGAGGTTTGGCTTTGGGTACTAGCTAGATGTCTGTCTACATCAAATAATTTTAACCACAGAGTGCCTTCTGGTGGTGTGGTGGCCTCACAATGCAGTGAATTTTCTGAATTTTCTGAGCTCAACATTCAGATAATTAAAATTGGCTGTGTGTAGTTCACACCTCAGATATTCTGCTCAGACACATCAGAGGCATTTTTAATAGTGTCTAGATTATCACCTTGAAATATCAGACTCATCTATGAATTTGATGAGAAAGTGTGCTGGAGAGAGTATCAGAGTGACAGGGACAGATTGTGAGAGACAGACTGCTGAATCATGCCGACATTTTGCTTGGTTGTGTGGGACAAAATGTGAGATATTCTGCAGATCAAGTGATGGATAGAAGTATTTATGTCTGTCACGTCCTGGAGTTTCTCTCTGTCCACATTTTATCTGTCTACCCAGCTTTCTCTGGCAACTCAGTAGTTTTATTACTGATGAGGTGAATGTTGCCCCCTGGTGGTGATTAAACATGTACACAGTATATCAGGGTGGAATGCAATGAAACTGTATCTCTCTAGTGCTTCAGATATTTACTGTATTTATGTGAGCTAACCTGGAACTTTAATTAAAAATATCAAGTTTGGGCCCCTGAGACCCTTAACCCTCAATTTATTAGTTATATAAAATGAGATAAAAATATAAGTTGCTCTGGAAAAGGGCATCTGCCAAATCCCAGAAAAAATAGTTTCTCAACCTCAGCTACCTCACTCCAGTTCATAATTGTTCTTAACTTGGGATCTTGCACTTCTTGTTCCCAGTCTGTCTTGATCTTATGCCATGTAACACAGCATTTACATCTGTCTTTATTCTCTCTTTCTCTCTCTCTCTCTCTCTCTCTCTCTCTCTTGCTCAGGTTATTTGGCAGTAAATGCAGCAACAGTAAGCCTAGCTCTCCCGACTCCTCTAAGTCGGCCCCCTTCACCTCTCCCCTTGACTCCCCAGGCAGTGGAGGCAATCGAACGCCCGACTCTCTCTCTAACACCCGTCCCTTCCTCAGCAGCTCATCTGCGGGCAGCAAAGAGACGCTGAGCAGCATTCATACCAGCTCACACACCAGCTTACACACCAGCTCACACACCAGCCTACACACCAGCTCCGAATCCATCGAGCTTCCTGCACCACACCATCAACATGCACCACGGCTCAAATCCACACTCTCTCAAGGGTAAGTATGTAGTGTGCATTTATACTTATTGGAATGTTTTACTTACTTTTAAACACCTAATTCACTTATTGGCTTGTTTATGTCTAAATTGTGTGTGATAGACAGTGCTAGTTCATGATCACAAGTACCTACAAATAATATATTGGTACACTGTTGCCAGGCGAGTATAAATCCTGATGATTCCACACCTATCTGTAGTCGGGAGTCTAAGGGATGGCATCCCTGAGCATCTCTGAGACATGTATGTGGAAGAGGGCTGATGGAGGTGTGTTCTGAGTCTTCAGCTGTGCTCAGTGTATATCAGCAGGAGTTTAAAAAGATGGAGTAATGTCTCTTAAGAGGAACAGTGTTTATCCTCCCTGCTTGGTGTGATGGGGAAAGCTAGCTAATGAGTGAAAATGACTGGGAAGAAAAAGATTGAAAATGGGAAGAAAAGATAGAAGGCTTTATTATTATCACCGCACATACATTACAGAACAGTGAAATTCTCTTCTTCGTATATCCCAGCTGAGAAAGTTGTGGTCAAAGTGCAGGGGCAGCTATGATACAGAGCCTCTGGAGCAGAGAGGGTTAAGGGCCTTGCTCAATTGCACAACAGTAGCAGCTTGATAGTGCTGGGGCTTGAACCTCGACCTTCCAATCAACAACCCAGAGCCTTAACCACTTGAGCCACCACTGCCCCAAAGGAAAAAAACAAAAAAGAAAAATACATTAACTTATCCAGTAGGTAAGGTATTGGGCTATTGATGAGAAGATTGTGAGTTCAGATCTCAGGACCACCAAGTGCTCAATTGTATCCAAGTGCTCAGTATGTGGCTGATGACTTTATCCAGAGTGACTTACAGAAGTGGTCATCAATGTTATACTAGTTCACTATGGACTCATGATTGAAATCAAGTGCATGTTGCTTTGGATAAAAATTAGGTAAATGCACAGAAGAAGATGTAGGTTCTTGCACTAAAGATCACTTCACCCACCTGTACCTTGCACCTACCTGTACCTTGTATGTATTGCAAGCAAAGCATAGTGCTGGAACAAGCAAGGATGGAAGAATATCTGCACCAACAGTTAGTTATTGAAGAAATAGTCTGTGTGTGCTGGTGGAATGAGCCACCTGACCAGAGTTGTGTGTCTTCTTTCAATAAAAGCTACTAAAGGCAAAAGAACGAAGGCCGGATGGTGGTTTGGCGTAGACTCAACTCTTTGAAATTGGTAGTTGCAGGCTTGCACTGGACTGGAGAAATAGGATAATGTGAAGGAACACATGCTAGGAACAAAGTCACATGGGGGACGCTTATCACAAGAGGTAGACTGAAAAATTTGAGTCAGATTTAAAGATCAGGGTCATAGATCATAACCTTGATAACTAAAAGTCTGGTGACAGCATCAGATAATGTTGTTCCTGAGTCTTGAAATACTGCTGTCCCAGAACCCAGGCTGAGATAGGCATGTGCATCAACAACACGCTCCACAGACTGCAGATCACAGCAGTGACCATCTAACCAGAAGCTGAAGAGAAAGATTCCGATTATATTCCCAGTGCATTCCAGACACCGTGCTGCTAAACAAGAATTAACCATGTTGTGTGGAAGGGAGATTGTTCTGTAGGAGGGAAAATGGCAGACAGAAGGTCATGTCGAGATATTCTCTCTCAAACCTCCACATTCTCAGACATAAAAATATTGAACTGTACCTCAACCTGATTGCTGATGGCTCCGTCAAGGGAGCGTCTTGTATAGCACTAAAGTATATCTTTTACCTGAGAATGTGTCCAAGGAGTCCATCAGTGCTCCTCAAGGTCAGAGTATCTTCCTCAAATGATATATGGATATATTCTTGATAGTACCACTTTAGCAACATATACATTTTGTTTCCTTTATTTTTGAGAGCAAATAGCGAAATGAGGGTAGAAATACTGCTAGGTTTATATCCTCAAACAGAGGAACTAGTGTCATGTTAAAACATGGAGGTGTGTTGGATGACAGTTCTTGCTACCTTTTTGCCTTAATTGTATGTTGCACCATATTCTGGACTTATCCAAATAGTTGCTTGTTTTGCAATCACTGCTGTAATGTTAACGTCGTTAGTGTTGAAGGTTCCATGAGACTCCATAACTGTAACGATCCTGTAACTGCTAGAGTAGCATGGTTATTTACTACACTAACAGTTACAATATACTAGGGACAATATACAATTACACCAAAGTATTTTATAATATGGACACGGTGTGTGTGTGTGTGTGTGTGTGTGTGTGTGTGTGTGTGTGTGTGTTTCTCACTCTGTTGTGTTTTCCTTCTACTTTAACAGCATGACTCTTGACAGAAACACTCTACCCAAAAAGGGATTAAGGTACTAATATAATCACCTTTTTTTTTTTACTGACATCTATGCATATATATTTTAATTCAGCAAATTTTAATCAGTTTCATATCAGAAACTAATCCTAACCTATGAAGACTTACTGGAATGATGTGTGTGTGTGTCAGTAATAAGAATTCAGATGCAGCAATAACTGAGACATTAACATGTTTTTAATATATTCCACTATCAGACATCCTCCTTCCTCCAGACAGATGTCTCATGAAGAAGGTAAAGAATGGCTTCGTTCTCATTCCACTGGAGGACTGCAGGACACTGGGAGTCCCCTGTCCCCCCCGACTGGGAAATACCACTACAACAACCTGTGTGAGTGCACTGACAGCACTGTTAATGGAGTTCATTAGCGTTAATTCATGATTAGTCTGATTTAGGGTTAATTCATTCTTTTGGGGTTTATGTGCTTGTTTTATTATATAATAGGAATTTAGTGAGAATTTAAAGAGCAGAGAAATGTTAACATCAAATTGGCTGCTTCCATTGTTTTGATTTTATGTTAGCTTTACAAGCACAAAACAGCTAACATGCTGAGTAATGCTAATGAAACTGATGCGTCTGGATCTGTGTTTACACGGTCGGTTCCTCTTTAATATCTATTAATATGTGTGTGTATGTGTATGTGTGTGTGTACTCCAGTGAGCCCCACCGGTGCTATGACTCGGTCTAACAGTATTCCGGATCAGGAAGCGTTTGATCTCTATGGAGACGGGCGAGTGCTGTGTGGCAGTAATACGTCACTGGAGGAACGACCACGAGCCATTAGCCGCTCCGGATCCTTCAGAGACAGCACTGATGAAGGTGTGTGTGTGTCTGTGTGTGTGTTTGTGTTGGGTAAGTGAATGTGTGCATGAGTGTATGTGAGAGAGTGAGTGAATGGGTGTGTGGGTGAGAGTGAATGTGTGTGTCTATATGTGTGAGATTACAGTATGTTTTATGTGTGTGTATATATCTTTGCGTGTGTATGTGTGTGTCTTAGGACTGAGTTGGTTGGTTTGGGAGTTGGTATCTCTGAGCCCTCTGCTGGTCCTCAGTGGTATTACACCCCCTGACTTCATCGCTCTCTTATGTCTAGTGTGCATTTTTATTTACTTATTTATTTTCTTTCTGTAGTTCATGGGTCATCTCTGTCCCTGGTGTCCAGCACGTCATCTCTTTACTCCGCGGTGAGTGGAACTTACACTTTACACTCAGAAATAATATTTGATTAGAAATTCAGAGTAAGAATTAGCTTGAAGAGACCTATAAATGTTTCATTAGCATCAGCTGCTAGAGACCAGTACAATTAATACACAGCTTTACATGCACCTTCTTTATTACCGTCTGCTCTTCTTTATTACCGTCTGCTCTTCTTTATTACCGTCTGCTCTTCTTTATTACCGTCTGTTCTTCTTTATTACCGTCTGTTCTTCTTTATTACCGTCTGTTCTTCGTTATTACCGTCTGTTCTTCTTTATTACCATCTGTTCTTCTTTATTACCGTCTGCTCTTCTTTATTATCGTCTGCTCTTCTTTATTACCGTCTGCTCTTCTTTATTACCGTCTGTTCTTCTTTATTACCGTCTGTTCTTCGTTATTACCGTCTGCTCTTCTTTATTACCGTCTGCTCTTCTTTATTACCGTCTGCTCTTCTTTATTACCGTCTGTTCTTCGTTATTACCGTCTGCTCTTCTTTATTACCGTCTGCTCTTCTTTATTACTGTCTGCTCTTCTTTATTACTGTCTGCTCTTCTTTATTACCGTCTGCTCTTCTTTATTACCGTCTGTTCTTCTTTATTATCGTCTGTTCTTCGTTATTACCGTCTGCTCTTCTTTATTACCGTCTGCTCTTCTTTATTACCGTCTGTTCTTCGTTATTACCGTCTGCTCTTCTTTATTACCGTCTGCTCTTCTTTATTACCGTCTGCTCTTCTTTATTACTGTCTGCTCTTCTTTATTACCGTCTGCTCTTCTTTATTACCGTCTGTTCTTCGTTATTACCGTCTGCTCTTCTTTATTACCGTCTGCTCTTCTTTATTACCGTCTGCTCTTTATTACCGTCTACTCTTCTTTATTACCGTCTGCTCTTCTTTATTACCGTCTGTTCTTCTTTATTACCGTCTACTCTTCTTTATTACCGTCTGCTCTTCTTTATTACCGTCTGCTCTTCTTTATTACCGTCTGCTCTTCTTTATTACCGTCTGCTCTTTATTACTGTCTGCTCTCTTCTCTTTCTTTCTTTCTTTCTTTCTTTCTTTCTTTCTTTCTTTCTTTCTTTCTTCCTCCCTCCCTCCCTCCCTCCCTCCCTGTTTTCATTCTCATTTTTAAAAAAATAAATAAAACCTGAATAACCTGATATTCCTGAAAGCGTTGAATTTGTGTTTGCTGATAAATATTGGCGCCTCCCTGGAGGCTGTCCGGTTTAAACACACACAAACTCTCTCACTTACAGGTGTACGCCTACATGGAAAAGGTAAAGGCGGTGTGTGGGGACGTGCGTCTCTCCATGTTTTAGTGAATAATAACTCTAACTGTCCAGCTGCAGATTAAAGATCCAGCACTAACGAGTGGAATGGCTTCACTTCTCCAGCTCACTACCAACAACTTCCCTTTTGCATCAGTTAGCAGCAAACACCATCATCTGATCTAATAATTTACAATATCTACAGTATGAACACTTTCACTTAGATATGTCCCTTAAAGTGGACATTGTATATCATTGTAATTATAATAAAATCAATAAAACATAGTGTTTATTGAATGCTTTGCGAACTGATGCAGGGAAGACAGTTTGGGTTGGGCATTCAGACTTTAGGGCCCTACATGTCTGATTTATTTGTGCTTTCTCTCCTGGGCTTTTCACTGATCCTCTTCTTCCTGTCTGAGGTGAAATCAGGGGGTTTGTGCTCGTGTGTGCTCTGTGTCGGTTTTATTCACATAAATGTTGCTGGGAATAATGCATTAATAATTCTCTTTTTTTCATCATTGTCTCTCGTTTCCTCTCTGCAGACTGAGGAGAAAGCTCACTCTGAGGTAAAACTCTTCTCCTTTAATGTTTTTCACATCTGTCGGATTATCAAATGGTATCAAAACAGTTTTATTTAATTTTATTTATTAATCCTTTTATGTACTTTTTATTATTGTAGATTTCAGACATTAATTAATAATTATAGTTAGTTATATACTTAATGTAAATGTTTTAATTATTGTGTGAAATTTGCTTAATTTACATAAATAAATAAAGAAAGAAAGAAAGAAAGAAAGAAAGTGTTTTATTTAAATATTTTTTTATATATGTTTGCATCTTTTTATTATTTTTTAGTAAAAAGTAATAATTTATTAATTATAATGTTATTAATTAATTATATAATAATTTATTAATTATTAAAAACAAAATCATCTTTTTTTATGATGTTAGTAGTTTATTCTGACTTTATTCAAGTTTATAAATTCCGTCTGTAAGTGCAGCAGCTCGTTATTATTAATGTTTGATGTTTTATTTTTTTTCTATGATGATGTGTAATTAATACTGATTTCCTGTGCTATAATGAGAACTTCCTGTTATTACAGCAAATCAGAAAACTGCGGCGAGAGCTGGACGCTTCTCAGGAAAAGGTCGCGACCTTGACGTCTCAGCTGTCAGCCAATGTGAGTGAGACACTGAGCAGCCAATCAGAAAGGCTTATTTCTCTCTTTAAGGTTTCTGTCACTTTGTTGCTAAAGATTTAACTTTAACAGGAGTGTGTGTGTGTGTGTATATATATGTGTGTGTGTGTAGGCTCACCTGGTTGCAGCGTTTGAGAAGAGTTTGACAAACATGACATGTCGCTTACAGAGTCTCACCATGACGGCGGAGCAGAAGGTAACACACACACACACACTCATACACACAAACGCACCCACACACACACACTCATACACACAAATGCACCCATCCACACACAAAAAACATACACACACAGCTTCAAGTAGACTACAGTGAAATGAAATGACAAGATTTGTATTCTTGTAGGCTGACACTGTGTGTGTGTGTGTGTGTGTGTGTGTGTAGGAATCGGAGTTGGCAGAATTGAGAGAGACAATTGAAGCTTTAAAGGCTCAAAACACAGACGCACAAACTGCCATACAGGTGGCTCTGAATGGACCTGAGCATCTACACAAAGGTATACACAAACACACACACACACACACACACACACACACACACCCACCCACCCACACACACACACACAGTGATTAAATGCACATGCACTGACTGATTGTGTGTGTGTGTGTGTGTGTGTTAGTTCGGCGTCAGCACTCCTCAGAAAGTGTGCATAGTATTAACAGTGCAGTGAGTCACAGCAGTTTAAACAACAAAGACTTGGATGACAAGAAAAAGAAGAAGAAGAGCTGGGTGAGTAACACACACACACACACATACACACACATACACACACACACATACACACACACTGTAATCTTAACTTCAGTAACCAGAAGGAAATTATTACTCTTTTAGTTTTTTAAATAAAAGCAGTAAAAACATTATTTACAAGGACCAGGTGATTTGAGGACTTTTGACACTGTCCAGTCATTATAAGGACCTGATTATGAGGACATTTGACACATAAATGTCCACATAATGACCTCATAATGATTGGACTGTTTCAAATGTCCTCATAACCTGGTGATTTGAGGTCTTTTGACTTTATTTGATTTTATAATACATCTCATTGACACATCATACTGATGTAACCTGGGCTCATCAGACAACTTTACCCAGGTGACCCAGCCACAGGTGATCAGGCCCTGGCTTTTGTCCAAGTAGCTTATATTCTACAAATTAGCTGCTTATCCTATATCCTCACCCACTTTTATAATGCAGCCTGAACCATGTCTAAAGCTACCACACGTCCCACTGACATTGTTAATGCATGCTCACTGGTTCCTTATGGATTCTTCATTTTAGGTTTGAGGACCAGTTTTACGCTGTACTATTATACAGAATACACTTTAAATTTAAGGCACATTATTGGACCACTGGAACTTGAAACCTGTGTCTTTAGCTGTAACCTGCTCAGTATTTCCTACACACTGAAAATGTAGGGTATTCTTTACCCACTACCATGTACTGATTGGACACTAGCCTATTTTGGTATAGTGTAAAATTTCATAAATTCACTGGTTGTTTGTTGCTCTAGAGGAACCTTATAGCTTTCATAGTGTTTCACTATCAGCAATCCAAGCCGAACCCATTTAGAAAACCCAGAGCCCTTAACTCTCCTCATAAACCCCAACCCTGAGGATTCTCCCAAAATTTCACTTTTGTAGTAAATAGAAGCGAAGATAACTGCAGTCTGTTGAATAAACAATGATATCACTGTGTTATTTCTCAACATTTTGCAGTATACAGCTCACAATATTTTAATGACTTTTTCCATCGCTTCTATAGGGGAGGGGCAGAGGACACAAGGTGAATATGATAAAAAATCTCCTTGTAAATCTTCCCCGCATGTATAAATGGACTGATGAATGATGGAGGCAATGATTCAAAGAGAAAGCATGTGTCAGTGAAATCTTTCCATCCTCTCTGCCTTTTGTTTGATCCCTAATTCTTTGTATTGTGGCGGACAGATAGATAGATAGAGAGAGAGAGAGAGAGAGAGAGAGAGAGAGAGAGAGAGAGAGAGAGACAGACAGACAGAGTGAGAGAGAGAGAGGTAGTGAGGTAAAGCCAAAAGTATAGTCAGACCCTAAACACACTAGCAACAACTTGAGAAGGACGATGTGTTCACTGTCCTGATACCGTTGCTGTGTGATCTTCCTCCTGTCCTGGCAGAATGTTGCCAAAAAGGGGATGTAGATTAGTGGTTAAGGTGTTGGACTAATGATCGGTAGGTTGCGAGTTTGAATCCCAGGTCCACCAAGCTTCCACTGCTGGGCCCTTGAGCAAGGCCCTTAACCCTCAGTTGCTCATTCGTGTAAAATGAGATCAAATGTAAGTTGCTTTGCATAAGGGCATGTAATGCCGAGCTGGCGGTAGGTAAGTTAAGATCCATTAGCAGAGAGTTACTAACCAAGTCCAAAGCAACAGGTGAGAAATCCAAAATCGTAAGCAGGCAAAAGAAGGTCAAAAACCGGAAAACCAAAACATTACCAAGCAAACAATCCAAAATGGGAATCAGATATCAGAAAAGGTTTGGCATAGTATGAAATCGTAAGCAGGTTTGGTGGCATAATCTGTGATTGTGTAGTTCAGATTATAAAATTGTGCGCCATGGTCCAATTAGATCAATGACAATAGAGTCAAACTCAACCTTATTGATGGGTTACTGAGTGAGAGCTTGTGGGGCAAATTCTGCTGCTTAGATTTTCATTTTTGGTGCCTGAATGTCTTCTCAGAATATGTTTAACTGCATATGGCCGTGGAACATGGTTGCTTTGCTTTCAGACCAGGGCAGCGGATCTGTTATGGAGCTCTTATAGATAGCTCTTAATGAGGAGATGAGGAAATGATGCTTGGCTGGTCTTATCCAAATGGACCATATGTACAGTAACATCTGTCCACTTCAAGGTTTGCCTCGGAATGTTGTGTGAGCATTCCTTAAGTGTTCATAAACCCGGAAGTGTTCCTTTGGTGGTTGCGCTAGAATTCGGGCGAGGGCTTCCTCTGGCGGCCTGATGCTGGTGGTGATGTTGCAGAGACCCCCCCCCCCCCTTTAAGGAACACCTTCAGGTTTTCTAAGGTCCAGGCAGCCACAGACATGGAGTGGGTCGGTCAGTATGGAGAAGATGAAACTTCTCTACCAGGGATGGGTCATTGCTGGCGCATCAAGTTATATAGGCATATGGTGGTAGTAATGTAGTCGGATAGAGAGATATCACGACATGTTAATATCACGACATGCCATTTCCGCTTGCAAATGGTGACGGGTGGAGACCCTCTCGAAATACGGCTAGAAGCGCAGAATCATTCCACCCACTCTGCGCTGCCAGGGTGCGGAATTTAACCTCGTAATCTGCCGCTGATTCAGAGCTCTTATGCAGTTCCAGAAGCTGCATGGACACATCATGTCACCTCGAACACTTCCTGAATTAATTGCGAAAAATTGGTCAAAGAGACTTTCACCTGTGGATCATGATCCCACACAGCAGATGCCCAGCCGAGAGCCCTTCCATTGAGTGGGGATAGCAGGAAGGCGCATTAGGTGGCCTCTTCATGGTACTCCTCCGGTTGGTGTGCAAAGAAGTTCTCACATTGGCATAATAACCTGTGGCAGCGATCCGCGGAGCCGTTGAACTTCTCTGGGAGGGCCATACGCACCACTTCGCTGTGTGGGGGTGAAACAGCGGTCGGGGGAGAGCTTGGACGGCAGTGCACACTGTTGAAGTTCATAAACAGCCTGTACAGCAGCCAGTTGTTCCTGGTAAGTGCAAATCATGGCTCCCTGGTGTACCACCACCTCCTGTAGTCACGCATACTCCGCTGGATCCATGTTAGGCGAAGTATCCTGTAACACCGAGCTGGTGGTAGGTAAGTTAGGATCCTTAAATGTTTGCAAACCCGGAAGTGTTCCTTTGGTGGTGGAGCTAGAACTCGGGCGAGGGCTCCTCTGGCGGACTGATGTACGAGCTAACAGTCTTGGTCCATTAGAGCATCTTTTGAGATGGCAACTGGCCAAAACAATAACACCTCATAGACAATATAATGGTTCTCATTTCTTCAACCTTGGGGGAGCTGGTGGCATAGTCTGTGATTGTGTAGTTCAGATTATAAAATTGTGCGCCATGGTCCAATTAGATCAATGAAAATGGAGTCAAACTCAACCTTATTGATGGGTTACTGAGTGAGAGCTTGTGGGGCAAATTCTGCTGCTTAGATTTTCATTTTTGGTGCCTGAATGTCTTCTCAGAATATGTGTAACTGCATATGGCCGTGGAACATGGTTGCTTTGCTTTCAGACCAGGGCAGCGGATCTGTTATGGAGCTCTTATAGATAGCTCTTAATGAGGAGATGAGGAAATGATGCTTGGCTGCTCTTATCCAAATGGACCATATGTACAGTAACATCTGTCCACTTCAATCCCATCTACCTTTGCTTGTTTTGCTGATGACTTTTTAGGCAGGATACAGCTGAGCAGAGTCTTGTTGAAGGACACATTGCTTGACCTTCTGCTTAAAACCTTGAATGTGTGCTCTCTTACTACTAGGTTAAAGGTTTATGGTCTCTCATGGTCAAATTACGTACATAGGGCCAGGGCAGTGGATTGGACCAGACAGGTGTATGCTCATGAACATTTTGGACCAGGAACCTTGTATTTCCAGAAAATTCTTGCTAGGTAAGGCTTGATGGTTCCTGCTGGTCTCATCCACTGCTCACACCTTGTTTCAGCCATTTAACTATTTGCCATTACTGTGCATATGGTTCATTCAGAAGTTTCTGGACGAGTATCACACTAGATAAAAGTGAAAAATAGGTTGCATGTAAAATCTTTCCATCCCTTCTTGCCCTTCATTTACCTACGACCCCTGATCCTCAGTACCTCTGTGGAAAAAAGGGTTTCTATTTTGTTTTCTTTCTTCGTATACTTCTGCAAATCACTGGAAAATTACATCATCTGCCAGATCCGGTTACATACAGAAATCTGAACCTCTGATACCAAGAAGTGTTTAACATTTGCAGTTATCTGTTAGAGGCTGGTGAGGGAACTACTGTTTATAGCTGCTATAACGTAAGTGAGAACAGGAACTTGCTTCATCGACATTAAATATAACTATAAACGGATAAAAAGTATTATGTATCATTCTTTGATTAAAATATTACATTTATAAAATAAAATAATTTACAACAGGATCAAGACCACATCAAAATTACTGTGTAGTGTACATGAGCTTCAAAGTAAGTAAATATTGTGTGTGTGTGTGTATGTATGTATGTGTGTGTATGTGTGTCCTTAGTTGCGCAGCTCCTTTAAACAGGCGTTTGGGAAAAAGAAAAGTTCAAAGCTGCAAACGTCTCACGATGAGCTAGAGGAAATGACTGATTCGTCCATTCCGGAATCACCAAAACTGCAACACACATACATGGATGGCAGCACACAGGCTTTACACACGTCTTCATCCACCACTGAGTGAGTACACACACACACACATTTTTTGCTTTTTACTGTCCTTTGTCATTTCTAGTCTGTGCTTCATGTTCATCTTTCAGTGTACATTCAATTTGTATATGTCTTCTTTTTCTTTTTCTCAACTTTACACTGTGTGTGTATGTATGTATGTGTTTATGTGTGTGTGTGTGTGTTAGTAAATTGTCCCCTGTTTGGGTGCCAAAGAAAAGGCAAAACGGCCATGTCATCTACAAACACAGATCTCGGTAAAAGGCAGAGTGATGCATGATGGGTAAAGGTGAATGCGGTTTGGCGTGATCTTTGCACATGACCCAAAGAAAAGAGCTGAGACTGCAGTGTATTATGGGTAATATTATAGTAGACGGTCTAGTGAGAATTCGGACATTTCCCCAAACCCATTAACAAGCAAAATGGTGCACAACCTGCCTGCTGTGTATATAAATATGTTTGTGTGTGTGTGTGTGTATATAAAGTGTTTGCACAGGGACGCATTCAGAGTCAGAGAGACCCGAGTGATGTCAGTGTTTATGTAAGAAAGTTCCTGGAGTTTTTTGAGCTCAACATTCAGATTATTAAACCCACCTGCATGTAGTGGACACCTTCGAGGTTGCCAGATGGTTGTTGAGTTTTTCCTCAACATCTAGGCTACAGAAATGATAAAAATATAAAATAAAAGAGTAATATGATAAGATACACACCGATCAGGCATAACATTGTGAGCAGTGAGAGGTGAAGTGAATAAGACTGATGATCTCCTCATCATGGCACCTGTTAGTGGGTGGGATATATTAGGCAGCAAGTGAACATTTTGTCTTCAAAGTTGATGTGTTAGAAGCAGGAAAAATGGACAAGCGTAAGGATTTGAGCGAGTTTGACGAAGGGCCAAATTGTGATGGCTAGACCACTGGATCAGAACATCTCCAAAACTGCAGCTCTTGTGGGGTGTTCCCGGTCTGCAGTGGTCAGTATCTATCAAAAGTATCCTTTATGTCCTGTAAGTTTAGAGGTGCCTGCAACTGCAACTTACAGGACTTAAAGCATTTGCTGCTAACATCTTGGTACCAGATACCACAGCACACCTTCAGGGATCCAGTGGAGTCCATGCCTCGACGGGTCAGGGCTGTTTTGGGGGACCAACACAATATTAGGCAGTTGGTCCTAATGTTATGCCTGATCAGTGTAAATGAGAAGAAGACTAGTGTTGAAATAAATCTAACAGACGTTTGGTATATTATCACTATATTACTGCATGAACAAAGGTAGCTGTATTAAACACACTCATTATTCAGAGAATAGCACTTGATCCAGTGCATGCTGTTCTAATAGGATCCTAAAACCCTCACTGCTCACTGAACTCTGTTCTGAATACAGACCTGAGAGACTGATTAATCCACCATACAGGTATGTGTAGTAGTGCTGCTGTAGCTAAAATCGCATGCACTCTGTAACCGTGTATGTGTGCGTGTCCAGGCTGTGTGAGTGTACCGAGGCCGAAGCGGAGATCATCCTCCAGCTGAAGAATGAGCTGAGGGAGAAGGAGCTGAAACTCACCGACATCCGACTGGAGGCTCTGAGTTCAGCACATCACCTGGACCAGATCAGAGAGGCCATGAACCGCATGCAGGTACACACACACACACACACACACACACACACACACACACACAAATTCAGAGACACACTCACCCTCTCTCTCTAACAGAATGAAATCGAGTTGCTGAAGGCGGAGAATGACAGATTAAAGTCCAGTGGAAACTCCACACCTTCTGCCGTGTCATCCAAAACGCCCCGTCCCCCATCAGAGACTTCAAGTACCTCCTCTTCATCTTCTCGTCAATCACTAGGCCTCTCGCTCAACAACCTCAACCTCACCGAGACTATCATGTCAGGTGAGAAACACATGGACAACTTTATGATGTCATAATGGGCGTGACAGCAGTTGACCAATTGGCAAACTTGTCTCCTGTGTACATGACTCATTACTGTGACTTTCAGATCTGCTGCTGGACGACGGCTACGAGGGAAACCTGCGTAAAGAGGGACGAAGTGCACGGATCGTCATCTCCATCACCGGGGGCTCCAACAGGACCAAGGTGACCTTCGTTGGGTTTTTACTCTGTATTTGTTGATGATTTTTTCCCCGTTAATATTCATGATGTGTGTTAAAGCTGAGTGTGTTGAACGTGTAGGGTTTACAGAGTCTGGAGTATCTCATTGGCTCCATCGGCATCAGCGGAAAGACCAAGTGGGACGTGTTGGATGGGGTGATACGACGACTGTTCAAGGTTAGAGCTCTGG
This sequence comes from Hemibagrus guttatus, assembly GCA_033459395.1. Taxonomy (NCBI): domain Eukaryota; kingdom Metazoa; phylum Chordata; class Actinopteri; order Siluriformes; family Bagridae; genus Hemibagrus; species Hemibagrus guttatus. Next base: position 1,861,183 of record JAUCMX010000018.1, read on the forward strand.
AATTAGCACTCGCTTTGTACTGCTGAAGAAATCAGTACTGCTGCTTGTTCATGAAGTATGACTGTGTGTGAAAGCAGCAAAAGTATTAAAACTGTTCATACAGTAAATAGCTATACTCATTAATGAAACATTGCTGATTAAATCCTTCGGTACTTACTACTGATGCTGCATTTAGAAGTACTTTGTATATAGACGACTAACTCAAGGCATAGTGTTATAGTAGGTTTATATCATGTTAATACTACTAATTAAATCAGTACTCAATATTTAATAAGCAGATATACTATATATTAAAATAAACTCAGTACTTATTCAGTTCTATATCTGTAACAACTTACTGTCTATATTTATACCGATCAAGCATAACATTATGACCACCTGCATAATATTGTGTTGGTCCCCCTTTTTGCTGCCAAAACAGCCCTGACCCGTCATGCACTGTGTATTCTGAGCCCTTTCTATCAGAACCAGCATTAACTTCATCAGCAATCTGAGCAACAGTAGCTCGTCTGTTGGATCGGATCACACGGTCCAGCCTTCGCTCCCTACGTGGATCAATGAGCCTCGGCCACCCATGACCCTGTCTCCGGTTCACCACTGTTCCTTCCTCGGACCACTTTTGATAGATACTGACCACTGCAGACCGGGAACAATCCACAAGAGCTGCAGTTTTGGAGATGTTCTGATCCAGTGGTCTAGGCATCACAATTTGGCCCTTCGTCAAACTCGCTCAAATCCTTACGCTTGTCCATTTTTCCTGTTTCTAACACATCAACTTTGAGGACAAAATGTTCACTTGCTGCCTAATATATCCCACCCACTAACAGGTGCCATGATGAGGAGATCATCAGTCTTATTCACTTCACCTCTCACTGCTCACAGTGTTATGCTTGATCGGTGTATAACTGCGTAAATGTATACATATTTATTGATTTATTTTAAAATAAGGCTCAGTATTTAGTTATAATATCACATTAGCTTGTGTTTATTCAGTACGTAATGTTTATACTACATATAGCTTTAAACTATCTGGATCTGGAGTCATGCTGCATTTAGTATGAGTTCCAGACATGGTTAGTGAGGACCTGTTCACCTGTGCGCTTATTAAAGCGAAATAAATAATTCAGTAGCTTTTGGTGTTAATGCTGTGACTCTTGTGTCTGTATCAGGAGTATGTGTTCCGCGTGGATCCTTTAACAAGTCTGGGCCTGAATTCCGACAGTATCCTGAGTTACAGGATGGGGGAAGTGGAGCGCTCGCACGTTTCTGAACTTCCTGAACTTCTGCCCTGTGGATACCTGGTGGGAGAAAACAACATCATCAACATTACACTCAAAGGTGAGACAGATTGATAATGAAGAGAGTTTATACTCCATGAAAGCTCATTACTTTATTAATTAGCTTAGTACAGTTCTAGAGTTCTTATGAAAGACACTGTTTCAGTACTAATGCTACAATGAGCAGTAATAACAGTCAGTACTTTTACTACTTTTCAGAACATAATATATTTATAACCTGATGTTGTATTTATAGTACATAAGAGCTGAGCATTGATATCTCACTCAATAAGTCAGTACCCATGAAACAGTATTAATACTACTTAAGAAGTCAGCACTTATTCAGTACGTGGTGTATAAGAGCTACTTATTTAGTACTTAGTATTCAGAGATTTCACTTATATTAGTCAATAATAGTATTTAGTGTTA
>JAUCMX010000018.1:1867888-1947888 GCA_033459395.1 Hemibagrus guttatus
TCTCCTCAGACGTTCAGAGATTATAAGGTGATAAAAAACGTCCACTGTGACACGTCTTCATCAGCACACAGTAGACTAGTGACATACATCCGTGTATGTGTATGTGTATGCGTGTGTAGTGTGTGTTAAGTGTGTCTGTAGTGTGTATGTATCAACACTGACTCTGGTCATATTTCATCAGCGATCAAACACTAGTCTAGACTTTCCTCTGAGTGATGATGAGAAACACACAGGACCTGGACGGAGGAAGACGGAGTGTGTGAAAATATATCCTGGCATAGTGTTTCATTACTGATGAAATAGAAGCATTTTGTGGTGGAGTTTAATCAGTGTAAAGTGCTGTTTAATCAGTGTAAAGTGGTGTTCGATCAGTGTAAAGTGGTGTTTGATCAGTGTAAAGCAGTGTTTGATCAGTGTAAAGTGCTGTTTAATCAGTGTAAGTGGTGTTTGATCAGTGTAAAGCAGTGTTTGATCAGTGTAAAGTGCTGTTTAATCAGTGTAAAGTGCTGTTTGATCAGTGTAAAGCAGTGTTTGATCAGTGTAAAGTGGTGTTTAGTCATCATAAAGCAGTGTTTAATCAGTGTAAAGTGGCATTTAATCAGTGTAAAACAGTGTTTGATCAGTGTAAAGCAGTGTTTGATCAGTGTAAAGTGCTGTTTAATCAGTGTAAAGTGCTGTTTAATCAGTGTAAAGCAGTGTTTGATCAGTGTAAAGTGTTGTTTAATCAGTGTAAATCAGTGTTTGATCAGTGTAAGCGGTGTTTGATCAGTGTAAATCAGTGTTTAATCAGTGTAAAGTGGTGTTTAGTCATCATAAAGCAGTGTTTAATCAGTGTAAAGTGGTGTTTAGTCATCATAAAGCAGTGTTTAATCAGTGTAAAGTGGCATTTAATCAGTGTAAAACAGTGTTTGATCAGTGTAAAGCGGTGTTTGATCAGTGTAAAGTGCTGTTTAAACAATGTAAATTGGTGTTTAGTCAGTGTAAAGTGGTGTTTAGTCAGTGTAAAGTGGTGTTTAGTCATCGTAACGTAGTATTTAATCAGTGTTAAGCAGTGTTTGATCAGTGTAAAGCAGTGTTTAATCAGTGTAAGGCGGTGTTTAATCATTGTAAAGTAGTGTTTGATCAATGTAAAGCGGTGTTTGATCAGTGTAAAGTGGTGTTTGATCAATGTAAAGCAGTGTTTGATCATTGTTAAGCGGTGTTTAATCAGTGTAAAGCAGTGTTTAATCAGTGTAAAGTGCTGTTTAATCAGTGTAAAGCAGTTTTTAATCGTTGTAAAGCGGTGTTTAATCAGTGTAAAGTGCTGTTTAATCAGTGTGAAGCGGTATTTAATCAGTGTAAAGCAGTGTTTAATCAGTGTAAAGTGCTGTTTAATCAGTGTAAAGCAGTTTTTAATCGTTGTAAAGCGGTGTTTAATCAGTGTATAGTGCTGTTTAATCAGTGTGAAGCGGTATTTAATCAGTGTAAAGCTGTGTTTAATCAGTGTAAATTAGCATTTGATCAATGTAAAGTGGTGTTTAATCAGTGAATAGTGCTGTTTATGTAAAGCAGTGTTTAATCAGTGTAAAGCTGTTTTTAATCTGTGCAAAGCGGTGTTTGATCATTGTAAAGTAGTGTTTGATCAATGTAAAGCGGTGTTTAATCAGTGTAAAGTGGTGTTTGATCAGTTTAAAGCTGTGTTTAATCATTGTAAAGCAGTGTTTCATCAGTGTAAAGTGGTGTTTAATAAGTGTAAAGTGCTGTTTAATCAGTATAAAGTGGTGTTTGATCAGTGTAAAGTGTTGTTTAATCAGTGTGAAGTGATGTTTAATCAGTGTAAAGTGTTGTTTAATCGTGTGAAAAGTGGGAATTAATCGGTGTACAATGGTGTTTAATCAGTTTGAAGTGGTGCTTAATCAGTGTAAAGCGGTGTTTGATCATTGTAAAGTGGTGTTTAATCGGTGTAAAGCAATGCTTGATCAGTGTGAAGTGGTGTTTAATCAGTGTAAAGTGGTGTTTAAGCAGTGTAAAGTGGTGTTTGATCAGTGTGAAGCGGTGTTTGATCAGTGTAAGACGGTGTTTATGTTGTGTGTGTGTAAAGCATGTTTTTTGGTGTGTTTTAGTGCTTATTTGGTGTAAAATGGTGCTTATTTGTGTTTATTGGTGTTTATTTGTGTTTATTAGTGTTTTGTGGTATTAAGAATTTCCTTGGTATATAACTGCTTATTTGTGTTTATTTGGTTTTTATATTGTGTTTAGTGGTTTTTATTTGTGTTTACATGATGTTTAGTGGTGTTTATTTGCTGTAAAGAGGTGTTTATTTGGTGTAACATGGTGTTTATTGTTCATTTCAGTTCTCTTAAAAACACATCCTCCATCTGTCCATTGTATGTGTGTGTGTGTGTGTGTGTGTGTGTGTGTGTGTTTAAATGTATATGATAATTTCATGAATTTGACCAAATTGTTTTTTTAATGTTAACACTAATGTTAAAAAGTGCCATTATCACTCACACACACACACACACACACACACACACACACACACACACACCCCACGGTTCTGTGTCTCTGAATCCGGTTGTTAAAGTGAAGGTGTGTATTTGTTGTGCATAAGTCATGCTAATAAATTGTCTCTTTCTTTCTAACTTTGCTCCTCCCCCTTTAGATGAATATGCTAATGAGGCTACAGGAAGCTGCTAACTACTCCAGTGCCACTCAGAGCTGTGACAGTGACAGCGCCAGTCACCAAGACGACGGTCTAGACTCCTCCCTTGAGTCTGCCCTTTAAGCCCCACCCCCTGTGAGGAACCAGGAAGAGCTAGCTTTCTTCTGATTGGATGTCGGTGGCCTGAGAGGCGGAACAAACACCAACACTGGTGAAATGTGCAATTAGAAACGGATTCTACTTACGGCCAAATTGTTGTTTGCTGAAAAACAAAACAAACAAACAAACAACTGGAAGGTTTTTTTTTAAGTTAGCATTCTCATCGTCAGTCACACGAACCGGAGTGTCGTTTTTCTGTCGACTTGTTCGACTCTGCAGTGCTGCTGCTGTGGTGCCAAAATCCGTTTACGTTTGTACGCCAACAAGCACAAGCGGGTCTCGTCTCATTTCCGCTACTGTGAAAGCACCTCGTCAGCATTAACGAGTCCGACGATGGTCATCTTCGATGCCTGGACACACAGCTGTGTTTGTTTTCACGTTAATTCGACTGCCTGCAGTTCCCTTTTTCTTCACCAGGACTGCTGTAGTGCCAGGATTATTATTCCAAGTGGAAGAGGGAACGAGGGGACGAGTCTGATTACGGTGCTTCTTTGCTGCCTTAAATGTGCCGAGCTCTAAAGGTCTTCTGCAGAATTTTAAAAAATGAAAAAAGCCTTGTCTTTTTTCCGGGGAGGGAGGAAATGTAAATCAATAAATGCCACGTTTGCATATTTTATTTTTGTTACCTCACGAGTGAGTGTTCGATTTCGGACGCAGCATTCTAAAAGCCGATCGCGTGTAAAATAAACCAGATGTAATATGGAATTTATGGAATCCCAGTTGAGCTGGGACGAGCCGAACTCTGAGGACGAGCACAAATAAGACAAGTCGCTACGCTAGCATGCTGTTTTTACTTCTGTCGTCTGTGTGTGTGTGTGGTGTGTGTGTGTGTGTGTGTGTGAGGTTCAAAATTTGAAGTCTTGCACATTTTCTCAGATTTATTCTCTAGAGAGAGAAAAAACTAAATATTGGAAATCATTCACTAGGGAAAAAAAAAAGAAAAAAACAGTGTAAAGTTTAATATTAAATGCTAATGCTAAAGGCTAGTGTTGCTACAAGAGTTGTCACAAAATGTCACATCACATTAAACAGCGTTAAAAAAAGCACTTTTCCTTCAAAACACACTGAACACGACATCTTTAATTTTTTTTTTTGACATGTTCACAGCTTCATTTATCAGGAAAAAAAATAAATCTGGTATATAAATGTAAAAAAAACAAATCTTTATAGTTTATGAAAATGTTTATAAATAAAATGATCTTCACAGTTTAAGGTGCAAAAATGTGTAAAAATTGGTGCTTTATTATTTATTTTAGAACAACAAGCAGGACACAATGTAAATGAGGGTGAAATGTTCTTCAGTTTTGACATCAAGCCCAAAGCAGCTCGTGAAAAGTCTTGATTTTAAAAGGTGCCATTACTTTTGAAAAAAACAAAACAAACGTACCTATATTAATGACAGATAAATATTTAAAACATGTGAGAATAAAAGTCTTTAATGAATCAGACCAATAAACACAGAAACCCAAGAGACACTGAGAAGGTGCCAATACTTATAATTCAGTGTATTAACAATGACATCATCACTACCTCAACATCAACTAATTAAAGTACAAAACTGTCCAGGAATTTAATAACAAATTAAATTAACATTAAAGTGTAGAGATGATCTCCACACCTTACCCTTCTCCACACCTGCCCTTCTCTACACCTTACCCCTCTCTACACCTGCCCCTCTCCACACCTTACCCTTCTCTACACCTGCCCCTCTCCACACCTTACCCTTCTCTACACCTTACCCTTCTCCACACCTTACCCCTCTCTACACCTGCCCCTCTCCACACCTTACCCTTCTCTACACCTGCCCCTCTCCACACCTTACCCTTCTCTACACCTGCCCCTCTCCACACCTTACCCTTCTCTACACCTTACCCTTCTCCACACCTGCCCCTCTCTACACCTGCCCCTCTCTACACCTTACCCCTCTCTACACCTGCCCCTCTCCACACCTTACCCTTCTCTACACCTGCCCCTCTCCACACCTTACCCTTCTCTACACCTTACCCTTCTCCACACCTGCCCCTCTCTACACCTGCCCCTCTCTACACCTTACCCCTCTCTACACCTGCCCCTCTCCACACCTTACCCCTCTCTACACCTGACCCTCTCTACACCTGCCCTTCTCCACACATTACCCCTCTCTACACCTGCCCTCTCTACACCTTACCCCTCTCTACACCTGCCCTCTCTACACCTGCCCTTCTCCACACCTTACCCCTCCCTACACCTGCCCCTCTCTACACCTTACCCCTCTCTACACCTGCCCCTCTCTACACCTGCCCCTCTCTACACCTTACCCCTCTCTACACCTGCCCCTCTCTACACCTGCCCCTCTCTACACCTTACCCCTCTCTACACCTGTCCCTCTCTACACCTTACCCCTCTCTACACCTGCCCTTCTCCACACCTTACCCCTCTCTACACCTGCCCCTCTCTACACCTTACCCCTCTCTACACCTGCCCTTCTCCATACCTGCCCCCCTTCCCCCCACACCTTACCCCTCTCTACACCTGCCCCTCTCTACACCTTACCCCTCTCTACACCTGCCCTCTCTACACCTGCCCTTCTCCACCCACCCTCTAAACCTGCCCCTCTCTACACCTTACCCCTCTCTACACCTGCCCCTCTAACTACACACCCTTCTTACCCCCTTCTCTACACCTTACCCTTCTCTACACCTGCCCTTCTCCACACCTTACCCCTCTCTACACCTGCCCCTCTCTACACCTTACCCCTCTCTACACCTGCCCTCTCTACACCTGCCCTTCTCCACACCTTACCCCTCTCTACACCTGCCCCTCTACACCTTATACACCTGATACCTGAACTAAACATATTTACATTTACATGAAAAAAAATATTTACAGTTTCTCAAGGACACGTTAAGGAGGAACTTAACCTTCACACAGTGCTGAGAAAATTCTGCAGGAATAAAAACACAAATAAATCCAATTCAATTCTATAAAAGTGTAAAAGAATTCCTGTGTGCTTTATTAATTTTACACGGAAATATGCGTCGCGGCCCGAAGAGTCGAGCAGACCAAATACAGCCTCGAGATTTAAAGTGTTAAAGTGGATTTAAGGAGAAAATCCGTGTGAAGGTAAAAAAACTGCCAGAGTTTCAGCTTCAGAACATCAAAATGAAACAAAAAGTGAAAGGTGCTTAAAATATTCAAGAAATAATAATAATAACAATAATAATAATAATAATAATAATAATAACAATATCAATAATAATAATAATAATAATAATAATAATAATAATAATAATAATAATAATATCAATAATAATAATGAAAGTAGTATAATTAATATAATTAATAATTAAAACAGTTAAAGAAGTGGCTCACGCTGCGTGTTGGATTTTGAGATATAAAAATAATAATAAAAGTTTATAAAGTTTTTTCCCTGACATGTTTACAAAAAAATCTATAAAAGGTGCAAAGTGGCGAAATCCTCCAGGTGCTACTGACCTTTGACCTTTTCCCACAGTGCCGTTGTTTCTCTTTAATCTTTCCTCAGTCTAGTCATCTGGATTGTTTTTTTTTTTTTAACCGCTTCAGGAAGTTCGCTGAAATTGTAAATATTTCCTGCAGTTTCTGTTTTTTTTTAAAGACATGATCAAACTCGTTATACAAATGAACACAAAGGTGCAAAACGATACAAAACATTCCTGCGTTTATTTACTGTCTTTTTATTATTATTTTTTTTTTTTACAAATTTCTTTTGTTCATCTTTAATAAAATCTTTTTATTCCCCAAATTTCACAGGAGGCGGAGCAACAACATGAAGAAAGACACATTTCATTTCAACTCGGATTGAAATTTACACAAAAGTTTACAAATTTTTTTTCCGAAAAAATGACTGAAATTGCTGAGAGTGGAGAGAGAAAACGAGCTGGAGTAAATGATTTTACACTTTCACCTGCTCCAATCGTCTGATTTTTGTGCGTGCGTGTGTGTGTGCGTGCGTGTGTGTGTGTGTGTGTGTGTGTGTGTTTATTTCGTGGTGGTTTATGTGCATTGTAAAGTTTGTAAAGTTATATTTCTGCTCTGAATTTTACTGCAGTGTTTCACTGAAACTGAACTCTGATCTTCTTGCTAAACTGAACTTGGACTTTAATCTTCACTGCTGAATAAAAAGTTCAGAACTTTACGGAATTTTAATGAAATCACACACAGAAACGTAACTTAACCTTTTCTTTTTTTTAACTTGATTTTCAGTAGCGATTGTAGATTTGAGAGCGAGATCAGACTCTCAAGCACTTTAACACTCTTTCATTCACAGTCTAGGAATTTCCCAGCATGCACTGCAACCTTCTAACTTTAGTAAAAACTTAATAAAGGAACCCGAGCTGCCAAAAAGTTGACCTTTAGTGACCTCTCCAGTCTCAGAGACTCTTATTTATTTATTTTCAAATTTACATCAAAATGAATTTTTTTTCTCGCTCAGTCGTTTATTCTGATTATTTTTGCTCCAAAAAATACCTTCTGAGCCGAATCTCTAATAATAATAATAATAATAATAAAATAATAATAATAATAATAATAATAATAATAATGAGTGTGCAGATGTCATGTAGATGTTCTTCTTGTTTATTTGTTTATTTGTGTGTGTGTGTGTGTGTGTGTGTGTGTGTGTCGTGGCTTCTCCGTCTCGGTGCGAGTGTAACATTGATCCCGGTTTGATTTCTCGGTGCGTAAATGTTTTATATTTTGTACATTTGTAAGTAACATATCATGTAAATACGGAGAGACTGCGCTTTAAAATCATCTGGAGAATTTTGTAGTCTTTGTAAACTCAGAATAAATGGAGTTTGGTGTCACTGAATGATGCTGAGGTTTGTGTTGTTTTTACCGGAGTGAAGGAACGGAGTCTCATCACTTTCACATCATCTGATACACAACAGAGCCGGGAAAACTCTTCAACGTTTAGATTTATTTATAGAACTCAACAGAAAATAAAAAGGAGATAAAGAAATGAAATGATGTTAAAATATTTTGTGCTTTTTATAATTATTTGTTTGTGTTATTTTTTAACTTCTATTAATAACAACAGATTCTTTTTATTTATTAGTGAGAAGTTTATTTGCATTACCTTTATATACCACAGATCTTTACATTTTAGAACATTTTAATGATAAAAAACCATTAGGTGGCTAACTATGTTCATTAGTTTTGATAGTTTGAACTCGATCTGAACAGCAGAATTCCCCACAACACATAACTAATCCCCACGCCACACAACTAATCCCAATGCCACATAACTAATCCCCACGCCCAGCTTTAAATGCAAATATCGCTGAGGATTAAAGTGCACATTTAAGAGAAGTTCCATTTTTGAGTATTTCATTCCCAAAAAAGTTGAAAAATATGAAGATTTAGTAAATTATTTACACGTGATAGAATGTTTTGAGTTAAAAACACTACAATATTTTATTTTTGTTTATTTTAACTGCTACTTCTGTACTTCTATGTGATGCTTCCTGCTCTGCTCCAGCAGGGGGCAGCATCCCACCAGAGTTGAGTCTATCTGTGCGAGTCGTGCGAGTGCTGCTTTGTGTTTGTGTGGAGCTTCATGAGCAAATGTTTAAAACGGTGAGTACTCGAATACTCAACTCTTCTGATTGGTCACTGTGATTGGCTGAGAGAAAGCTGCAGGTTCATGGTGTTGACTTCAGTGTTTGTGTTAGTTTAGTGCTTGTGTTACATTAGTGTTTGCATTACATTAGTGTTTGTGTTAGTTTAGTATTTGTGTTAGTTTAGTATTTGTGTAAGATTAGTTTTTGTGTTTGATTAGTGTATGTGGTAGTGTTTGCGTTAATGTTTGAGGTAGATTAGTGTTTGTGTTAGATTAGTGTTCACCTTAGTGCTTGTGTTAGATTAGTGTTTGTGTTAGATTACTGTTTGTTAGTGTTAGATTAGTGTTAGATTAGTGTTCATCTTCGTGTTAGATTAGTGTTCACCTTAATATTGGTGTTAGATTAGTGTCAGGTTAGTGTTAGATTTGTATAAGTGTTAGATTACTGTTCACTTTAGTGTTAGAGTTAGATTAGTGTTTGTGTTAGATTTGTATTAGTGTTAGATTAGTGTTCGTGTAAGATTAGTGTTTGTGTTAGATTAGTGTCAGGTTAGTGTTAGATTAGTGTTAGTGTTAGATTACTGTTCACTTTAGTGTTAGAGTTAGATTAGTGTTTGTGTTAGATTTGTATTAGTGTTAGATTAGTGTTCGTGTAAGATTAGTGTTTGTGTTAGATTTGTATTAGTGTTAGATTAGTGTTCGTGTAAGATTAGTGTTTGTGTTAGATTAGTGTCAGGTTAGTGTTAGATTAGTGTTAGTGTTAGATTACTGTTCACTTTAGTGTTAGAGTTAGATTAGTGTCTGTGTTAGATTTGTATTAGTGTTAGTGTTAGATTAGTGTTAGTGTTAGATTTGTATTAGTGTTAGATTAGTGTTCGTGTAAGATTAGTGTTTGTGTTAGATTAGTGTTTATGTTAGATTAGTGTTTGTGTTAGATTAGTGTTTGTGTTAGATTAGTGTTAGATTAGTGTTTGTGTTAGATTAGTGTTAGATTAGTGTTTGTGTTAGATTAGTGTTTGTGTTAGATTAGTGTTCACCTTAGTGTTAGAGTTAGATTAGTGTCAGGTTAGTGTTAGATTAGTGTTAGATTAGTGTTCGTCTTCGTGTTAGATTAGTGTTTGTTTGTGTTAGATAACTGTTAGTGTTAGATTACTGTTTGTGTTAGATTAGTGTTAGATTACTGTTTGTGTTAGATTACTGTTTGTGTTAGATTAGTGTTCACCTTAGTGTTTGTGTTAGATTAGTGTTCACCTTAGTGTTTGTGTTAGATTAGTGTTTGTGTTAGATTAGTGTTCACCTTAGTGTTTGGGTTAGATTAGTGTTTGTGTTAGATTAGTGTTTGTGTTAGATTAGTGTTCACCTTAGTGTTTGGGTTAGATTAGTGTTTGTGTTAGATTAGTGTTCACCTTAGTGTTAGAGTTAGTTTTAGTGTCAGGTTAGTGTTAGATTAGTGTTCGTCTTCGTGTTAGATTAGTGTTTGTTTGTGTTAGATTACTGTTTGTGTTGGATTACTGTTTGTGTTAGATTACTGTTTGTGTTAGATTAGTGTTCACCTTAGTGTTTGTGTTAGATTAATGTTCACCTTAGTGTTTGGGTTAGATTAGTGTTAGTGTTAGATTAGTGTTTGTGTTAGATTTGTATTAGTGTTAGATTAATGTTTGTGTTAGATTAGTGTTCCTGTTAGATTAGTGTTTGTGTTAGATAACTGTGTGTTAGATTAGTGTTTGTGTTAGATTACTGTTTGTATTAGATTAGTGTTAGTGTTAGATTAGTGTTTGTGTTAGGTGTTAGATTAGTGTTTGTGTTAGATTAGTGTTTGTGTTAGATTAGTGTTTGTGTTAGATTAGTGTTTGTGTTAGATAACACTGTTTGTGTTAGATTACTGTTCCTGTTAGTGTTCCTGTTAGATTAGTGTTTGTGTTAGATAACTGTGTGTTAGATTAGTGTTTGTGTTAGATTACTGTTTGTATTAGATTAGTGTTAGTGTTAGATTAGTGTTTGTGTTAGGTGTTAGATTAGTGTTTGTGTTAGATTAGTGTTTGTGTTAGATTAGTGTTTGTGTTAGATAACTGTTTGTGTTAGATTAGTGTTCACCTTAGTGTTAGTGTAAGACTAGTGTTTGTGTAAGATTAGTGTTTGTGTAAGATTAGTGTTTGTGTTAGATTAGTGTTTGTGTTAGATTAGTGTTTGTGTTAGATTAGTGTTTGTGTTAGATTAGTGTTTGTGTTAGATTAGTGTTTGTGTTAGATTTGTGTTTGTTTGTGTTAGATTAGTGTTTGTGTTAGATTAGTGTTTGTGTTAGATTAGTGTTTGTGTTAGATTAGTGTTTGTGTTAGATTAGTGTTAGTGTTAGATTTGTATTAGTGTTAGATTAGTGTTAGTGTTAGATTTGTATTTGTGTTAGTGTAAGATTAGTGTTTGTCTTAGGTGTTAGATTAGTCTTAGTGTTAGATTTGTATTAATGTTAGATAACTGTTTGTGTTAGATTAGTGTTTGTGTTAGATTAGTGTTTGTTTGTGTTAGATTAGTGTTTGTGTTAGATTAATTTTAGATAAGTGTTTGTGTTAGATAAGTGTTTGTGTTAGATTAGTGTTTGTGTTAGATTAGTGTTTGTGTTAGATTAGTGTTTGTGTTAGATTAGTGTTTGTGTTAGATTAGTGTTCACCTTAGTGTTAGAGTTAGATTAGTGTCAGGTTAGTGTTAGATTAGTGTTAGATTAGTGCTCATCTTCGTGTTAGATTAGTGTTCACCTTAGTGTTAGTGTTAGATTAATGTTACTGTTAGATTAGTGTTAGATTAGTGTTCACTTTAGTGTTAGTGTTAGATTTGTATTAGTATTAGATTATTGTTAGTGTTAGATTAGCGTTAGTGTTAGGTTAGTGTTTGTGTTAGATTAGTTTTCACCTTAGTGTTTGTGTTAGATTACTGTTTGTGTTAGATTACTGTTTGTGTTAGATTACTGTTTGTGTTAGATTAGTGTTCACCTTAGTGTTTGTGTTAGATTAGTGTTCACCTTAGTGTTTGTGTTAGATTAGTGTTTGTTTTTGTTAGATTAATGTTACTGTTAGATCACTGTTAGTGTTAAATTAGTGTTTGTTTGTGTTAGATTAGTGTTTGTGTTAGATTCGTGTTCACCTTAGTGTTAGATTAGTGTTAGATTAGTGTTTGTTTCTGTTAGATTAGTGTTTGTGTTAGATTAGTGTTTGTGTTAGATTAGTGTTTGTTTGTGTTAGATTAGTGTTTGTGTTAGATTAGTGTTTGTTTGTGTTAGATTAGTGTTTGTTTGTGTTAGATTAGTGTTTGTTTGTGTTAGATTAGTGTTATTGTTAGATTAATGTTACTGTTAGATTACTGTTTGTGTTAGATTAGTGTTTGTGTTAGATTACTGTTTGTGTTAGATTAGTGTTTGTGTTAGATTAGTGTTCACCTTAGTGTTTGTTAGATTAGTGTTTGTGTTAGATTAGTGTTTGTGTTAGATTAGTGTTTGTGTTAGATTAGTGTTTGTGTTAGATTAGTGTTTGTGTTAGATTAGTGTTTGTTAGTGTTAGATTAGTGTTCACCCTAGTGTTAATGTTAGATTAGTGTTAGTGTTAGATTAGTGTTTGTGTTAGATTAGTGTTCACTTTAGTGTTAATGTTAGATTAGTGTTATTGTTAGATTAATGTTACTGTTAGATTAGTGTTAGGTTAGTGTTCGTCTTTGTGTTAGATTCGTCTTAGTATTAGATTAGTCTTCACCTTAATGTTTGTGTTAGATTAGTGTTTGTGTTAGATTACTGTTTGTGTTAGATTACTGTTTGTGTTAGATTACTGTTTGTGTTAGATTATTGTTCGTGTTAGATTATTGTTTGGTTGTGTTAGATTAGTGTTTGTGTTAGATTCATGTTCACCTTAGTGTTAGATTAGTGTTAGATTAGTGTTTGTTTGTATAAGATTAGTGTTTGTTTGTGTTAGATTAGTGTTTGTTTGTGTTAGATTAGTGTTTGTGTTAGATAACTGGTTGTGTTAGATTAGTGGTTGTGTTAGATTCGCGTTCAGTTTAGTGTTAGATTAGTGTTTGTGTTAGATTAGTGTTTGTTAGTGTTAGATTAGTGTTCACCCTAGTGTTAATGTTAGATTAGTGTTTGTGTTAGATTAGTGTTTGTGTTAGATTAGTGTTTGTGTTAGATTAGTGTTTGTTAGTGTTAGATTAGTGTTCACCCTAGTGTTTGTGTTAGATTAGTGTTTGTGTTAGATTAGTGTTTGTGTTAGATTAGTGTTTGTTAGTGTTAGATTAGTGTTCACCCTAGTGTTAATGTTAGATTAGTGTTTGTGTTAGATTAGTGTTTGTGTTAGATTAGTGTTTGTGTCAGATTAGTGTTCACTTTAGTGTTAATGTTAGATTAGTGTTATTGTTAGATTAATGTTACTGTTAGATTAGTGTTAGGTTAGTGTTCGTCTTTGTGTTAGATTCGTCTTAGTGTTAGATTAGTCTTCACCTTAATGTTTGTGTTAGATTACTGTTTGTGTTAGATTACTGTTTGTGTTAGATTAGTGTTTGTGTTAGATTAGTGTTTGTGTTAGATTAGTGTTTGTGTTAGATTACTGTTTGTGTTAGATTACTGTTTGTGTTAGATTATTGTTCGTGTTAGATTATTGTTTGGTTGTGTTAGATTAGTGTTTGTGTTAGATTCATGTTCACCTTAGTGTTAGATTAGTGTTAGATTAGTGTTTGTTTGTGTTAGATTAGTGTTTGTGTTAGATAACTGGTTGTGTTAGATTAGTGTTTGTGTTAGATTAGTGTTTGTGTTAGATTAGTGTTTGTGTTAGATTAGTGTTTGTGTTAGATTAGTGTTTGTGTTAGATTAGTGTTTGTTAGTGTTAGATTAGTGTTCACCCTAGTGTTAATGTTAGATTAGTGTTAGTGTTAGATTAGTGTTCACCCTAGTGTTAGTGTTAGATTAGTGTTAGTGTTAGATTAGTGTTAGTGTTAGATTAGTGTTTGTGTTAGATTAGTGTTTGTGTTAGATTAGTGTTCACCCTAGTGTTAATGTTAGATTAGTGTTTGTGTTAGATTAGTGTTTGTGTTAGATTAGTGTTCACCCTAGTGTTTGTGTTAGATTAGTGTTTGTGTTAGATTAGTGTTTGTGTTAGATTAGTGTTTGTGTTAGATTAGTGTTCACTTTAGTGTTAATGTTAGATTAGTGTTATTGTTAGATTAATGTTACTGTTAGATTAGTGTTAGGTTAGTGTTCGTCTTTGTGTTAGATTCGTCTTAGTGTTAGATTAGTCTTCACCTTAATGTTAGTGTTAGATTACTGTTTGTGTTAGATTAGTGTTTGTGTTAGATTGGTGTTTGTTAGTGTTAGATTAGTGTTCACCCTAGTGTTTGTGTTAGATTAGTGTTTGTGTTAGATTAGTGTTTGTGTTAGATTAGTGTTTGTGTTAGATTAGTGTTCACCCTAGTGTTAATGTTAGATTAGTGTTTGTGTTAGATTATTGTTCGTGTTAGATTATTGTTTGTTTGTGTTAGATTAGTGTTTGTGTTAGATTCGTGTTCACCTTAGTGTTAGATTAGTGTTAGATTAGTGTTTGTTTCTGTTAGATTAGTGTTTGTGTTAGATAACTGTTAGTGTTAGATTAGTGTTTGTTAGTGTTAGATTAGTGTTCACCCTAGTGTTAATGTTAGATTAGTGTTAGTGTTAGATTAGTGTTTGTGTTAGATTCGTGTTCACCTTAGTGTTAGATTAGTGTTAGATTAGTGTTTGTTTCTGTTAGATTAGTGTTTGTGTTAGATAACTGTTTGTGTTAGATTAGTGTTTGTGTTAGATTCGCGTTCAGTTTAGTGTTAGATTAGTGTTTGTTTGTGTTAGATTAGTGTTTGTGTTAGATTAGTGTTTGTGTTAGATTCGCGTTCAGTTTAGTGTTAGATTAGTGTTTGTGTTAGATTAGTGTTTGTGTTAGATTAGTGTTTGTGTTAGATAACTGTTACTGTTAGATTAGTGTTTGTGTTAGATTAGTGTTTGTTTGGATAAATGTGAGGATAAAAGCAGAAGAAATGTGGTGTTGATGGAGAAATCTGATTGGTTATCATTAAATCTGTAATTACCCAATCCGATTAGAGGAATTTCCTGATGAAATCTGTGATGTTTATAAATGTTTTCAGCTCTGTGTTAAATTAATAATTGTATTAAAGTGTATATTTTAATTACTGGAGCAGATTAAGTGTAATATTATTTGGGTAAAATTTAGTTAAAGTGAAGGCAATAAATGGTTTAAAGGAGTTACTGGTCTAGTTAAGAGTGTGTGTGAAGAGTAAAATTTACTAATAAAAAAGAAAGTGCTAGTTAAATTGACTGAGTTGTTTGCGGCGAGAGGAATAAACTTCAGCAGTGTGTAAACCTGATAAGTTTATTTCCATGTGGAAACTGTCATGTTCTCATGTTTTCTTCATGTTCTCATGCTTCTTCTTCTTCTCCTCCTCGTCCTCCTCCTCCTCCTCCTCCCCCTCCTCCTCTCCCTCCTCCTCTCCCTCCTCCTCTTGGTGTATTACAGAGGTGCTCAGTGAGGCTGGTAATGTGATGTCATGCTGCTCCTTGTCTCTGCTCTCAGTGCCTCAGTGTTTTTATGTGATGGAAAGATCCATATTTCTTTGTTTTGTCGAAGAGCCTCTGGATTGCTGTTCTCTCCATCCCTCACTTCAGCTTTGTTTACTGGTGAATCGACTGAAGTTTTGAAAATGAGATGAAATTGCTATTGAATTTATTCTGTGAATGCGGCGTGAAAGCAGCGGCATGTGAATTAGACACTGATAAACTCTACAGTTTTACTGGCAGGTGAAATTACAGCGCTTTCACACGTCTGCTGAGAACGCCAACGCCCCTGACACACACACACACACACACACATACACACACAGTAGAAAAGATTTTCGAGCTCCTCACTAAACTCTTTGTGTTACAATGAGAAATTAGTGCTGATGCTATATGTGGAAAATTACAGGGTGTCATTTGTGTCAGTGACTCGCCTACGCTAACCACACCACGCTGGAACGCTCCGTTTGCACACCTGGGGGGTGGGGTTGTTAGGGTGTGGGGGTGGGGTTGGGGGTACTAATTATGTGTGTATTTTAAGTTAAGATTTCCTGATTAAATTCCATCACTTTACCAATATTAATATCATTTAATTAGCATTAGTTCTAATTGAATTAACTTACTACATTTAATATTAATATTATTTACACAAATATACGAATAAAAACACAAAGACAAACTCTGCGATGTTACGGTGTGTGACAGCTGGAGATTTCTAGAATGTTCTTTTCTTTTATTCAACATTATAAAGATTAATAACGTGAACAAGAAGAAGTGTGGATGATGATGGTGTCAGTGGTGTTAATGGTATTGTTGGGGTGGATAGTGTTAGTGATGGTGTTGATGTTATTTATGATGTTACATTTACATTTACATTTCTGACATTTGGCAGACGCTCTTATCCAGAGCGACATACAAAAGTGCTTTAGTTCTCAGTCACTGAATACATTAACACTGGTTCAATAGGACACAACTTGGGATACCATTAGCCTAAACTGAGGTTTTTTTTTTTTGTTGTTGTTGTTTTTTAAACTTTGTAACATAATACATAAACAGGGAAAAATAAGAGCTAGTGTAAGTACTTCAGGAAGAGGTAAGTCTTCAGTTGCCGTTTGAAGACGGTCAGAGACTCGGCCGTACGGATACCTAGGGGAAGTTCATTCCACCGCCTTGGTGCCAGAACAGAGAAGAGTATAGATGTATACCTACCTTTTTCCCTGAGAGATGGTGGGACCAGTCGAGCAGTGCTAGTGGATCTGAGTGAGCGAGGTGCAGTGCGAGGAGTGACGAGAGCTTTGAGGTAAGATGGCGCTGGTCCATTCTTGGCTTTGTAGGCAAGCATTAGTGTTTTGAATCTGATGCGTGCAGCTACCGGAAGCCAGTGGAGGGAACACAGCAGTGGGGTGGTGTGGGAGAACTTAGGCAGGTTGAAAACAAGTGGTGCAGCTGCATTTTGGATCATTTGCAGTGGGTGAATTGCGTTCAGAGGTAGACCTGCCAGAAGAGAGTTGCAGTAGTCCAATCTCTTCCGGTTGAGTGAACGCTGGCGCTGTTAGCTGCTGCTACTCTCCGGAGTTGATGATCTGCCTTTTGTGCCCGTGTTTGGATTATTACGTGGATTGGATTACCTGTTTGTTGGTTCCTGCTACATTCACCGTTGCCACTACCAGAAAGAATACGCCGGTTCATGTTTATTTCCTGAAACAATGTGGATTAATAAGCCGTTTGTGCGGACCGTGCTCATTTGGACTGCATTGTCTCTCATATTTCATCCACTGACAGCAGTAATTCAATATTCTGCGGCTGAGCTCCTGCAACTACGGTTTCCCCAGTCGGAGCTGCCACCAGCTTTACAAGCTCACTTGGACATCGTTCGTCACCCTCGTCGGAAATACATTCACCGTGGGTCCCGTAGGAGACCCACTATGGTCTTTCACTATGATGACTCCAAGGCTATAAAACCTTTCTGGTCTTCAACTCGTCACCCTTCAGGAAACACTGGTCGGAAAGTTAACCACTGTGCTCTAGCTAGCCTAGCTAGGTCAGCTAATGACACTGTCAAACATGACAACGCCAATATCAACTTTGGCCTATTTAACATCCGCTCTCTTACGAACAAGGGTCATCTTGTGCAAGATCTCCTGATGGACCGTAAACTTGACTTTTTGTGTTTGACTGAAACTTGGCAACAGCCTAATGACTTTTCACAGTTGAATGAATCTACTCCTCCTGGGTTTGTTTACATCTGTCAACCCCGTGCCTCTGGAAGAGGAGAAGGTCTCACGATAATCTATCGCGAGAGGTGGAAAGTCTTGAATGTGTCAGTACCGGCGTTTCCCTCATTTGAAGCCATAGTATCTAGACTGATGGGATCTACTTGTCACCCTATCATCATTGCTGCTATATATCGCCCACCTAAACCAAACACCGATTTTCTGATTGAATTTGCCACGTTTCTTACTCATTTAAGTGCACTTTCTCCAAATATATTATTGTTGGGAGATTTTAATATACATATGGACAGTACCACCAATCTTCTCACCAGGGACTTTTTATCCTGTCTGGACAGTTTTGGTCTTCAGCAATTCATAAATTTCCCGACTCATTTGAAAGGACATATTCTGGACTTGGTTTGCTGTTCTGGCCTTGTGCCTCGTGACTGTTCTTCACTTGATCTTCCGTTCTCTGATCACTTGCTGATATATTTCAGTATCAGTTCTACCTTATCCCAACTAAAACAGTCACGTTCAGTTTCCTTCCGCAATATTAAACACATTGACTTATCTCTTCTTTCTAATGGGATCAACAGCCTGCCTGGAACTGAGGATTTACTCACCACTGACGACCTCGTCTTCCACTACAACAATAGTCTTCATAGCCTTCTCAATGCTCTTGCTCCTCTGAAAACCCGGACTGTCTCTTTTACTCATTCTGCACCATGGTACACACCTGAGCTCCGTCAGCTTAAAGCTAGAGGTCGTCAATTAGAACGTCTTCACTTAAAAACTGGACTTACTGTTCATAAACAAATGTATCATAACTATCTGCTTCAATATAAGGATACTATTTCTACTGCAAAATCTATCTACTATTCTAACTTGATTAAGTCAGGTGCAGGTAATACAAGAGCTCTTTTCTCAACTTTTAACAGGTTATTACGGCCGCCGGATACTCTCCCACCTCACCTTTACTCAACTGCTCAATGTGATCATTTTATGACATTTTTCAGATCTAAAATTGATAATATTCATCATCAGCTAACCTCTCTGAACACCTCATTTTCCATTTCTCTTCTTACACCCTCTGCTTCTTCATTATCTAGTTTTAAACTGCCAACTATTGCTGAAGTTTCACAGATGATTCATGAATCCAAACCTTCAAGTTAGTCAGTTAGATCCTCTCCCAACCTATTTAGTAAAAACCTGCTTGCCTTCTTTATCCGCTTTAATAACTAACATTATACATTCTTCTTTGAATTCTGGTCATGTTCCATCATCCCTTAAAATTGCTGCAATAACACCTATACTTAAAAAACCTGGTGCGGATCCTAATAACCTTAATAATTTTCGTCCTATTTCAAATTTACCATTTTTATCCAAAATACTTGAAAAAATAGTTGCAGGTCAGATTCAAAAATTTTTTGCTTAAAAATTTTAGATCGCAATCATCTTCTGTTATTAGAAGTGTTCCTCAAGGTTCCGTGCTAGGTCCTCCTTTTATTTATCATCTATCTCCTTCCTCTTGGCAAAATCTTTCATAAACATAATATTAATTTTCATTCTTATGCGGATGATACTCAGCTCTACCTGTCCACAAAGCCTACTTCCATGCTTCCTCCTGCTGTTCTTTCGGTCTGTCTAAATGAAATTAAATCCTGGTTTTCTTGCAACTTTCTCCAAATGAATACCAATAAAACAGAAGTCCTTCTCGTTGGCTCTAAGTCCACCTTAGCCAAGGTTGATAGTTTTTCTTTAAATATTGATAATTCCACTGTTTTTCCTTCCCCTCAGGTAAAGAGTTTGGGTGTCATCCTTGATAGCACTCTATCCTTTGAGGCTCATGTTAATAATGTCACTCGGTCTGCATACTTTCACCTCCGCAATATTAATCTCCTCCGCCCAATCTTGACACAGCACAGTACTGCCATATTAGTCCATGCCCTTGTTACATCACGTCTAGATTACTGTAACTCTGTTCTTTTTGGCTTGCCTTCTAAAATTCTTCATAAACTTCAATTGGTACAGAACTCTGCAGCCCTCATTATTACTTAAACTCCTTCTATTGACCATATCACACCAGCTCTTCACCAGCTTCACTGGCTTCCTGTGAAGTTTCGCATTGAGTATAAAATTCTGCTATTCACTTTTAAGGCTCTTCATAATCTTGCTCCACCATATCTGTCTGACCTTCTCCAATTATACACACCCTCCCGTACACTCAGATCTTCTTTTGCTAACCAGCTCATCACACCATCAGCTCGACTGTCCACCATGGGGCTTAGAGCATTCAGTCGCTCTGCACCTCGCCTCTGGAACAGTCTCCATGCTGACATCAGAAGTACAGATTCTCTGACAACCTTTAAATCCAGACTCAAAAGGTTCTTGTTTAGAACCGCATTTTATATTTGAAACTTGTCCATTATTTTTTCCTTTGTTAATTTATTTTTAAATATTTTATTTGTTTTCTATCTGTATGTTTTATATTATGCTGTGTGTTATTTTTGTAAGGTGACCTTGAGAGCTTGAAAGGCGCCCACAAATAAAATGTATTATTATTATCTCGAAATGACCAAGAACAAGCACCTGAGTAGCCTGTGTGGATAGAAATGGCCGAATCCTTCTGATGTTGTACAGAAGAAAACGACATGAGCGTGTCACATTAGTGACATGGGAGGAAAAGGACAGTTGATTGTCCATGGTTACCCCAAGGTTGCGAGCAGTGGCTGAAGGGGAAATCATGGAGTTGTTCAGAGATATCGCAAGGTCTTGGGCTGGCAATGGATCACCTGGGATGACCAGCAGCTCAGTTTTGCTGGGATTGAGTTTCAGCTGATGAGCCATCATCCAAGATGAAATGTACACCAGACACGCTGAGATCCGAGCAGAAGCCGTGGTATTTGAGGGAGGGAAGGAGAAGATAAGTTGGGTGTCATCGGCATAGCAGTGGTATGAAAATCCATTTGAGGATATAATTTTGCCAAGAGAGTGAGTATAGAGGGAGAAAAGGAGAGGACCAAGTACTGAGCCTTGTGGGACACCAGTAGAGAGTCTGCGTGGAGCAGATGTCAATCCCTTCCATGTTACCTGATATGAGCGACCATCCAGGTAGGAAGCAAACCATTCACATGCTGTTCCACAAATTCCAAGACTCCTGAGGGTGGACAAGAGAGTCTTGTGGTTTACTGTGTCAAATGCTGCAGACAGGTCGAGGAGGATGAGGACCAAAAGGGCAGTCTCTGTGGAATGTACTGCTTTGAAGCCAGACTGGTTGGGGTCATGGAGGTTATTCTGCATGAGATAGTCAGACAGCTGATTACAAACAACACGTTCGAGAATTTTTGAAAGGAATGAGAGAAGTGATACCGGTCTGTAGTTGCTGATGTCTGAGGGATCCAGAGCAGGTTTCTTCATAATGGGGATGACCCTGGCTTTCTTAAAGACAGTTGGAACATGACCAGAGGATCCATATTAAGGATCCATAAATATGGTGTTGATGATGATGGTATGGTGTTGACAGTGTTAGTGATGGTGTTAATGGTATTTATAGTGTTACTGGTGTTGGTATTTATGTTGTAGTCAGTGTTGATGTTGACAGTGTTGATGGTGTTGACGGTGTTGATGGTATTGATGGTGTTAATGGTATTTATGGTGTTGATTATGTTGACAGTGTTGATGGTATTTATAGTGTTGATGGTGTTGATTGTGTTGGTGATGGTGCTGATGGTATTAATGGTGTTAACAGTGTTGATGGTGTTCATTCGTGAATGGTATTTATGGTGTTGATGATGTTGACAGATGATGTTTACAGTGTTTGATGGCGTTGATATTTATGTTCACAGTGTTGATAATGGTGTTGACAGCATTGGTGAAGTGTTTATGGTATTTATGGTGGTGATGGTATTTATGGTGTTGATGGTGTTTATGGTATTTATGGTGTTGATGGTGATGGTATTTATGGTGTTGATGGTGTTTATGGTATTTATGGTGTTGATGATGGTGTTGATGGTATTTATGGTATTTATGGTGTTGATGGTGATGGTATTTATGGTGTTGATGGTATTTATGGTGTTGATGGTGATGGTGTTTATGGTATTTATGGTGTTGATTATGGTGTTGATGGTGTTGATGGTATTTATGGTGTTGATGGTGATGGTATTTATGGTGTTGATGGTGTTTATGGTATTTATGGTGTTGATGGTGATGGTATTTATGGTATTTATGGTGTTGCTGGTATTTATGGTGTTGATGGTGATGGTATTTATGGTGTTTATGGTATTTATGGTGTTGATTATGGTGTTGATGGCGTTTATGGTATTTATGGTGTTGATGGTGTTGATGGTATTTATGGTGTTGATGGTGATGGTATTTATGGTGTTGATGGTGTTTATGGTATTTATGGTGTTGATGGTGTTTATGGTATTTATAGTGTTAACAGTGTTGATGGTGTTGAAACACAATGTGCATCACAGAGACACAATATCCACAAGGTCTAAAGTAAGATTCTTGATGTAATGCAGATGGAGGATGGTGTGTGATGTAGTGTGATGGAGTGATAAATGCGAGTGATTGGATGATGCTGTTGTATAGACAACACCCTGGAGACAGGACACACTCAGTTACCTGTTGGATTAACACTGCTGCTGTAATGTAGAGAAATAGACCTCGAAAGCTCATAGATAAAGAGATAAACAAACTATACAGAAATAATTATTGTAGAAATCCCCCAAATATCACAGTGTGGTTAATCCAAAGCAAATCTTTAGCCAATTACTGACCTACAGGCTGCCAAAACATTTATGAGGTGTCTTTCCCCTCAGCCTGAATGTTTTTATTACTTATGTGTTTAAGCTGGTTGTCTGTTTGTTAGCCTGATGGACTGGGTGCCAAAACTTAGACATTAAGAATGTGAATATTAACTGCCTCTTACAGAATATTCTAAACAGTCCACTGAGCTGAGTTACAGCATTAACATGTGAAGCTCTCTGAGACACAAGAAAGTCTGGAGAAAGATCACGCTGGTGGACTGATAACACCGAGCATCGAGTGTTTCACATTTCCATCTTCCACGATTCGGTTCCTCTGAGTAAAGAGCGACTCGGCCGTGACTCCGTGACTCCGCTGCACCGTAATCGCCTCGACTCGGGTTATTTAACACTGAATATTTCACTGGATTTTCCAATAAATAAAAGATTGAACTATGAATGTGGCATATTTTCTCACTTTTCTCACATTTATCACTAATCAAATGCTCAAAATAATGATGATGATGATGATGATGATGATGATGATAATTTACATATTCAAACAACTGTGGTTTTCATTTGTGTATCAAATATTTAATAATATCTGAAGAATAGAAAAGAGTTTACATTTTCACAAAATGTGACCATTTCTACAATAAAGAGGATGTAGACAAGTGTAGAGGGAAGAACTCTCTTATTAATGTAAATATCATGTATAAATCACATGTAAGTTTTTCTTTAATCAAAGAAAAAAGAAATACATGAGTGCAGGAGTGGTGGTGGTCAGTGATTGGTTGTTAGGAGCATTGCTGCTCACTGATTGGTTATTAGGAGCAATGGTAGTCAGTGATTGGTCATTAGAAGCAGTGATGATTACTGATTGGTCGTTAATGAGTGGCGATGATCAGTGATTGGTCATTAGGAGTGGTGGTGGTCAGTGATTAAGTGAAGGTCAGATCTGATCCCTGGTGCTGAATAATGCTCATCACTCTATGTTCATCTGATGCTCTGATCAGAAGAAGACTCTCTCTGATTGGACGATAAGGACGAGGACATGTTGGTCATTTCCTGTTGCTCCAGCTCCATTTCCACCTCACAAAAGAAGCTATTAGAGTCTACACAAAGCCTGGAGTTGAAAAAAGAACACTGTACTGTGGAGTGGAAAAAGTAATGGCACCCTTAATATTAGGATTTTAAAAAGTGCTTGTAAAAACCCAAACAGCAAAAGCCTTTAATCAGGAGCAGTGTTCCGTCTCTGCTAACACAAGCCTGAACATATTACATGCTGTCTGAACACTGACATTAACACCCTAAAGCAGAAGAAAGAACAGAAAATGAGATTTTTCTGTCATCCGTGTCACACAATTAGCCTCCTGAGCGGAACCGCAGAACCCACCACGTATTCTGACCTGCAAGTGTCAGCGACGCACACGCTGTTAAATCATTACTAAACTCTGGGATAAACCACAGCTTTTAGATTTTTCCTTGAAGATCGTCTTGATGATAGAAAGGAACTAGCAGCATCAGCGAACATCACTCTGGCTTTAATCACAGTGTTCTGGATGTTAATTACTTTCTAATATGCAGATTATTTAAGCTACTTGTTTAAATTACAATAATGTCATTTTGTCTGCTGTCACGCTCATGTTTGTTCATCTGTTTACTGAGTTAGCCACACGGTCGCTCTGATGGAGCAGTGAAATGATTGTTTTGTTGTTAGATAATATGTTCTCATTTATAAAGAAGGTTCCTACTATGCAAAAGATGAGCTACAAAAAGCAACCTTGCAGTTTGTTAGCTTATGTATCTAATTAATAGCTAGCAAATGGTGGCAAATGGTGGTCATGGAGTTTAACCTCATGAGTACACTTCAGTCTTCTATCGCTTCTACTACTTCTAAACTTTTTATTTAGCATAGGAAAATCTTTCCACACCTTCCTCTCGCCCATCTTCATCATCCTCCATTTCCTCCTCTGTGTGACTTTGATCAGGTGTTTATCAGAGTGTTTGCTGGCATCTGTGGAAGCTGTTACACTCCATAACAACAGATCAATGAGGAGACGGAGTCCAGACATGTAGCCTGATTTACCTTCAATAGCTTCATCTGTCTTTTCTAAACAAGCAGCAGCTGCTGAACTCCGTGACTGAACACTGCCAAAAACATCTGCACAAACTTACAAAGAGAGGGCCACAAACCTCTGTTTATGTCACTGGGGTTTATGCTGGTGCTTTTGAACCCATGTATTTGGCTCAGTGTTGTAAGTAGGTGTGTTTAGTGTAGTATTTAATCAGAACACTATGTTGAGTTTGTGACTTGATTTTTAAGGTCCAACAGTTGTGTTTGTTGTTGTTGCTTGTTGTTGTATTGGAGGAGGTGGGGCTTTTGTCTCATGTTTTTTGGCCCTGTGTGTTTTTGGAAACTCAAAGCCTAAAACTTGTGTAGACATCACAGCTCCAGAAGAGGGCTCGGACCCATCTTGTTTTATTAATGACAAGGATTTTCCTCCTTCTCTTCCCGTCTTATGGGGATGTGGTAATAAGTCCTATACCATTGGAACTGGACAGGGTGCTGCGATCAAGCATTTGTTGTTCCTTGTGTCTCTGTTCACACCCTCAACTCAGGGCAAATTTGTAATCTTGGGTCCTCTGTGCCTCCTCGCCACATTAGGTGCTAAGTTCCTAGATATTTTGAAGGGTAAAATATCTCGGAACATAGGACTTCACCAGATAAGTTAAATAGTCTTTATTTGTGTCACATACATACATTACTGCACAGTAAAATTCTTTCTTCATATATCTCATCCTTGGTGTTTATGGTCAGAGCTCAGGGTAAGCCTTGATGCAGCAGCCCTAGAGCAGGGAGGGTTGGGGGCCTTGCTCAAGGGCCCAACAGTGGCATCTTCCGATCAACAACCCAGAGCCTTAACCACTTAAGCTAACACCACTCCAAGGTTGCAGATGAAATCTTCACCAGATGCAGCAGTAGGATGATCCATGATCCTCCGTGGCACCGCGGCCACCCTAAATAAAACATACAGCTTACCTTGCACAAATCCTTAGCCAATGATACTGAACAAGCGCTGCAGTTAGTCAATGGTGAATTAAAGGCTTAAGAAAAGTGTTTTCAAAATATGACTCATGGGACTCATAGGACTTGGATGGTTCTTCTCTCTTTGGGGTGGCTGGGGTTAGGGATTTTGCATTCCGTTGTAATAATGTGGGTGTTTTTGTTGTTGCAGTGTGTCTTCCAGTGTATTTCTGCTTGAATAAGGTGATCTGTATATGCCCTAGTTAACGACACTTGCATAGCAGTTACACTTAACATGATAAAGTCTTGCTTCTTGCTGGACAGGACCACTCTCTGACCTCCGGTATACCATCTTAAAGGGTGACTGTTGTGTGACGTTGGGGAAATGGGATGGTCCAGTGAGCAGCAAGACCGTAATTGATGCTCGTTAAGGCTGTGCCCATGACTCGTTGAGACCTAAGAGGTCATTGATGTATTCTGAATATATCTTGGCACGCTCTGTGCTGAACTTGTGATGACCTGGAGATTCTTTCCGTTCCGTTGTGCTAAACATCTGCTGAGCACAGACACTCTGTAACACACTGCTGTCTTTTCTGTAGTCTAAATAATCCTCTTCGTAATAAACTTGTCAACCCGCCAGTAAAAACGTCAACCACCACATCTGTCATCTGCTGACATCTTCGTCTTTACTAATATTGCCTATAGATAACACCAAAGACTATACCTTTGCTTTGAATAAATATTTCCTGTCTGTCTCAGTAGACTTTAAAGAGCTTTTGCTGCTCAAACACTGACTCTTGTGAAATATTTTTGGCACTTTCTTCCCTGAATTCAGCTCAGAGTGGCAGCAGTGCGGCTCAGACTTCTGGGTTCAGTCAGATTTGGAGAAGAATTCTATCAGGCTGTGTTCCCACATGGTGCTTATTCTCCTGCATGTGTTAGGTGTAGTATTTGTGTGTTGGGTCGGTGTTGTCCGCAGGCATTTTGTGTTGAGTGGGTTGTTGTGTTTCCTCAGTGATGTTTTAGGAGGTCAGTGTTTTGTTGTTCGCTTATTTACATTTTCTCTCTTCCTCTCATTTCTTTTTCTCACTGTTCCATCACGTTTCTTCCCCGGCATTTCATCGCCCCGAGCCTCTGTGACAGACAGCGCTGATGCCCACTCATACTTACACAGGAGCATCGGTCAGGAAACGGATCAGCAGCCACCTCCTCATCTTCCTCTCTCACACTGGGTGATGACAGGAGCTCAGGCCTGGTGTCACTTCATCCATCAGACAATGACATCCACGTGTCCTGCTCCCTGATGGGACGTCACTGATCTGTAAAACAGTGCAGGGAAAATGTGCTCTCTCTCTCGCTCTCTCTCTCTCGCTCTCTCTCTCTCGCTCTCTCTCTCTCTCTCGCTCTCTCTCTCTCTCTCTCTCTCTCTCTCTCTCTCTCTCTCTCTCTCTCTTACCCACTCACTCATTTTCAATTAAAAAATCTCTCTTTTCTTTCATCATGACAGCCTCATGGCCAATGTGCCACTGTCAGAAACGCTCGACTGAATACCCTGTGACTGATCATATTTGCGTCAATGTTTTCTTTAGCCCTATTCTGCTGGATTAGCTTTACACCTCGGTCATGTCAGTCCTTTTCTTCCCTTTTTACAAACCAAGTGACCTTCTGACCAATTCTGTGGTCATTTCATATAAATGTAAGCCCGATCTGTATTGGTCTCTGTGTAAAATGACCCCTGCTACTTGATGTATTCAGTCACTTAGCATGGCATGCATTTCCAATTTTTTTTTCTTTTTTCAGCTGTTTGGGTTGTGAAACTTCCTGTTTGCTGTTGGGCTGGTCATCAGCTTGGCTTGGTGTTGGAACAGTGTTGAGTGAAGGGCAGTGTTTCTCAACTGGTGTATTTAGTCTGGCTGCTGGGCCGATACTGGCCGTGGGCACTGCAGATTTTTGTGTTGGTGTTTATTCATCTAAATTTATTAGCCTTGTTTTATTTATTTATCTATTTGTTTGTTTGTTTGTTTGTTTGTTTATTTATAAGTTAATGTCAGTGTTTATGGGCCATTTTTTTTCACTCTGGTGTTTTGTGCCTTGTTTTTATAAAACTTGTTTTTGTGTTGGTCTTGTACACTGATGTATTTTACTCCAATCTTCTTAAGCCAGTGTTTTTAGCTTGGTGTTTGTTGACCAGTGTGTTTGGGTTAGTGTTTTAATGCTGGTGTTTTATGGCATGTTTGTGAGCTAAGGTTCTGGTCTTTAGGTTGATATATTTAGTTGGTGTTGGACTGGCATTTATAACCCAGTGTCATTGGGTTAGTGGCAGGAGTTTCTGAGCCTTATTTCCGTACAGATGTACTCTGCCAGTCACTACATCGCAGGCACAGGCGCTCAACAATGGCAAATTATTTCCACATAAATCATAATTTTTAGGACAAATTAATTGTAAATGGATCATTTCCCACGACACACCTGCCGATCTCTCATGGCACACTTGTGTACCTCAGCACAGTGGTTGAAAATCACTGATCTAATGGCCGTTTTTTAGGGTTGATGTGTTTGTGTTGGTATTTTAATGCTGGTGTTTTGTGCCCGTGTTTCTGGACCAGCATTTTTGGTGTGGTAACTGGACAGATGTATTCAGGCTAGATGTTTTGAGCTAGTGTTGTTGGGCTCCTGTGTCCTCACCAGTGATGTTGAGTCATTGTGTAGACTAACAGCAGTCACTGATTGTCATAACAGAGATGAACACCTCACTTCAATTGTGTTTAATAGTGAGAACTTTGATCACTAGCCCTGTGGTGTAACTATTTTTCCATGACTGAATGGTTGGTGTTTGTGTGGCTGGTGTTTGCCAACCAGCATGACAATGTTGTGTTGTTGTAGTCACTGGTTTTTGTGTATTGTTTTGTTTTTGAAGTGTGATTTTTGACTCAGCTCTTTGTGGGCTGCGGTTGGGTTTAGTCCAGGTCTCTGTGGAGGAAAGGGCAGTTCTGAAGGGCACTGTGGAGGGTACAGCTGGTGCTAATGCTGCCAGACATGCACAAACACAGGCAGTCAGCTGCTGCTGAGAGACCTTCTGTCCTCCGAGGAGTCGCACTCATACATCTCTCTCATCCACACACCACTCTAACTCTCTGCACTTTACTCTCTTTCTTTCCTTCTTTTCACTTTTTCTTTCCTTTTCCCTTTCTGTCCCTCCACATGCACACTAATTCCTCACATTCCTCTTGTCTTCATTTGGACAGACCATGAAAAGCAAACCTCTAAACCTCAAATATTCTTGAAAAGGAGGCAAAAAAGATTCAGTTGTGATTTTTTAGTTTCTTATTTTTAAGAATCATGATGCAGGCATTTATTCTGAGTGACAGCTTTATTTTTTGCAGTTTTAGGCTTTATTTCTCCCTCAATATCTCCAGTTCATTCAGTGAACACATTTACAAGACAGCAGTGAGAGTGCAGTTACATTAGAAGTGAACCACAAAACAGGTCTCTCTTGACCCATATTTAGTTTTGTATACCTCTGATGTGTAAAATTCACTCCGTTTCTACACCAAGGTTAAAAATTTTATAAAGCACCAGAGCAGCAAGACCACTTTTACTGCACGTGACACTAATTCTGCAATAAAGCCGCTGTGGGCCATAAACCAGATGCTGCTCTGGGATTTAGATTTTCTGAGCCTGCAGTCGACTGACCACAACACAGCGATGAACATTCCCGTCAGTACAGTTTGTAAGCAGAGCGAGGGACTGAAATGAGTGGGGTGGTGTCTGATTACTGCAGCTCGTGCCTCTCAGCCTGGCAGCGATAAGCTCAAGCAGGAATTTCAGTAATTACTGAAGGCATTTATAATGACACACAGCCAGATTTATTGTCATAAACTTCATTAAGGCTGGGGAGATTCACTCTGGACATAAAAATAGGAGAAGATCTGCAATTAAAAGCATCACTGAGCTGAAACACAATAAGACCTTTAGCTGAGAGATGTGTGTAGTAGAAACCTGGAAAACCGATATAAAGATATAAGATCAGGGATTCAGGAAAGCCCTCACTGGTTGAATACTTTACAGTCAATCATTAATAAATTCATCATATAAAATTGCTCAAAAAGCCCTGAGGAAGAAGGTGAAATTTATGCAGTTTTTTTTATCTTTGGTCTTAATCCAAATCCAATAAATCGAATAAAACCTAAAGATGCTGCCACTTCACTTCACCTAAAGACCTCCTTCTGCACCCATCACTTGAATCAGCACTTTTTTTATGGTAAAAATCTGTGTCTTATCTTTTCTTTTCACACTGTAATGCCCTCGCCTGTGGGGTTTTAGAATAATGAAGCTCTTAGTTCCTGAGTCAGTGACCTAGCATGAGGATGTGCTTCTGATAGAGACTCTAAAGCTCTGCTGTAATTTGCTCTGCCTACAGGACTCTGCTAAATGCTCTAAATGTAAAAGTAAAACTAGCCAATCCTGGAGCTTAACAATAATGAGGCATTGAATATGTGTCAAATGGAGAAACAGTGTTCACCTTGTGCACCTAGTCCACGCGGAATCAGAGTCCTCTATACGGACGAGTGCAACAGGGTTGTGTAGATCCTTTGAAATGCTCCACCAGGATATCACCCAACTGGATCCAAACCCATTCTTCTGTTAAGAGCAAGGTGGTGTAACAGGATGTTTGGGCTGGATAGCTTCATTATGTGACATTTCTGCCAGGAAAGAAACCACCAACGTACATCACAGCAGGAATCCAGCCAATGGAGGTGGGCCATTAACTGCTGTAGTCTGTTGTGCTCAGTATTGGGGTTCTAATGAACCAAGTGAAAATAAAATCCCTGATGCTTTTTTAAAACAACAAGTAAGTTTCACTTGTTTAAATTCTGAGTCACTCTGCAAATTTGTGGAACTATAAAGATCCTGAGCATGGTATCCATTTGGAGGCTTGAAGGTGTTCTGACTCCTTGCATCCCAGCAGACCTCACTCCAGAGACACAGGTAGAAGGGTTGGTTAGAAGTGATGGTTGGACATAACCATAACCATGGAGCATTGTCCTCGCCTGGATCTGCTCAACAAGCCTTAATTCCAGTCCACCCTGCACCACAGACAGCAAAACCATGTTTGCCACAGATGCTGTGTGGGGTTGTGGGTGTGGGGGGTGACAGAACCTGGGTTTGCAAACACAATCATGTTGGTTCTCAAGTCAGCCTGAAAGTTTGTGCTCTTCTCAGGCTGCCTCTGTGGCTTTGTAGGGCCTCAGTCACCATCTGCAGGAGGCAAGCAGACTTCATGAAGTCTGTGAACTCATCTTGATCCTCCAGCATCAGCTCCTGGAACCTCTGGTGATGTTTATCTGGTGACAAGCCAGCTCTTGCAAAAACTGTGATTGGTGTGACAAGTTTGAGAGCATCCCACTCAGAAAAGTGACAAGTTTGATCTTTTATTTTCTATCTCAGCCCTCCAGAGTGACACGCAGGTAATTTTGTGATGGCAGTTTTCCAGTCTCCTCCTGTACCGCAGCAGCACTGCTCAGAAACAAACACATAACTGCACCAAATCACAGCCACACCTGCTACACAGCATAACCCACAGACTAGCATTAGAGTTAACAACCTAACACATAAACTAGCTTGGTGGCTAGACGTGGATTAGTTTTTATGTTGATTTTGTAGAGCAGCAGGTTAGGACAGATAGATCAGCATGCAGTGTCTAGTCATTATGCAAAAAAACTGCAGGAAACTGTGTGTGTGTGTGTGTGTGTGTGTGTGTGTGTGTGTGTATGTGTGTGTGTGTGTGACTCAAGGTGGCTGTGGAGAAAGTCACTGCTCATCATTTTCCATTAACAAGCGAGTGAATTTGGACGGCTCTGGTCGAGCACAGGATCATTTGCTGCGCAGTGTGTGTGACGATTGTCCTCAAAAAACCTGCTGCAGGTGCAAAACATTCATTCAATTTACACACTCCAAACACACACTCCAAACTAACTGATGACCACAAATGACCATCTGAACATGTCAGAGTACATTCATCAGTCTGAGGCAGATGCGGCCTGTAAAACACCCGTTAAGCTCACAGAACCTTCGGCAGTGGTGGTACGCCGTGTTAAGGTTACCGATTCACTGGATTACTGTGTTGTGTTGCCTGGTGAATTAATAGATAAAAAATAAATGTCATAATGACACTATGATGTTCTTTAAGTTTTTTGTATATATTAATATTACTGAGAAACCTTTCCATTTCTTGTGGTGAATCTCCTGTTCTACTGCATCCCAAAGATGTTCCACTGGATTCTGATCTGGTGACTGAAGTTCATTGAGGAACACAAGAACACTGTGAAATCATCGTCATATCTCTGAGGCTGAGGTGACTTTTGCTTTGTGACATCATCATGATGAAAGCCATGAGAAGATGAACAGCAACAATTCTTAAATACACCATCACATTCAAGCCATGATTGATTGATTGATTGATTGATTGATTGATTGATTGAGTGAGTGACTGATTGATTGGTTAGTTGATATTAGTGGCCCAAAGTTTACCTAGAAATTCCTCACACCATCACACCACTTTCACCAGCCTGGACTGCTGACACAAGGCAGGTTGTATCCATGGATTCATGCTTTTGGAGCCAATTTCTGACTCTACCTTTGTGTCCTTCACTTCTCCACAGCAGAAATCCAGGTTCCTCCCACCAAACTGTGTTTTTACATCTTCATCTGTCCAGTTTGGATCTGAGGTTTGAGCCTATCCCCTTTGCAGCCTCAAATTTTCAGGCTGACAAAAGAGAAACCTGCTGTGATCTACTGTTATAGCTCACCCACCTCTGCAGTACTGTCACACACTCGATGTTTAGCCTTTATTTTTGTCAGGTATACATTACAGCACGGTGAAATTCTTTCTTTGCTTGAACCCCAACCTTCTAATCAACAAACCAGAATCCTAACTACCTGTGCAAACACTGCACCAATGCCCTACTGCTCCACTCCCCCACTGCTCCACTCCCCCACTGCCCCACTGCTCCACTGCCCCACTGCTCAACTGCCCCACTGCTCAACTGCCCCACTGTCCCACTCCCCCACTGCTTTTTACTTTATTGCACCTTTCTGAAAGAAACTCTAGAGAGAGTTGTGTTGTTGAAAATCCCAGCAGGAGATCAGCAGAACCTGATGAGGAACACTCTAACCAACCTGATTCTACAACCATGCCACAGTCTAAATCACTGAGATCAGACACTTTCCAAATTCTGATGGTTGGTTTAAACATGACCTGATACAGCTGACTGTATCTGCAGGATATGATGCTACCATGTGATTGGCTGAATAGATAACTGCATGACTTGAGCAGGTGTACAGGTGTTCTTAATAAAGTGCCTGAACAAGACATGGGTGATTTGTCAGACTTCCAAAAGGGGACAGATTGTTGGAGCTGGTTTAGCAGGAGCATCTGTAACCTTTACAGTACAGATGATATAAATTTAAGTGTTATTCTATAATTCTATATAATCTCAGACGAAGTGAACACATCTGTCTGCTGATATCATTGAAATGAGCTCTATGTAATTTTTGTAAAAGCGTATAGAAATACTCTAGATTGTATAAATGAACGTGTCTGCAGTAGAATGGAGAAGAGAAATGATAATAATATTCATTATCAGTGAAAAGTCCTGGCTTTGCTGACGTTAATCTGATATCCTTCGGCCGTTTCCCACATTAAAGCGCCCGCTATTGAACAAACGCATTGTAACGTCTCGCTCTTTGTGTGGCCGTGAAATAAGTCTTCTCTTATCTCTGCCCTCTTTTTTTTCCTCTCCGTCACTATTGACTTCAGGGTGAACTTGAAGGTCAGGGTGTCATTATTGACCATACATTCAGCTGGAAACACAGCCAACGCTGCAGCATTAAGAGCTTTTCACACACCAGCCGAGCCGGTGCTCGCAGCTCCACCTGGCAATTTCTGCTTGTTGAATTAAAGGTCAGAATTTCCTCCAACACTCGCTATGGCTTTTTATACGACAGGTGAGAAATTGCTCCTTTTCCCAGCATGATAACAAGCAATTTACACTTACATACATGAAAGCAGAGAGATCTGCCCTGTTTTAGCATTTTTAGCTAATATTAGCAAGCTAATTGTTTAAAATAAATTCAGATTTTCATTTAAAAAAAATTATTTATATAAAATAATCACACCACATAAACGTTTGTCGATATATATTTTATCCTCTATGAACTTATTTGATTTAGGTTTGTCTATGTAAAGTCATATTGTGTATTAGTAGCTGGAAATATTGCTATAGCGTTGGAATGAATTAGCTAGTTTTGGGGTTTATGTTGAAAGTACAGTATGCAGTTTGATTTTGTTTATATCGAAATACTTCTGTGAAAAAGCTTTTACAATAATTAAAGTATAATATATATATATATCTAAATTCAAACTAAATCTTTTATATAAACCCAGAGTTAAATGCACAACTTTTTATACAGCTGATACTTTTCCTGTGTGCCTGTAAATGTGCAAGCAGACAGATTTCCTTCTTGATGGCCAGTGTTAGCAAACTCGCTAGGTAGATGAAAAAGTTATGGTTTATATAATATATTTTTAGATGGCCAAACCCACACTCATCCATACTTGCAATTGCTTGCTAGCTTTTCATGAATTAGCTCATACAGTGACAAAGAAAGCTAAGTGGCTAGCTGACTAGCTACTGCCTGCTAGCCAATTGTAAAAATTGCTGCCTCTTAGAGAGGAAAAGACAGTGTAAATATTTGAATAAAACAATTACTTTCTTGTAGGTTTTAGTAAAAACCAGTAGAGAAAGCTCATTTAGCTTAACAAGCCAACCAACACTAAACAGGTAAAAGTGTTGTTGTGAGTTCTACACTGTATGCTATCACTGTGCTTTAGTGATATTAGCTAGCTAAAAGTAACCATGGCAACTACTTCTTGTCAACAGAAAATGGGAGAAACATCTAACTCACAACACTTGTGTAAGGAAACACCGTTCAGTTTGTTAAACTAGCATCGACTAGCATGAATAGGCTTGTTAGCAAGAAATGAAACACAACAGGGGTTAAGTACATGTAAAATAGCCATGGCAACAAGACTGCGTAGCTATCAAGTGATCAGGATGTGCCGCTATTTTGTAACAATATGAGATAGCGCTCGTTAGCTGTTACGCTTTGAACCAAACCATAATCTACGCTGAATAAACCTGACAAATGGAAACACGGTCCGTACGCCTTGTCCTGAAGGTCACCAAGGTCAACATCTGCTCCTGCTCTGATACGTCACTTTAATTAACCAGGGTTTGTGTTGTTGATGAACATCACAAGGACAAGTGACAATCAGAGGCTAATAACAAACACCCATGTACCACACACACACACACACACACACACACACAGAATGTGTAAATCTTGAGGAAATGCCCTTGATTGTTATTGTCCTCCTCTCATGTCTGAGGGCTAATTTGCAAGAAATGTCATTTTTATTGCTGTGAGTTTTATTGACGTGACATTGCCGCCTGAAGCCACCAATCACAGACAAGGACTCCTGCTGAAGGGATTCCGAAGGAAGGAACGAGGGAAGAAAATCCTTGTGATGCTGAGAGTTAAACAGGGAAGACATTCACCCCCTCCTCTCTCTCTCTCTCTCTCTCTCTCTCCCTCTTTATGTCTCTTGCCCCTTACCCAGGATAGCACATGCATCCCTGCAGGCTTCACACAGCTCCCTCCCTCCATCTCTCTCTTTTACACACGCACACACTATACCACTCCCTGAAGTGTCTCCTCCTCCTCTCTCCTTTCTCCTCCTCCTCCTCTCTCCTCTGTCCTCTCCGCACATCCTTCAGCCAAAGCCGTGAGCAGCATCACTTCTCCGGTCTCAGGTAGGAAAATAAAAAGCACTTCTCTCTTTTTTTTCCTCTGCAGCTAATTTCCTCCGAACACTCACTCAGTCCATTGCATTGTATTTCCATCTTTGCATCTTTGTATCCGTGGGATGGTGTGTGTGTGTGTGTGTGTGTGTGTGTGTGTGTGTGTGTGTGTGTGTGTGTGGAGAATTCAAAACAGCAAAGAAGGGACGGACAAAAATGTGGGAAGAATCTGAGGTACACTGAGACAGTAAACGTCCTTCCCGTATCATCCGCTCCATCTCTCTTTCTATCCCAACGTCCTTTTATCTTTGATCTGAAGGAATGGAGCGTTCGTCCCTCAATCCACGCATACGGCATTCGTTCTGCTCTGTGAACGTTTACGGGAACCGTGACTCTTTCTTGCAATCAGACGAATTCTTCAAGCAGTAATGATATGTGAAGGAGAGTTAGTGGAGTCATGGGAATGCCTTGTTGTTGTTTTTGTTGTTGTTGTTGTTGTTGTTGTCTTACTAAAATTATGTGACTCTTTGGACAGGATCATAAACAGATGATTCGATTTAGGAACCGATTGTTTTTAATGACTCTTTCGGCGCCGGGGTGAAACATTTGAGGCAACTTTTCACAGCTGAATACGGTTAAATACAGAATCAGAACATGTTCAGATATGTCACTAATTTATTATTTAAACTTCTCTACTTTTACATCGTGCAACTTGTGTCTGACTTTTTTCTGATATAATCACATCACACTGTAAAAAAAACTTTTACAACTTTTACAACCTGGAGTGAGCTTCATGAACACCAAGGCGTCAGTAACTCATTTAGGTAGAAATCTGAAATATTGTGAAACAGCATGAAGAGGTGGAGTTAAGATGGGCTGTGGGCGGGGTTTTAGTATAACATGTAAAACTGCAAAAAAGTTTAAACATTCTTGTAGGTGGTTGTAGGTGGATGGGGTTCAGGTGGGGTTGTAGGTAGTGGGAGAGTCAGGGTTGTTTGTAGTTGTTGGTGTCAACTGGGCTGGTGGGGGGTCGGTGGGGGCTTGTCAGTGTTAGGTCAGGTGGTGTTGTTGTTGGTGGTGGAGGCGGTCAGGATTGTTGTTAGCAGTTGTTAGTGGTGGGGGCCAGGTGGGGTTGTTGGTGATGGGGGGCAGGATTGTTGATGGATGTTGGTGGTGAGGGGTCAGATAAGGCTGTTGGTGCTGGGGGACAAGGGGGTTGTTGAGGGTGAGGGGTCAGGATTGTTTGTGGTGGGGGGTCATGGTTGTTGGTTGCTGGAGGTGGGGGTGGCAGAATTGCTGTTAGTGGTTGTTTCAGGGTTGTTGGTGGTTGTTAGAGGTGGGTGCTCAGGATTGATGGTTGTAGGGGGTCAGGGTTGTTGGTGGTGGGGGGGGTCAGGGTAGTTGTTGGTGGAGGTCAGGGTTGTTGGAGGTGGGGGGACAGGGATGTTGGTGGTTGTTGGAGGTGGGGGGTCAGGATTGTTGGTGGTAGGGGGTCAGGGTTGTTGGTGGTGGGGGGGGTCAGAGTTGTTGTTGGTGTAGGTCAGCGTTGTTGGAGGTGGGGGCTCAGGGTTGTTGTTGGTGGGGGGGTCAGGGTTGTTGTTGGTGGAGGTCAGTGTTGTTGGAGGTGGGGGGTCATGGCTGTTGGTGGTTGTTGGAGGTGGGGGCTCAGGATTGTTGGTGGTTGTTGGTGGTGGGGGCTCAGGATTGTTGGTGGTGGGGGGGTCAGGGTTGTTGTTGGTGGAGGTCAGGGTTGTTGGAGGTAGGGGGTCAGGGTTGTTGGTGGTTGTTGAAGGTGGGGGGTCAGGATTGTTGGTGGTAGGGGGTCAGGGTTGCTGGTGGTGGGGGGGTCGGGGTTGTTGTTAGTGGAGGTCAGTGTTGTTGGAGGTGGGGAGTCAGGGTTGTTGGAGTTGGGGTAAACATGAAATGGTCTGGAATGACTTATTCTGAGTAATTCCTCAGTAGAAATAAATGAACACTTGGCACTGGTCAGTGTGTAAATTTTGTGTGTAGTTGCAAATGTGTGTAGACTCTGAGTGTGATTCTAAAGCAATTATGTATGATTCCTTATTCAATTTCAATGACTCTTTAATTTAATGTATGAATGAAACACGTTATTTAATTATTTATTTATTTATTTGTTTGTTTGTTTGTTTGTTTGTTTATTTATTTATTTCACTTTACATGGTGCATTATTTACAACTCAGGTGCATTCAGTTCAATGTTACGATTCATGATAATTCATTTAAGATCTTGGCTATGCTAGGTTTTGCTAGGCTACGCTAAACACATTTAAAGGAACACCAATATTATACTTTATGAAATTCTTGTTTTCTGCTGTGCAAACATTCAACAGTAAAGCACAATTCACGATTCATTGAAGAATCATTTATTATGAACGACTCCTTGGTATGAAGCTTGAAGTAATCTAAATTCTTAAACTGAACCCTTTTTTTTAAATTGTCATTTGTTTTCTTCCCTGCTGTACGAGCATGGCTTTATTGGAGAGCATCATGTTACTGTTTTTCAGCTAATCACAGCCCCAAGGTTTAATTTCTCATGAAGAATTAAATCTCATGAGGAGGAACTGATGCACATGCAGTGGTTGTAGTCATGGAGAGTGTTTAGGGGTTTATTTGTGTACAAATTGTTGCTATATATTTTTATATTTAGCTCATAGAGCTCAGCAGCTAGCATGCATTAGTAATATGTTAGCTAGCTAGGTATAATTCGCTAATTTGTGTTTGTTGTGAAGTGATGAAGTAAAACAATACACTAATAATAAGCAATAAACCTGTTAGCTAGCATGCATTAGCTAGATCCACAGCTAGTGAGTTGGAGTCTGTGTGTAAACTGATACACAAATCCTGAACTGAAGAGTAAAAGGAGACGGTGAGATTCTCTTATAGTTAAAATGAAGTGTGTGTGTGTGTGTGTGTGTGTGTGTGTGTGTGATTGATGAGGCGGAGAACACACACTAGAGGACATGTGTGAGAGAGGACTCCTAATGGGGGGAGAGAGAGCGGGAGATAGAGAGAGACAGTGTGTGTGTGTGTGTGTGTGTGTGTGTGGGTCCGGGTGGAGGTGACAGATGTTGTGACCCGAATAAATCACACAATCTCTTATTAGCCTTGTTAAATATCCATTACTGAGAGGAAGAGATATGGACGTGTGTGTGTGTGTGTGTGTGTGTGTGTGTGTGTGTGTGTGTGTGTGTTTCTGGTTTGGATGTAGTTTGAGAACACTATACAGGTTATCTGAAAAGTCAGGAACTGAATAGAAATCATCATATTTCACCTGTGAGAAATAAAAAATATATAAATTAATAAATACAGCCAATTTAACGATCGGAGGATTAATGAACACCTGATGCACAATGATACACAATTCAGAACGACACAATGTTTACCTTTAAAATTTCACTTAAATACACTTAAAATTCACTTAAATTTCACTTTAAAATACACTTCAGCTTGATTCTGAGTTGACCTTCAAAGTGCTTCTTCTAATTATTATTATTATTATTATTATTATTATTATTATTATTATTATTATTATTATTGTTGTTGTAGTGTGTGTATGGGGGTTTTAAACGGTGGTGTAATTCACACTCTGTTCCTTTCGTTGACTCACATTGCTAAGCAACAGAGAAATCCAGAGAGAAACACACACACACACACACACACACACACACACACACACACAGATTCATGTGTTGCCATAACAGATACGTACACAAACCATTAAAATCACGTGACTTCCTTATCAAGGGAGCACTTTCTCTTTGGGAATGCTTTAGGTTTGCCCTAAATATCACACACACACAAAATTATTATTATTATTATTATTATTATTATTATTATTTATTATTAATAAAAATTTATAATAATAATAATAATAATAATAATAATAATAATAATAATAATAATATTACTAAGTATAATATTATTATTATAACTTAAAGTAAAAATTTCACTAGGTTAAAAATTTTTATTATTATTATTATTATTATTATTATTATTATTAATAATATTATTCTTATTCTTATTATTCTTATTATTATTATTATTATTAACAACACTGTAGATGTAAAAGCTCCGCCTTTTGAATTTTGTCCACGCCCCCTCCATTTATTTATTTATTTATTTATTTATCCCTCCCTCTGTATGTGAAATTGCTTTTTCCTCCTGCATTTAATATCATGCTGTTCTCACAGCCAGAGAATCCATTTCTCCAAGGATGCTGGCAAAAACCCCCCCACACACACACACACACACACACACACACACACACACACACACACACACACACACACACTGCAGGTGGAGTCAGGAGAGATTAATTATTGGTAAAGGCCAGGCTGAGCCTGAGAGGATGCCTGCAGGACATTTTCAATGTTTTATGAATATAATAAGAGAGAAAAGCGTTCAAACCCCCCCCAACACACACACACAGAGACAGACACACACTTTTA
The DNA here is from genome assembly GCA_033459395.1 of Hemibagrus guttatus. Classification (NCBI taxonomy): domain Eukaryota; kingdom Metazoa; phylum Chordata; class Actinopteri; order Siluriformes; family Bagridae; genus Hemibagrus; species Hemibagrus guttatus. Next base: position 1,907,167 of record JAUCMX010000018.1, read on the forward strand.
AAAACATGTTCACACACCACCCACACACACCACTGTTAAAGCTCAGGAGACAACAATATCCCAGAATTCACTGCAGCTCGGAGTACAGACAACATGACACAATGAATTTAACGCTACAATACTGCAGGATCATAATCATCATCATCATCATCATCATAAGAGATAAAGAGCATAACAGACAGATACAGTGGATATGGTATAATGGAATAAATATAAATGCTATAAGGCAATGAAATAGAGAGAGAGAAATATTTAAAATGTATTAAAACTTCAATCTAAATGTGTGTATCTCTCTCTCAGTAAGTGGAAGCAGAGTCATTCCTCTCAGAACTGAGCTCAGGTGCAGGTGTTTAATCTGATCATCTCTCAGATCTCCCCAGAACTTGATTCGAAATCCAAATCTGCCAAATGTCAAAATGAACCTGATTGGACATAATTCAGAAAAACAAATGTATGTGGTGTTGAGGAACTCATCTGAGCAGTGATGTGGAACCGTATCTCAATCTGTAAATAAAAAAAAACAGAGTCTTAGATCTTTAGGGCTCTCATGTAGAGATGAGGCAACAGGAGCTATGATCAAAATAACACCTTACCATCAAGGTGCTTTCATGATAGACTGGGAAGAAGACGTTCTTTAAGAAATTACCTCTGAGTGTACACAATGTGGAACCCAGACATAAAGGCAAGATTGCTTTAGAGTGGTTCTACAGAGAGCTGCTAAGGAACCTGAAGAAACTTAACCTGAGAGCTGAAGATGTGCTTAAAGATCTCTAAAACTGGCCAGTGTGTAGAAATGTTGGACAGAACACACAGAGGTGACTGATGAGCACCAACAGGCTTTCTGGAGAACCATAACAGCATCTGTTAAAAACACACATGCTAATACTACTCTTATTCATTATGGTGTCATCATGCTAGAACCAGGAATAGAAGGGTCATAAAGAACACCCCCCTCCTCCTGAGTGACCTTGAGAGACCTTGAGTGTCTTCAAGTGAGCAAGAACCATAAAGATCCTTACTTCAGGGTGGCAGCAGAAAGGTCCCAGTCCTGCAGAACTGCAGAAAGATGCTGACCTGCAGCAAGGTCAGAGTGGAGAGGGTGGAGCATGAGGGGGCGTGTTCTGGTGTGTGGTGCAGCTTCAACCTTTACTCTTCTGAGGAATCAAGGGCAAGCTTAATGATAGAAAACCCCGAAGACCTGGTCTTGAGGTAAATCCCTCATTCTTCCATCTGACTGCTGCAGTCACACTTTGATGCCAACATCCTTGTTGGTTGCCATGGAAACCAAGTCTTCTTCCCACCTTCTCTCTCTCTCTCTAATGGGTTTCCCAGTTTAAAAGGATCTAGTCGATATCTTCCTCTCTGTCTGATTACCATCTATCTCTTTTTCTCTTTCCATCCCTCTTTATCATTCTTTCCTTGTTTTCTCTCTCTTTTGCTGTATCGGTGTCAGGGCTCAGGACGAGGCAAGGGTTAAATCTGCATATGGCCAAAAATCAGAGGCTAAACATGTCCACCCAGATTCACCCAAACCACATAAACACTCATTAAGTCTCAGCAGGTGGCAGGCTGGAGCCTTGTGTTGCTTTCCTGCTGTACAAGAAAGAAAGAGAGAGACAGACAGAAAGAGAGAGACAGAAGGAGAGAGAGGGTGAGACTCAGTGATTATGTAATATATCTAACATGAGAATCTTGCCAGTTCTGCTTGAGGGACAGATAAAATAAAGAAGTGGATAGATAAATAAATAGACAGGTGTGTTTTTTTTTTTTAGAAATCAGAGTAGAGATAGCAAATCTAAATAAACATTCCCAAACCAAGAAGCTAAAAATGAAGCAAAAAAGCCTCAGTGTTCATTCAAGACAGAACACACAACAGCTCAGGATTCAAATAAACGACATAAAAAATTTCCAGCTCAGCACCAGAGCAGGATTTGCTGATGATTCTGATTGCTAGCATTGTTGAACGGCGATGTAAAGGGTAACCAGGGTGGAGCGCTAGGGCAGCGGGGAGCTTTCCTCAGCTCAGCTCTCTGAGTTCCAGCGCTAAGAAAAGCTCATCCTGTCAGATCAAATGTTTATTGTACTGCTAAGTAACGTGTGGGACGTGTGGACAATCAATCAACATCCCAAAATCCCAAAAGCCATATTATGAGCCAAGAAATGACCTTAGCCAAGTTTTCCATGTTCTCCCTCTGTCTGGGCTTCCTCCAGGTTCTCTGGTTTCCTAGGTGCTTTGTGATAGAAGGGCATTCTCACAGGATTCCTGGGATTAGACTCTGGATCCATCACTACCTTAACCAGGTAGAGAAAAACAGGCAGAGAGCGAGAGAGAGAGACAGACATTTGCCATCTCTTATATATTTGCTGATAGTTGATTTATTCAGTTCTTTCTCCTAATGCAAATGAGACATATGCAAATGAACTCACTCTAGATGTCACGCATAAGATGTGACTCTGTTGGAGCATATGGAGGTTTGAGCACACTGAGGTTATGGAGAGTATTGAGGTTAAGTGTATTGAAGCTGAAGAGTGTTGAGGCTGTAGAGAGTATTGAGGTTAGAGAGTATTGAGGTTAGAGAGTATTGAGGTTGGAGAGTATTGAGGTTAGAGAGTATTGAGGCTGGAGTATTGAGGTTGGAGATTATTGAGGTTGGAGAGTATTGAGGTTGGAGAGTATTGAGGCTGGAGTATTGAGGCTGGAGTATTGGGGTTGGAGATTATTGAGGTTGGAGTGTATTGAGGTTGGAGTGTATTGAGGTTAGAGATTATTGAGGCTGGAGTATTGAGGCTGGAGAGTATTAAGGTTGGAGAGTATTGAGGTTAGAGAGTATTGAGGCTGGAGTATTGAGGCTGGAGTATTGGGGTTGGAGATTATTGAGGTTGGAGTGTATTGAGGTTGGAGTGTATTGAGGTTAGAGAGTATTGAGGCTGGAGAGTATTGAGGTTGGAGGGTATTGAGGTTAGAGAGTATTGAGGCTGGAGTATTGAGGTTGGAGTGTATTGAGGTTAGAGTGTATTGAGGTTGGAGTATTGAGGTTGGAGTGTATTGAGGTTAGAGAGTATTGAGGATGGAGTATTGAGGTTGGGGTATATTGAGGTTAGAGAGTATTGAGGCTTGAGTATTGAGGTTGGAGTGTATTGAGGTTAGAGAGTATTGAGGCTGGAGTATATTGAGGTTAGAGAGTATTGAGGCTGGAGTATTGAGGTTGGAGAGTATTGAGGCTGGAGTATTGAGGCTGGAGAGTATTGAGGTTAGAGAGTATTGAGGCTGGAGAGTATTGAGGCTGGAGAGTATTGAGGTTGGAGTGTATTGAGGTTAGAGAATATTGAGGCTGGAGAGTATTGAGGTTGGAGTGTATCGAGGTTAGAGAGTATTGAGGCTGGAGAGTATTGAGGTTGGAGTGTATTGAGGTTAGAGAGTATTGAGGCTGGAGTATTGAGGTTGGAGATTATTGAGGTTGGAGTATTGAGGTTGGAGTGTATTGAGGCTGGAGTATTGAGGCTGGAGTATTGAGGCTGGAGAGTATTGAGGTTGGAGTGTATTGAGGTTAGAATATTGAGGCTGGAGTATTGAGGCTGTAGAGTATTGAGGTTAGAGAGTATTAAGGTTAGAGAGTATTGAGGCTGGAGATTATTGAGGTTAGAGATTATTGAGGTTGGAGTATTGAGGTTGGAGTGTATTGAGGCTGGAGTGTATTGAGGCTGGAGTATTGAGGCTGGAGAGTATTGAGGCTGGAGTATTGAGGCTGGAGAGTATTGAGGTTAGAGAGTATTGAGGCTGGAGAGTATTGAGGCTGGAGAGTATTGAGGTTGGAGTGTATTGAGGTTAGAGAATATTGAGGCTGGAGAGTATTGAGGTTGGAGTGTATCGAGGTTAGAGAGTATTGAGGCTGGAGAGTATTGAGGTTGGAGTGTATTGAGGTTAGAGAGTATTGAGGCTGGAGTATTGAGGTTGGAGATTATTGAGGTTGGAGTATTGAGGTTGGAGTGTATTGAGGCTGGAGTATTGAGGCTGGAGTATTGAGGCTGGAGAGTATTGAGGTTGGAGTGTATTGAGGTTAGAATATTGAGGCTGGAGTATTGAGGCTGTAGAGTATTGAGGTTAGAGAGTATTAAGGTTAGAGAGTATTGAGGCTGGAGATTATTGAGGTTAGAGATTATTGAGGTTGGAGTATTGAGGTTGGAGTGTATTGAGGCTGGAGTGTATTGAGGCTGGAGTATTGTGGCTGGAGAGTATTGAGGTTAGAGAGTATTGAGGCTGGAGAGTATTGAGGTTGGAGAGTATTGAGGTTGGAGGGTATTGAGGTTAGAGAGTATTGAGGCTGGAGAGTATTGAGGCTGAAGAGTATTGAGGTTGGTGTATTGAGCATTAATGGACTCACTGCTCTGCATCTAATAAACACACACTCTTTTAAAACCACTAATTAACACTAACACTCATCTCTGAGCCTTAATGACAGTTATGCTAATTGTTTTATTAATTTGAGGCACAGATGTTTCCGTGTGGACTGGAGATTCCAGATGAAGTGTTCATTCATCAGAACAGAGATGAGATGAAATGAGCTTTGTCACAGTGGATTGGGACACGACCGACTAGCACGATCATCTGTTACTTTAGCGCTAGCTTTTTTGTTTAAATAGCCTTAATGGTTCTGTTATTGTGTTTTTCAGTGTTTTACCAGATGCTCGTTCTGATTAGCGATCATTAATTAAACGTGACAGTGATTAGTGAAGATGTATCTACCAGATCTGGAGGAATCCCAGCGAGCAGTTTACACAATAACTATAGGCCTGAAAGCTCCGCCTTCTCTCTACTATCAGTGGTTGCTTGATAAACCAATCACACTCATTCCTGCACTGATTGTATGGCAACGAGAGAAACCTGCATAATAGAAATGAACTGAAATGAATCTGTATGTTCACACACGTGTGTGTGTGTGTGTGTGTGTGTGTGTGTGTGTGTGTGTGTGTGTGTGGGTAAAGTTAGAGAGAGCCTGCTGTTGTAACCTCCCTCGGAAGATGCAGGGGTCGTGATGATTCACCCAGTAACTTACACACACACACACACACACACACACACGCACACATACACACACACACACACACACACACACACACATACACACACACACACACACACACACACAGACACACACATTATGTCCTTGAGGATGAATCCTGACTGTAAATTAGCAGAAGGAGAAAATCAGGGAATCACACACACACGCACACAAAATATACACACACTCCTCACACAGTATACACACTTTAAAAATCCAAGAAAGAAAGAAAGAAAGAAAGAAAGAAAACAGAGGATATGTACAAAGATTTAAAGAAAGAATTTAAATAAATGAATGAATTATAAGAAATGAAAGAAATAACACTGGCAGAAAGAGAAAAGATAAAGAATGTAAAATATTAATGAAGCAGTCGGGAATAATGTAAATTATTATAATGTAGGAACGTAAATAGAAGAATAATGGAAAGAAAATATGAAGCAGTAGCAAGTAATAAAGAAATAAACATTCTGTTAGAAAAAATTCTCCACACTTACCTTCATCCAAACTCTCAGAAATAAAACTGTTTCAATAAAACTAACAAAGAAAAAAAATTTTTGACATGAGTGTGTAACTGAGAGAATAAAGACAGCATAACATGTATAATGAGAGTGTAGTTGGGGTATAGTGGGAGTATAACAAGATTATAGTGGCAGTATATCAGAAGTATGTCGTGAGTATAGTGGGAGTATAACAGAAGTATAGTGGGAGTATAAGAGACTACGATGAGCGTATAGAGCATATTACAGGAGTATAGTGAGAGTACAAAGAGAGTATAATGGGAGTATAGTGAGAATATAAGGAGAGTGTAATAGGAGTATAATGAAAGTATAATGTGAGTATGATGAGAGTATAAGGGGAGTATAATGAGAGTATCAAAAAAGGGGAAAGGAGTATAAGGGGAGTATAATGGCAGTATAAGGGGAGTATAATGGGAGTATAATGAGAGTATAAGGCGAGTATAATGGAGAGTATAATGAGAGTTAAAAATAGGAGAGTATAATGGGAGTATAAGAGGAGTATAATGAGAGTATAAGGGGGAGTATAATGGGAGTATAATGAGAGTATAATGGGAGTATCATGAGAGTATAAGATTATAATGGGAGTATCATGAGAGTATACGGTAGTATAATGGAGTATAAGGAGAGTATAGTGAGAGTATAAGAGAGTATAATGGGAGTATAAGGAGAGTATAAGGGGAGAATAATGAGATATAATGGGAGTATATGAGAGTATAAGGGGAGTATAATGGGAGTATAATGAGAGTATAATGGGAGTATAAGAGAGTATAAGGGAGTATAATGAGAGTATAATGGGAGTATAAGGGGAGTATAATGGAGTATAAGGGGAGTATAATGGAGTATAAGGGGAGTATAATGAGAGATAAGGGGGAGTATAATGGGAGTATAAGGGGAGTATAATGGGAGTATAATGGGAGTATAATGGGAGTATAATGGGAGTATAATGGAGAGTATAAAGGGAGTATAATGAGAGTATAATGAGAGTATAAGGGGGAGTATAATGGGAGTATAATGAGAGTATAATGGGAGTATAATGAGAGTATAAGGGAGTATAATGGGAGTATAATGAGAGTATAGGGAGTATAATGGAGAGTATAAGGGAGTATAAGTGAGAGTATAAGGGAGTATAATGGGAGTATAATGAGAGTATAAGGGGAGATATAAGGAGAGTATAATGAGAGTATCATGAGAGTATAAGGGGAGTATAATGGGAGTATAATGGGAGTATAATGGGAGTATAAGGGAGTATAATGGGAGTATAAGGGGAGTATATGGAGTATAAGGGGAGTATAAGGAGAGTATAATGGGAGTATAAGGGGAGTATAATGGGAGTATAAGGGGAGTATAATGAGAGTATAAGGGGGAGTATAATGGGAGTATAAGGGGAGTATAATGGGAGTATAATGGGAGTATAAGGAGAGTATAATGGGAGTATAATGGGAGTATAAAGGGAGTATAATGGGAGTATCATGAGAGTATAAGGGGAGTATAATGAGAGTATAAGGGGAGTATAATGGAGAGTATAATGGGAGTATAAAGGGAGTATAATGGGAGTATAATGGATATAAAGGAGTATAAGGTGTATAATGGGAGTATAAGGGGAGTATAATGAGAGTATAAGGGGAGTATAATGGAGTATAAGGGGTATAAGGAGAGTATAATGGGAGTATAAAGGGGGTATAAGAGAGTATAATGGGAGTATAATGGGAGTATAAGGGGAGTATAATGGGAGTATAATGGAGTATAAGGGAGTATAATGGAGAGTATAAGGGGAGTATAATGAGAGTATAAGGGATATAAGGAGAGTATAATGGGAGTATAATGGGAGTTAAGGAGAGGTATAATGAGAGTATAATGAGAGTATAAGGGGAGTATAATGAGAGTATAATGGGAGTATAAGGAGAGTATAATGGGAGTATAAGGAGAGTATAATGGGAGTATAAGGGGAGTATAATGAGAGTATAATGGGTGTATAAGGGGAGTATAATGTGAGTATAATGAGAGTATATGGGGGGTATAATGTAAGTATAAGGGGAGTATAATGAGAGTATAAGGGGAGTATAAGGAGAGTATAATGGGAGTATAATGAGAGTATAAGGGGAGTATAATGAGAGTATAAGGGGAGTATAATGAGAGTATAAGGGGAGTATAATGTGAGTATAATGAAAGTATAAGGGGAGTATAATGAGAGTATAATGAGAGTATAAGGGGAGTATAATGGGTGTATAAGGGGAGTATAATGAGAGTATAATGGGAGTATAATGAGAGTATAATGGGAGTATAAGGGGAGTATAATGAGAGTATAAGGGGAGTATAATGAGAGTATAAGGGGAGTATAATGTGAGTATAATGAAAGTATAAGGGGAGTATAATGAGAGTATAATGAGAGTATAAGGGGAGTATAATGGGTGTATAAGGGGAGTATAATGAGAGTATAATGGGAGTATAATGAGAGTATAATGGGAGTATAAGGGGAGTATAATGAGAGTATAATGGGTGTATAAGGGGAGTATAATGTGAGTATAATGAGAGTATATGGGGGGTATAATGTAAGTATAAGGGGAGTATAATGAGAGTATAAGGGGAGTATAAGGAGAGTATAATGGGAGTATAATGAGAGTATAAGGGGAGTATAATGAGAGTATAAGGGGAGTATAATGAGAGTATAAGGGGAGTATAATGTGAGTATAATGAAAGTATAAGGGGAGTATAATGAGAGTATAATGAGAGTATAAGGGGAGTATAATGGGTGTATAAGGGGAGTATAATGAGAGTATAATGGGAGTATAATGAGAGTATAATGGGAGTATAAGGGGAGTATAATGAGAGTATAATGGGTGTATAAGGGGAGTATAATGTGAGTATAATGAGAGTATATGGGGGGTATAATGTAAGTATAAGGGGAGTATAATGAGAGTATAAGGGGAGTATAAGGAGAGTATAATGGGAGTATAATGAGAGTATAATGGGAGTATAATGAGAGTATAAGGGGAGTATAATGAGAGTATAATGGGAGTACAATGAGAGTATATGGGGGGTATAATGAGAGTATAAGGGGAGTATAATGAAAGTATAAGGGGAGTATAATGAGAGTATAATGGGAGTATAATGAAAGTATAAGGGGAGTATAATGAGAGTATAAGGGGATTATAATGAGAGTATAAGGGGAGTATAATGGGTGTATAAGGGGAGTATAATGAGAGTATAATGGGAGTATAATGAGAGTATAATGGGAGTATAATGAGAGTATAATGGGAGTATAATGGAGTATAATGAGAGTATAATGGGAGTATAATGAGAGTATAAGGGGAGTATAATGTGAGTATAATGAGAGTATAAGGGGAGTATAATGAGAGTATAATGAGAGTATAATGAGAGTATAATGAGAGTATAATGAGAGTATAAGGGGAGTATAATGGGTGTATAAGGGGAGTATAATGAGAGTATAATGGGAGTATAATGAGAGTATAATGGGAGTATAATGGGAGTATAATGAGAGTATAAGGCGAGTATAATGGGAGTATAATGAGAGTATAATGGGAGTATAATGAGAGTATATGGGGGGTATAATGAGAGTATAAGGGGAGTATAATGAAAGTATAAGGGGAGTATAATGAGAATATAATGAGAGTATAAGGGGAGTATAATGAGAGTATATGGGGGGTATAATGAGAGTATAATGGGAGTATAATGAAAGTATAAGGGGAGTATAATGAGAGTATAAGGGGATTATAATGAAAGTATAAGGGGAGTATAATGAGAATATAATGAGAGTATAAGGGGAGTATAATGAGAGTATAATGGGAGTATAATGAGAGTATAAGGGGAGTATAATGAAAGTATAAGGGAGTATAATGAGAATATAATGAGAGTATAAGGGGAGTATAATGAGAGTATAATGGGAGTATAATGAGAGTATATGGGGGGTATAATGAGAGTATAATGGGAGTATAATGAAAGTATAAGGGGAGTATAATGAGAGTATAAGGGGATTATAATGAAAGTATAAGGGGAGTATAATGAGAGTATAATGGGAGTATAATGAGAGTATAATGGGAGTATAATGAGAGTATAAGGGGAGTATAATGAAAGTATAAGGGGAGTATAATGAGAATATAATGAGAGTATAAGGGGAGTATAATGAGAGTATAATGGGAGTATAATGAGAGTATAAGGGGAGTATAATGAGAGTATAATGGGAGTATAATGAGAGTATAATGGGAGTATAATGGGAGTATAATGAGAGTATAACGGGAGTGTAAGGAAAGTATAAGGGGAGTGTAATGAAAGTATAAAGGGAGTATAATGTGAGTATAATGAAAGTATAAGGGGAGTATAATGAGAGTATAATGAGAGTATAAGGGGAGTATAATGTGAGTATATTGAAAGTATAAGGGGAGTATAATGAGAGTATAATGAGAGTATAATGAGAGTATAAGGGGAGTATAATGGGTGTATAAGGGGAGTATAATGAGAGTATAATGGGAGTATAATGAGAGTATAATGGGAGTATAATGGGAGTATAATGGGAGTATAATGAGAGTATAATGGGTGTATAAGGGGAGTATAAGGGGAGTATAATGAGAGTATAATGGGAGTATAATGGGAGTATAATGAGAGTATAATGGGTGTATAAGGGGAGTATAATGTGAGTATAATGAGAGTATATGGGGGGTATAATGTAAGTATAAGGGGAGTATAATGAGAGTATAAGGCGAGTATAAGGAGAGTATAATGGGAGTATAATGGGAGTATAATGAGAGTATATGGGGGGTATAATGAGAGTATAAGGGGAGTATAATGAAAGTATAAGGGGAGTATAATGAGAGTATAATGAGAGTATAAGGGGAATATAAGGGGAGTATAATGAGAGTATAAGGGGAATATAAGGGGAGTATAATGAGAGTATAAGGGGAATATAAGGGGAGTATAATGAGAGTATAACGGGAGTATAATGAGAGTATAAGGGGAGTATAATGAGAGTATAAGGGGAGTATAAGGGGAGTATAATGAGAGTATGAGAGGAGTATAATGAGAGTATAATGTGAGTATAATGAGAATATAAGGGGAGTATAATGGGAGTATAATGGGAGTTTAATGAGATTATAAGGGGAGTATAATGAGAGTATAAGGGGAGTATAATGAGAGTATAATGGGAGTATAATGAGATTATAAGGGGAGTATAATGAGATTATAAGGGGAGTATAAGGGGAGTATAATGGGAGTATAATGGGAGTTTAATGAGATTATAAGGGGAGTATAATGGGAGTATAATGGGAGTTTAATGAGATTATAATGGGAGTATAATGGGAGTTTAATGAGATTATAAGGGGAGTATAATGGAAGTATAATAAGATTATAAGGGGAGTATAATAAGAGTATTATAAGAGTCTGGAGAGTATTATGAGAGTAATAACAGTAACGTCTCCCAGACTGGGAAGTGATTTAATAAAACAAAGTACAGTACAGTGCATTTCAATCAAGAATCCTAAATTCTTAACCAAACACCACTGATCATCCATAGGGCTCTAAATCTAAAGAGCTACTGAAGGATCCACTGCTCTGATTCGACACACTCCGTCGCTATGGAAACGGCTAAAATGATGAAGCCCTCTCTTTAGATGTGGTGGTTCCACTGTGTGAAGCTGAATCTGTCCATAAAAAAACTTCTACACATGTTTAAAGGATTCAGAGCCTGGCCTTCATCAGCTCTTATTCTACAGACAGACAGACAGACAGACAGACAGGCAGACTAAATGCAGAAATGCACACAGACAGACAGGCAGACAGACAGACAGACAGACAGAAAGACAGACAGACCAACAGATATGCAGACAGATAGACAAATAGGCAGACAGAAAGACACAAATGCACACAGACAGACAGACATGCAGACAGACAGACATACAGACCAGCAGACAGACAGATTTGTTCTTTAGAGGGGAAAACAGCAGCAATCTAAACAGTAGTGTATGCAAGCACAATTAATCAGAATAATAAACATAAACATATTAATTTAAGACGTATCACACACACACACACACACACACACCTTCATGGCTTTAAGCGTGACTTGTGCACATGCTGAAAACACACCTCTCAGCTTCTTCTTTCTTTCTGATGTGTGTTTGCGTCAGTGGCTTCAGCAGAACCTCTCCTCAGATCCTCACATGGAGGATGAAGAGAACAGCGAGAGCAGCAGCGATGTGACACCATGTGATGCATGACTGCTTCATGCTTTAAACCAGTGATGTGCTTCTTCAAGCGAAAGAGCTTCCTTTCACTCAGCCAGTCCTACATCGTGGGGATTTGTTGTTGTTGTTATTGAAATGTCTCCAAAAAGCTGTAAAGCGTGCAGCTGTGGCTCTCGATCATCTCACAGTCATCTGTGATTAGAAGCCAAGAGAGTAAAACCAGCCCTGCTCTCTGGGTGGGAGGGGCATACACTCTCTCCCCTGTCAGTCAAACTGACACCAGCCAATCACAGCTTTCCGTGAGCTCATGGATGTAGAAGAGGGCAGCGTTTATTTCTGAGTGTGTTACAGTGTGACAGCATCAGCAGCAATGGAGCATTTGTGAGGCTCTCGCTCTCTGTCTCTCTCTCTCTCTCTCTGTATGTCTCTTTATCCCCCCCCCTCGTGTTTTTAATACAGAGTGCTGAGTGGTCACTTGACTTAATAGGAGATGGTGAACAGCTCAGTCTTTTGTGTTTCTTCTCCTTTTTGTAATGAAGAGGTTGAATTGATTGAGAGATCTGATCTCCTTCAGGTTTCTGTCTCTTGTCACTGATCTTTGATCTTGATTTATTCATCAAAAGTCTCAAAAAGTAAAAACAGCAGTGAGGAGCATGTGGTCCAGAAGAGAGGTCCAGAGCGCTTCACTATGACGTGGTAGTTAAAAAATAATTATTAACATTAACTTACATGGCAAATGATAAAAATGAGCACAAAAACATCCAGAAGGTGTGTGTGGGTGTGTGTGTGTGTGTGGGTGGGTGTGGGTGTGTGTGTGATGTGATGCTTCACAGGTCTTGCCATTTTCTTCTCTTTAGGGTAAAAATAAGTCACCTTTTGCATTATTTATAGTCATGTCACAGGTCAGCGGAACAGTCTAGAATATTTCTGCCCCATCAACTTCAGTGTGATCATGAGCAGGGTTAGAGTAGGGGTGACTGGGGCAGTTACTGCTGTCTACAATCTTAAAAAAAAAGAGTTCTCCGGTGTGTTGACTGAGGAACACTTTAGAGTGGAGTTTAAAGCCGAGCAGGGAGACACCAGCCCCTTTCTTCCAAAGTGTGTCTCGTGTTTAAGGGTTCTTTTGGTTCTGTGGTATGGTCCTATGGGGAAGCTTTAAGGATTCTATCTAGAACCCTAGAACAGAGGATTTCCCTATTCCTCCACCAGTGACCATTCCTTTAGAAAATTCCTTATGCATAGAACCCTACAGGAACTATTTTCTAACTACATCAGAAATGCTTTCTCTTTAAGAAAAGCTTCCAATCAGAACCCTAGAGAAGATAAGAACCCAAAGAACTCAGGAAACTACACTGGACACAAACTTTTTCCAGTCTTCATCTGTCCAGTGTGGGTCAGTCGGTTCTCATGAGAGCCTCAGAGTGGTGTTCCTGGCTGAGGAGAGGAACCCGATGTGGTTTTCTGCTGTTGGAGCTCATCCACCTCAAGCTTTGATGTCTTGCGTGATCTGAGATGCTTTTCTGCTCAGCACGGCTGTACAGAGTGATGATTTGAGTTACTAGAGACTTCCTGTAGACTCAGACCATTCTCCTCTCTTCTGCTGATGTACCAGGGATTTCAGTCTGAAGATCCTCCTCTCACAGTATGTTTTTTAGCATCATTGTGTGTAAATACTCAGTCCAGCACATCTGGTTCTCACGTCCATGTCAGGGTTAAACTCACAGAGATCAGACTTTCTCTTCAGTCTGATGTTTGACGTGAACAGTAACTGAAGCTCTTGAGCTGTATGTTATTGTGCTGCTGCTGCCTGATTGGCTGGTTAGACAACTACATGAAAGTGCAGGTGTTCCTAATAAAGTGGATGCCGAGGGTATATAGTCTCAGGAAGGAATTGTTTTAGAAAACAATCAAAGCAACGCCCAGAAACGCCATCAAATCCCACGTCACCTGCTGCTAATTTAGCGTAAAATGATGTCCACTTCCGCAGCTGAGGTGAGGAAACAGGTGAGAGAAGCATTTATTAAGCATTAAATTTAAAATCAGAGCGATTTAATGGCATCGGACACCTTTAGCCTCTGCGATTTGAATGCGTGATGCATAAATAATTCAATGGGGAATGCTGCGGATTTGTAGCAACCTCGCTAACAATGTAATAGACTCAAGGCGGCTTTTATCACTTCCTGAACCTTAAGGAAACTAAATAAGAAGCCGAGCTAGCAGCCGAGACTCTATTAACCACACCAGAGTGTGGAAAAAGTCATAAAAGCAGTGATACGGCAGCATTGTAATATCTTGAACGATGGCGTTCTGTTGTGTCTCGCCTCCTCTCGCTGTAGATTAGACGAATGGAAACACCATGAAAATGGAGCTGCAGATTTAAATAGCTTCTGAGTGACGGGGAAATAATGGGGTGATTTGGTGAGAAAATAAACGACAAAACTGAGCAGCGTGATGACAACATGAGAGTGGAGAACAGCTGGTATAAGCTGCGGAGAGAACTCTAGGAGAAACATCTAGAACTTAGAATCAGGAACCAGTTAGCAGCTCAGCGGGCTAGCATTTAAACTGACCAGCCTTCAAGTAAAAGGAACAAACACAGTGCGTCTCTTTATGATCTATCTGCACACTCGATCTCTCCTTTTACAACCAACACTCTCAACAAACACTAACAATTCTGAAGATTGTGATGATCTTGTACTCCTGCGTATTTGTCGAGAATGCTTTAACATTGAATGAATAAATGAGTTTGTTGATGTTTGTTGTTTTTGGTATTGAATGGTAGTAAATGTTAGTGTTTGATGGAGGAGGCTAGTGGTTGGTCACATATGATGAAGAATGTTGGTGTTTCTTAGAGAATATTTGTATGTTGTTAGTTTGGAGAAGAATTGACTAGAGTGTGTATGGTCTGTAGGTATTTCTTGGTGGATGTTGGTGTTTGTTGGTGTTTGCTCATAAATGCTGGTGTTTGTTGAAGATTTGTTTGTTCCGTTGCTGTCTACTGGAACATGATGAAAATCTTTAAAGCAAGATCACGTGTGTGATGTGTTCGATGTGCGGTATCTGATACTTTTGATAAGAAATGTTAAATTTGAAGGTATTGTCTCAAGGAACAGTAATGTTTTGGTGTATGCTGGTGTGATCCACCACGATCAGGCATAACACTGTGAGCAGTGCCAGGTGAAGTGAATAAGACTGATGATCTCCTCATCATGGCACCTGTTAGTGGGTGGGATATATTCGGCAGCAAGTGAACATTTTGTCCTCAAAGTTGATGTGTTAGAAGCAGGAAAAATGGACAAGCGTAAGGATTTGAGCGAGTTTGACAAAGGGCCAAATTGTGATGGCTAGACCACTGGATCAGAACATCTCCAAAACTGCAGCTCTTGTGCGGTGTTCCCGGTCTGCAGTGGTCAGTATCTATCAAAAGTGGTCCAAGGAAGGAACAGTGGTGAACCGGAGACAGGGTCATGGGCGGCCGAGGCTCACTGATGCACGTGGGGAGCGAAGGCTGGCCCGTGTGATCCGATCCAACAGACGAGCTACTGTTGCTCAGATTGCTGAAGAAGTTAATGCTGGTTCTGATAGAAAGGGCTCAGAATACACAGTGCAGGACGGGTCAGGGCTATTTTGGCAGCAAAAGGGGACCAACACAATATTAGACAGGTGGTCATAATGTTATACCCAGACGGTGTATATTCAAGGTTTTTGCTGGATGTTAGTTTAATGATGGTGTTTACTGGTGATGAACAGTGCTGGTGTTTGAATTATAAGTGCTGGTGTTTATTGTTTTTGATAAGACAGTGCTGATGTTTGTGAATGCTGGTGTTTATTGTGGTGGATGGTGCTGCCTGATGGATAACGTTGGTGTTTATTGGTGTTTAATGGAGAATGCTGGATTCACATAGACACTGGTGATTCTTGGTTGGTTCTGGTCTTGGAGAAGGTTGGCATTTGGTAGAGAATGTTGAGGATTCATGAATGATGTTGGCCTTGATGGTGGATCCTGGTGTTTGATGAATAATATTGGATTTGTTTATTGGAGAGTTGGTGTTAGAGAATTAGTAGTTATAGAAGACACTGGTGTGTCTTTGTTGATGTTGGTGTTTGAGAATCTTGGAATGGTGCTTGATGATGAAATTTTTAGGTTTGTTTGTAGCTGTTTCTTACACCATGAATGATTAATACACTCCTCTTCATTACTCTTCCTGTCTTCATGTGTCATTTAGAATCTAATTTCAGACACGCCATAGCATCAGACGCTCTCAGATGTTAGAAGACAATTAAATGTGCCTCGTATCATGAAGTTCTGCTAATAGGCAATTTTGATCCAATTATAGACTTATCTCTGCCGTAATGAGAAATCAAACAGGGTCACCTGAAGAGCGTGTTAATGGCTGCTAGCACTCACACTTTAGCAGCTTGGCTCCAGTCTATGGTGAAATGAGAGTTTTGAACACATAGGGTGATAGAATCTCCAGGATGGCTGAGTGACTCCTTTCTTGACCACTGACCTTTCAATCCTGAATGCAGTATATCTCCAAGGTCACCTTGAACTACAGAAAAAGATCTTTCCACTGAATGCCACGAAGCTGAGTATCACTTTTTAAATATAATGTGCACCACAAAGTAACGGTGCGATGAAATGAAGCGAGGTGTGGAAACAGGATATAAAGAGGTAGTGCTAATGCATGACAAAGCCTGGGGGATTAGTGCGCTTTATTCGGATTTATTTTAAAGAGCTGTCATGTTTGTTCATGGCGCACTCAGAATGTATTGTAAAAAAGACTCACACACACACAACTGTATTTTGATCCATATGCAGCGTGCAAGCGGAGGGAGCAGGGCATCGTTTTAAAGGTGTTTGGAAGAAATGGTGCATTCATGCTATGAAACATTCACCATCACACACACCAACATTCACCATCACACATACCGACATTCACCATCACACACACCGACATTCACCATCACACACACCAACATTCACCATCACACACACCAACATTCACCATCACACACACCAACATTCACCAACATTCACCATCCCCACACACCAACATTCACCCTCACACACACCAACATTCACCCTCACACACACTGACATTCACCAACATTCACCATCACACACACCAACATTCACCATCACACACACCAACATTCACCATCACACACACCAACATTTCCCCCCAACATTCACCATCACACACACCAACATTCACCATCACACACACCAACATTCACCATCACACACACCAACATTCACCAACTCACATCCCCCAACATTCATCCAACACCCACATTCCCCCACACACACCAACATTCACCATCACACACACCAACATTCACCATCACACACACCAACATTCACCATCACACACACCAACATTCACTCACACAACCAAAATTCACCAACATTCACCATCACACACACCAACATTCACCCTCACACACACTGACATTCACCATCACACACACCAACTTTCACCAACATTCACCATCACACACACCAACATTCACCATCACACACACCAACATTCACCCTCACACACACTGACATTCACCAACATTCACCATCACACACACCAACATTCACCATCACACACGCCAACATTCACCATCACACACACCGACATTCACCATCACACACGCCGACATTCACCATCACACACACCAACATTCACCAACATTCACCATCACACACACCGACATTCACCATCACACACACCAACATTCACCATCACACACACCAGCATTCACCAACATTCACCATCACACACACCAACATTCACCATCACACACACCAACATTCACCATCACACACACCAACATTCACCATCACACACACCAACATTCACCAACATTCACCATCACACACACCAACATTCACCATCACACACCAACATTCACCATCACACACACCAACATTCACCATCACACACACCAACATTCACCCATCCCCACACACACCAACATTCACCATCACACACACCAACATTCACCAACATTCACCATCACACACACCAACATTCACCATCACACACCAACATTCACCATCACACACACCAACATTCACCATCACACTCACCAACATTATCCATCACACACACCAACATTCACCAACATTCACCATCACACACCAACATTCACCATCACACTCACCAACATTCACCATCACACACACCAACATTCACCAACATTCACCATCACACACATGGAATTCACCATCACACACACACCAACATTCACCATCACACACACCAACATTCACCATCACACACACCAACATTCACCATCACACTCACCAACATTCACCATCACACACACCAACATTCACCATCACACACACCAACAGTCACCATCACTCACACCAACATTCACCAACATTCACCATCACACACACCAACATTCACCATCACATTCACCAACATTCACCATCACTCACACCAACATTCACCAACATTCACACCAACATTCACCAACATTCACCATCACACACACCAACATTCACCATCACACTCACCAACATTCACCATCACACACACCAACATTTCACCAACATTCACCATCACACACACCAACATTCACCATCACACACACCAACATTCACCCTTTACACACACACACACCAACATTCACCATCACACACACCAACATTCACCCATTTACCCCACACCAAATTCACCATCCCCACACACCAACATTCACCATCACACACACCAACATCATCCCCCCAACATTCACCATCACACACACCAACATTCACCATCACACACACCAACATTCACCATCACACACACCAACATTCACCAACACTTTACCCCCAACACACCAACATTCACCATCACACACACCAACATTCCACCATCACATTCACCAACATTCACCATCACACACACCAACATTCACCAACACACCCCAAAATTCACCATCACACACACCAACATTCACCATCACACACACCAACATTCACCATCACACACACCAACATTCACCCTTTAAACACACACCAACATTCACCATCACACACACCAACATTCACCATCACACACAACATTCACCCCAACCAAAATTTACCATCACACACACCAACATTCACCATCACACACACCAACATTCACCATCACACACACCAACATTCACCATCACACACACCAACATTCACCAACATTCACCATCACACACACCAACATTCACCATCACACACCAACATTCACCATCACACTCACCAACATTCACCATCACACACACCAACATTCACCATCACACACACCAACAGTTTACCCATCCCCCACACACCAACATTCACCATCACACACACCCAACCCTTCACCAACATTCACCATCACACACACCAACATTCACCCACCAAAACACCAACATTCACCATCACACACACCAACATTCACCATCACACACACCAACATTATCCATCACACACACCAACATTTCCCCCCCATTCCCCCACACACCAACATTCACCAACATTCACCATCACACACCAACATTCACCATCACACACACCAACATTCACCATCACACACACCAACATTAACCAACATTCACCATCACACACATGGAATTCACCATCACACACACACCAACATTCACCATCACACACACCAACATTCACCATCACACACACCAACATTCACCATCACACTCACCAACATTCACCATCACACACACCCAACATTCACCATCCCCACACCAACAGTTTACCAACACTTTACCCCCAAAACACCAACATTCACCATCACACACACCAACATTCACCATCACATTCACCAACATTCACCATCACTACACCAACATTCACCAACATTCACCCCCAACACACCAACATTCACCATCACACACACCAACATTCACCATCACACACACCAACATTCACCATCACATTCACCAACATTCACCATCACACACACCAACATTCACCATCCCCACACCAACATTCACCAACACACCATCAACACACCAACATTCACCATCACACACACCAACATTCACCATAACACACACACACCAACATTCACCATCACACAACCAAAAATTCACCATCACACACACACCAACATTCACCATCACACACCAACATTCACCATCACACACACCAACATTCACCATCACACCCCCAACATTCACCATCACACACACCAACATTCACCATCACACACACCAACATCAGGTGATTTGACTCATTTTTGCAACATTCACGTTACATTTCAATCACAGTAAATTGAACATTCACCATTTCGGCATTCCCCCAACATTCACCTCACTCACACCAACTTCACCAACTTAATGATGCAAATTCACCAACATTGAACCTCACAGTAAATGGGAATTACTGAAAACACCACCAAAATAACAACCATCAGAATAACACCAAAACAGCTGTCAAACACACACCAAATTCACTATCACACAAACACTGAACATTACCATCAAACATTTTTAAAATTCAACCTACAGAAATCAATAAATTATACGAATCACACACAAATCAAAATTCACCATCACAAGAGACCAACAATTACCATAACAAACACCAAAAATATTTTTTACCATAACTCCACGCCCAATTTTCCCCCCAACATTCACCATAAGTACACACCAAAATTAATTTTACACACCTGTTCTTCACCATCACACTCACCAACATTCACCATCACACACACCAACATTCACCATCACACACACCAACAGTCACCATCACTCACACCAACATTCACCAACATTCACCATCACACACACCAACATTCACCATCACACTCACCAACATTCACCATCACACACACCAACAGTCACCATCACTCACACCAACATTCACCAACATTCACCATCACACACACCAACATTCACCATCACACTCACCAACATTCACCATCACACACACCGACATTCACCATCACACACACCGACATTCACCATTACACACACCAACATTCACCAACATTCACCATCACACACACCAACATTCACCATCACACACACCAACATTCACCATCACACTCACCAACATTCACCATCACACACACCAACAGTCACCATCACACTCACCAACATTCACCATCACACACACCAACATTCACCATCACACTCACCAACATTATCCATCACACACACCAACATTCACCATCACACACACCAACATTCACCATCACACACCAACATTCACCAACATTCACCATCACACACATGGAATTCACCATCACACACACCAACATTCACCATCACACACACCAACATTCACCATCACACACACCAACATTCACCATCACACTCACCAACATTCACCATCACACACACCAACAGTCACCATCACTCACACCAACATTCACCATCACACACACCAACATTCACCATCACACTCACCAACATTCACCATCACACACACCAACAGTCACCATCACTCACACCAACATTCACCAACATTCACCATCACACACACCAACATTCACCATCACACTCACCAACATTCACCATCACACACACCAACATTCACCATCACACACACCGACATTCAACATCACACACACCGACATTCACCATCACACACACCAACATTCACCAACATTCACCATCACACACACCAACATTCACCATCACACACACCGACATTCACCATCACACACACCGACATTCACCATCACACACACCGACATTCACCATCACACACACCGACATTCACCATCACACACACCAACATTCACCAATATTCACCATCACACACACCAACATTCACCATCACACACACACCGTCATTCACCATCACACACCAACATTCACCATCACAGACACCAACATTCACCATCACACACACCAACATTCACCAACATTCACCATCACACACACCAACATTCACCATCACTCACACCAACATTAACCAACATTCACCATCACACACACCAACATTCACCATCACACACACCAACATTCACCATCACACACACCAACATTCACCATCACACACACCAACATTCACCATCACATTCACCAACATTCACCATCACACACCCCAACATTCACCATCACACACCAACATTCACCAACATTCACCATCACACACCAACATTCACCATCACACACACCAACATTCACCATCACACACACCAACATTCACCATCACATACACCAACATTCACCAACATTCACCATCACACACACCAACATTCACCATCACACACCAACATTCACCATCACACACACCAACATTCACCATCACATTCACCAACATTCACCATCACACACCAACATTCACCAACATTCACCATCACACACACCAACATTCACCATCACACACACCAACATTCACCATAACACACACACCGACATTCACCATCACACATACCAATATTCACCATCACACACACCGACATTCACCATCACACACCAACATTCACCATCACACTCACCAACATTCACCATCACACACCAACATTCACCATCACACACACCAACATTCACCATCACACACACCAACATCAGGTGATTGGATCTCATGGTTGTTCTGCAGTGGTGTTTATTCAGTTCTGTAGCTGGTTACATGTGTCTGAATCACAGTAAATTGATTTGAGAGTGAAGTCATGATGTGTAAAGCGGCTTTCCATCTCCACGATTGACTTTCTCTCTCATATCCAGCTTCATGAATCTTAATGATGCATAATGGCGTCGTACAAACAGTGACTATAGTGAACTGCTCGTTTAGAGTAAAGTGGGCTGTAGATCTACTGAAAAGATCCAGGAGAAATGAAACAACCATCAGAATAACATCACACTGCTGTCAGAGAGACAGAGAAATCTCTGAGAGTCAGCACTGAAGAAGTCACATGATTTATCATTAAATTAAATCATTTATACATGAAATACAAATCTACAGAATTCATATGGAGCATTGATATCTGGAATACACACACTATAAACCTCTAGTGTAAATGTACATGCTGCTTAACAAGAGAATAAATGCAGTTATTGTGTGTGTGTGTGTGTGTGTGTGTGTGTGTGTGTGTGTGTGTGTGTGTGTGTAGCATAATTTTTGTCAAACAGTCTTCATTGTGGTGTAAGATTATGTTTCTATAATAACGTCCTACGCCTCGAATTTTCCTCCGCGGAAGTTACAGCTGCAGTAATTGTAGCTCAGGCGCATTGGAAATAAAAGATAATTTCATCTCACGTGTGTGTGTGTGTGTGTGTGTGTGTGTGTGTGTGTGTGTGTGTGTGTGTGTGTGTGCGTGTGTTCTGTCAAAGCCCATTATACTCACTTTGCGCTAAAAAGTGGTCTTGTTCAGCAGACAAATAGCAAACAGAGAGGCATTACACGAGCTAATACGCTGCGATGTTTCCAGCACAAAAGCTCAATCTGCCTTGGCTAATAGAACCTGATGAAATTCAGTGTACTGACCGCAGATGCTAGTGCTACCTACCTACACACACACACACACACATATACACACACACACACGCACACACACACACACACACACATATAAAGGGAATTTTCCCTGTACACTCTGGCCTGACGCTAGTGTTAATATTTACATTACAGTCTGACCTAAAGAGGAACAAATGTATGAAAAGTACACATTTGTCAGGTTCATCATCCAGTCGCATGGGTTCTGTCTGTCTGCCTGTGTGTCTGCCTGGGTATCTGTCTGTCTGTCCATCTGTGTATCGGTCTGTCTGTGTGCCTGTCTGTCCATCTGTGTATATGTCTGACTGTGTATCTCTTTGTCCACCTGTGTACCTGTCTGTCTGTGTAATTATCTGTCTATATATCTGTGCATCTGTCTGTCTGTATATCTGTGTATCTGTCTGTCTATCTGTGTATTTATCTGTCTATCTGTATCTGTCTGTCTATATCTATCTGTCTGTATGTATATGTCTGTATATCTGTGTATCTGTCTGTCTATCTGTCTGTCAGTGTGTTTTTCTGTGTATCTGTCTATCTGCGTATCAGTCTGTCTGTCTGCCTATCTGTCTGTCAGTGTGTTTGCCTGTCTGTAAATCTGTATATCTGTGTATCTGTCTGTCTGTATATCTGTCTGTCTACACATTTGATGGTTTACTGGATATTTTTAACAGAAATGTAGCAGTGGTCTTGCAGTTAAAGCTTTAGAGCTGAACTTGGTCAGTGGACTGCAGCCTGAGTGTGTAGTGAAGAGTGTTAAACAGAGACTGAGGTGAAAGCGAAAGCCACAATAAACACAATAAACACAATAAAGACAATGAAGACAATAGCTGAATAAAAAGCAGCAGACCTGTGCTGCTTTCCTGGCAAAAGTGAAGAGCTCCTCCAGCTCGCCCTGTTGAGTGTCTGCTTATTTAAAAAAGAGCCACTATTTACCCAGAAGCAGCAGGACAAACATCAGAGTAATCACAATCCGTCAGGCCGCGCTGCCGCTCAGATCCCTTTCACCCCGCCGACTCGGCTTGAGGATTGCACCGCAATTCAGCCTCGGAAAACGGACAAGCGGGAACCAGCCATGAAAATGCAAAAATACTAAAATCCTCCACACCTGCGTCTGAACACATGATTTCTCCAAACTCTTTCCACTTCTGAAAAGCTGATGAAACACAGTGCAACAACTCAGAGAGGCCAAACAGAGAGAGAGCAAAATTCAATGCCTGCTGGAGCTCTACAAACTCACAGCCTGTTTCTGCAGGAAATCTTTACTTTAGCAGGCGCTGTGCTTAACATAAAAGGTTTATTTTTTGTGATGAAACCCTTAAAGGTGACTGACGATTTCTTTTAATGCTTATTGACAAAGCAATCAGCTACCAGCTGCTCCTGGGTCTGTGGACATTGTGTTTATTTTTTAACAACAGCTTCACACCATAAAGCTCCACAAAACACCCTAACACTCAAGGCTACTTAACATTCAGCACCAGCTTTCTAAATCAAACACCATGACATTCCCCACTTAACACCAGCAAACACCATTAGACGCTTAAACACCATGTTTCAATCAAAAACACCAATCTGTCAATCAGCACCAGCTATGTCTAATAAAATCCATCAACAGACACAAGGATATTCAACCAAAATACCCGGAAACACCAGAAATTTCAGCATGAAATCTGACACATGCTGACTGAAGGAGCATTTTGCTCTTTAGCTAGCATTACCAACCCAGCTAACCTACTAAAATGTTAGCTAACGACTGCAATTATCACAAACTACACTGCTGATGAATCTACACACTGGAGGATTTCTTTTCTTCTGCCACGTCTTTCTTCTATTTGTAAAAGAAAAACTCAGTGGTGTTTAGCAGTGCATTAATGCTAACTCCGCTCATTAAAAAAATAAAATAAACATTTTATTTTTTTAGCTTTCAGTACAAATCTGTTGGCATTCTGGATACAAAATGTGCTTTGTAGATAATTTTAGACAAATTTAATATAGAATTGAATTCAATTTAAACCCTTCTCCATGCTTGCTGCTCAGTAATCACTGGCAAACAGCCAGCTTGTTTATCATCATCCACTCATTTCAGCCACAAACGAACAGAAAAGCTGAAAAATACCAATTATATTAAGAATATTTATTGTTTTAAAGCTGTCTATAAACTTTTCCATTTCAAAATTAAAACCAAATAAAGGTAATGGGATCTAATTTATAAAGTCTGTTTACATGTGTGTTACATGTTTATTCATGTAAATTATTTTATTAGGTAAATAAACACGAGACTATAAAGACTTACAGTGCACGCGGAAAGTATTCCCAGCACTTTACTTTCTCCACATGTTGTTATGTTACAGCCTTTTTCAAAAATGGATTAAATTCATTTTTTCCTCAAAATTCTACAAACAATCCCTCATAATGACAACGTGAAAGAAGTTTGTTTGAAATCTTTGCAAATTTATTACAAATAAAAGATGAAAAAGTCACATGTACATAAGTATTCACAGCCTTTGCCATGACACTCAGTATTGAGCTCCAGAGCATCCTGTTTCCACTGATCATCCTTGAGATATTTCTACAATTTGATTGGAGTCAACCTGTGGTCGATTCAGTTGATTGGACATGATTTGGAAAGGCACACGTGTGTCTCTATAAGGTCTCACAGTTAACGGTGCATGTCAGAGCACAGACCAAGCCATGAAGTCCAAGGAATTGTCTCGAGGCACAGATCTGGGGAAGGGTACGGAAACATTTCTGCAGCATTGAAGGTTGCAGTGAGCACAGTGGCCTCCATCATCCGTAAATGGAAGAACCATCAGGACTCTTCCTAGAGCGGGCCGTCTGGCCAAACGGAGCGATCGGAGAACAAGGTCCTTATTCAGGGAGGTGACCAAGAACCCGATGGTCACTCTGAAAGAGCTCCAGCATTTCTCTGTGGAGAGAGGAGAACCTTCCAGAAGAACAACCATCTCTGCAGCACTACACCAATCAGGCCTGTATGGTAGAGTGACCAAACGAAAGCCACTCCTCAGTAAAAGGCACATGACTGCCCACCTGGAGTTTGCCAGACCAGGAAGATGGCGGAATGGCAGTAGCACACAGTGACCACTCCAAAATGGTCCAAAATGATGCTATTTGTTTGTTTTATCCCGAATCTCAAGGTGCATGGACACCAAAAACAGTGGTGTTCATGCATATGACCGCCAGACGCTACTACTGTACAGGAATCATGCAATTACCAACCTGCATGATGAAGTACCTGGACAACTTTGTGACCTTAGCTTGCTGCAAAGACCAGGCCTTCAGTCCTCGGTGTCGCCTGATGCCGGTGGCCAGGAGAGAGGATGTCGCAAGCGGTGCTCAAAGAAGCGGAAATGTGAAAAGCGGGTGGGTGTCCGTGCTAGGCTAAAAACAAACCCTAGATGGCCGGCCCTCCCGTCCATTATTCTGTCTAGCATTTGCTCACTGGACAATAAACTGGACTACATCTGACTCCAGCGAACCACACGGCGAGCATTCAGAGATTGCTGCGTCTTTGTTTTTACGGAGACGTGGCTCAGCGACAGAGTTCCAGATACTGCCATTCAGCTAGCCTGGCTCACTTCGTTTTGTGCCAACAGAAATGCAGCTCTGTGCAGTAAGACTTGCAGTGGCAGCATATGTGTTTACATCAACAGAGAATGGTGCAAGAACTCTGTGCTTATTTCGAGTTACTATTCATCGCTAGTGGAGTTTGTGACTGTTAGATGCAGGCCATTTTATTTACCACGTGAATTCACCACCGCTTTCATTTTTAGAGTGTACATTCCCCCCAGTGCTAATGCTAAGGAGGCTCTATGTAAACTTTATGGGGCTATTAGCGATCTGCAGAATGCTCACCCCGACGGATTGTTTATTATCGCCGGAGATTTCAATCATGCAAATCTCAGAACAGTGCTCCCTAAATTCCACCAGCATGTGGATTTTCAACGAGAGGGGCAAACACGCTGGATCTTGTTTACACAAACATCCTCGGCACGTATCGTGCACAGTCCCGCCCCCACCTCGGCTACTCAGACCACATCTCTGTTATGCTAATTTCAGCATACAGGCCGCTTGTCAGATGCCCTAAACCAGTTCTGAAACAGGTTAAACTGTCAAACAGGCTGAAAAAGTCTACAGTTTGCAGCCTCAATGACTATCGTTACCCATCATGATGAAACGCTTCGAGAGGCTCATCATGAGGCACATCAAGACCCAGCTACCACCCTTACTGGACCCCTTGCAGTTTGCATATTGTCCTAACCGCTCTATGGATGATGCCATCACCACAGCCCTCCATCTGGCCCTCACCCACCTGGACAATAAGGACTTATATGTATGAATGCTGTTCATAGACTTCAGTTCTGCATCGTAAAGAGCACCAAATTCCTTGGTGTACATCTGGCAAAGAACTTCAGCTGGTCACTTAACACCAGCTCCATCAGCAAGAAAGCTCAGCAGCATCTCTACTTCCTGCAGAGGCTGAGGAAAGCCAATCTCCCTTCCCCCATCCTGACCATGTTCTACAGAGGGACCATCGAGAGCGTCCTGAGCAGCTGCATCACTGTCTGGGATCACAAGATCCTGTAGTGTATAGTGAGCACAGCTGAAAAGATCACTGGAATCTCTCTCCCCTCTTTCATGGACATGTACCCCACATGCTGCATCCGCAAAGCTAACAGCATTATAGACGACCTCACACACCTCTCTCACACACACACACCCCTGTCTGGAAAGAAGTACCGAAGCATTTGGGTCCTCACAACCAGACTGTGTAACAGTTTCTTCCCTCAAGCCATCAGGCTCCTCAACACCCAGAACTGAACTGCATCAACTCTCTCTCTCACACACAGACACACACACACACACACAGACACACACACACAGACACACACACTCAAAATAAATGTTTACTACTTGTTTACACTACTTCAACCGCCATTATAATGTTTCAACCGCTGCTATAATGTTTACTTCTATTTGCACTACTTTAACCGCTGCTACTGCATTTTTGCTATGCTATACTGCATTGTCATGCTATGTACATGTTTACAAACATATATTTAATTAGACACCTGTTTTTTACAGTTTCTCAAATTTGCACATCACATACCATTTTGTTTCCATGCACATGTTTTTTTCGGAGCTATGTGTCCTGTCTTGTTGTCTGTGCCATGTGTTGTTTTTTGTACTTCCTGTTTTTGCACTGTCTGGTCTTTGCACCTGGTTGTACATGTTGCACTTTATGTAGCTAGGACAAATTTCTGTCCTAGCTTTGTGTTGATATTCTGTTTGTAACTATATGTAGTATGTTGCTTATGTAGCACCAGGGTCTTGGAGAAACGTTGTTTCCTCTCACTATGTACTGTGTCAGCTATATGTGGTTGAAATGACAATAAAAGTTTCTTGACTTGACTTGATGAGAAATAAAATTCTCTGGTCTGAGGAAACAAAGATTGAACTCCTGAATGGCAAGCGTCATGTCCGGAGGAATCCAGGCACCACTAATCACCTGGTCAATACCATCCCTACAGTGAAGCATGGTGGTGGCAGCATCATGCTGTGGGGATGTTTTTTAGTGACAGGAACTGGGAGACTGGTCAGGATGGAGAGAAAGATGAATGCAGCCATGTACAGAGACATCCTTGATGAAAACCTGCTCCAGAGCACTCTGGACCTCAGACTGGGGTGATAGTGTTAGTGTTTGATGGGGTAGGGTGTTGTGTTGGTGAGTGTTAGTGTTTGATGTTAAACACTGGAAGTTGATCATGTTTTTTGGTAAATGTTGGGGGTTGATGTAGAAGGTTGGAGTTTCTTGGTGTTTGATGTTTGAATCTAGAAGGGAGGGATCTGATAGTGCTGTCAGTTTTTAATGATGGTGTTTTCTGGAACGAGATCTTGCATGATGAAGGATGATGTTGTTCCATTAGAAACAGCTGAGGTTTGACTGTGGTTTTGGTGAAGGTTGGCATTTGATGTAAAATGTGGGTGTTTGTAGTGTTTTATGAGTAAGGCTAGTGTTTTACAGTGTCTGATGTTTCTAAAGAATGTTGATGTGTATGATGGTGAATGTTGGTGTGTGTGATGAATGTTGATGTGTGTGATGGTGAATGTTGGTGTGTGTGATGAATGTTGATGTGTGTGATAGTGAATGTTGGTGTGTGTGATGAATGTTGATGTGTGTGATGATGAATGTTGGTGTGTGTGATGGTGAATGTTGGTGTGTGTGTGAATGTTGATGTGTGTGATGGTGAATGTTGGTGTGTGTGATGAATGTTGGTGTGTGTGATGGTGAATGTTGGTGTGTGTGATGGTGAATGTTGGTGTGTGTGATGAATGTTGATGTGTGTGATGGTGAATGTTGGTGTGTGTGATAAATGTTGGTGTGTGTGATGGTAAATGTTGGTGTGTGATGGTGAATGTTGGTCTGTGAGGGTGAATGTTGATGTGTGTGATGGTGAATGTTGGTGTGTGTGATGGTGAATGTTGGTGTGTGATGGTGAATGTTGGTGTGTGTGATGGTGAATGTTGGTGTGTGATGATGAATGTTGGTCTGTGAGGGTGAATGTTGATGTGTGTTATAGTGAATGTTGGTCTGTGAGGGTGAATGTTGATGTGTGTGATGGTGAATGTTGGTGTGTGATGGTGAATGTTGGTGTGTGATGGTGAATGTTGGTGAATGTTGGTGTGTGTGATGGTGAATGTTGATGTGTGTGATGGTGAATGTTGGTGTGTGTGATGGTGAATGTTGGTGTGTGATGGTGAATGTTGGTGTGTGATGGTGAATGTTGGTGTGTGATGGTGAATGTTGGTGAATGTTGGTGTGTGTGATGGTGAATGTTGATGTGTGTGATGGTGAATGTTGGTGTGTGATGGTGAATGTTGGTGTGTGTGATGGTGAATGTTGATGTGTGTGATGGAGAATGTTGATGTGTGTGATGGTGAATGTTGGTGTGTGTGATGGTGAATGTTGGTGTGTGTGATGGTGAATGTTGGTGTGTGTGATGGTGAATGTTGGTGTGTGTGATGGTGAATGTTGGTGTGTGTGATGGTGAATGTTGGTGTGTGTGATGGTGAATGTTGATGTGTGTGATGGTGAATGTTGGTGTGTGTGATGGTGAATGTTGGTGTGTGATGGTGAATGTTGGTGTGTGATGGTGAATGTTGGTGAATGTTGGTGTGTGTGATGGTGAATGTTGAGTGTGTGTGATGGTGAATGTTGGTGTGTGTATGGTGAATGTTGGTGTGTGTGATGGTGAATGTTGATGTGTGTGATGGTGAATGTTGATGTGTGTGATGGTGAATGTTGGTGTGTGTGATGGTGAATGTTGGTGTGTGTGATGGTGAATGTTGGTGTGTGTGATGGTGAATGTTGGTGTGTGTGATGGTGAATGTTGGTGTGTGTGATGGTGAATGTTGATGTGTGTGATGGTGAATGTTGGTGTGTGTGATGGTGAATGTTGGTGTGTGTGATGGTGAATGTTGATGTGTGTGATGGTGAATGTTGTGTGTGTGATGGTGAATGTTGGTGTGGTGTGATGGTGAATGTTGGTGTGTGTGATGGTGAATGTTGATGTGTGTGATGGTGAATGTTATGTGTGTGATGGTGAATGTTGGTGTGTGTGATGGTGAATGTTGGTGTGTGTGATGGTGAATATTGGTCTGTGAGGGTGAATGTCAGTGTTTGATGGATTTGATGATGAAGTCCTTTCTGAGGTTCTGAGTCTGATGAATATGATCTGTAATGCTTATATATAATCCAGAACACAGTCAGGCTTATTACTGGACTGACGGAGTTATAAATAACTTCAGCTGTACAGACAGTGAAGAGGGCACTCGATATCAAGTGTGTGTGTGTGAGTGTGTGAGTGTGTGTGTGTGTGTGTAATCAGACAGACTGAAGGTTAGCGGGACGTTTGGCAGAGGAACACGGA
Source organism: Hemibagrus guttatus (assembly GCA_033459395.1). Lineage (NCBI taxonomy): Eukaryota > Metazoa > Chordata > Actinopteri > Siluriformes > Bagridae > Hemibagrus > Hemibagrus guttatus. The sequence goes on from JAUCMX010000018.1 coordinate 1,938,295, forward strand.
CACACGACCACTGTAGGGAGCTCTGAAGGGAGGAAGTGCTGACCTTTTCTTGCTCACATTATGGCACGAGGGCAAGATGGAGAGATCCAGAGCTTCCTGACGGGTTCCTCAGGTCTGTTAGACCCTTATTAACGCTGACAGGTCAAGCTAGCACGTCATAGCAATTACCCACAATAGATCACACACTGTTCTTTCCTTCTCTGTTTACTGTTTTGAAATCCAGTGTAGTGGAATAATAACTGCACATTTCACATTAGTGCATTTCTGTCTTTATTTAGTGCATCTGGAACTGCAGATACTCTCGTCTCATCATGCTGTCCATTTTAATCTTCCACAACAGCTGTACAATTCAGCTAGTGTGCTTGTGATGAGCACATTCATTCTCTCTCTACTAATATCCAACATTTATATCACATCATCAAGTACTAGCATCTCCAATACCTCCAATCTCTCCTCAAACACCACCAGACACCAGAAACACCAACCATCACTCCATCTCTACATCACTCCATCTCTACATCACTCCATCTCTACATCACTCCATCTCTACATCACTCCATCGCTACATCACTCCATCGTTACATCACTCCATCTCTACATCACTCCATCTCTACATCACTCCATCTCTACATCACTCCATCTCTTCATATACATCACTCCATCTCTACATCACTCCATCTCTACATCTACATTACTCCATCTCTACATCACTCCATCTCTACATCACTCCATCTCTACATCACTCCATCTCTTCATATACATCACTCCATCTCTACATCACTCCATCTCTACATCTACATTACTCCATCTCTACATCACTCCATCTCTACATCACTCCATCTCTACATCACTCCATCTCTTCATATACATCACTCCATCTCTACATCTACATTACTCCATCTCTACATCACTCCATCTCTACATCACTCCATCTCTACATCACTCCATCTCTTCATATACATCACTCCATCTCTACATCACTCTATCTCTACATATACATCACTCCATCTCTACATCACTCCATCTCTACATCACTCCATCTCTACATATACATCACTCCATCTCTACATCACTCCATCTCTACATCACTCCATCTCTACATCATTCCATCTCTACATATACATCACTCCATCTCTACATCACTCCATCTCTACATATACATCACTCCATCTCTACATCACTCTATCTCTACATATACATCACTCCATCTCTACATCACTCCATCTCTACATCACTCCATCTATACATCTCTCCATCTATACATCTATACATCTCTCCATCTATACATCTCTCCATCTATACATCTCTCCATCACTCCATCTCTACATCTACATCTCTCTCATCATGGTGAATTCAGGTTAAACACTAGATGAAGGTGTGTGTTTATCATGGCTGAGACGCTCCTGGATTTTTTTCCGTTGGTCTTTTCACTCTGTAAACTTCAGGTTTTTCTAAGTCGTCATTACACATGTAACTGGTGCAGAGTTATTTATATTTTTTGCAGCGTCTGCTCTCCTCATCTGCCTTTCTGTGTGGAGGCTTTCTGTTTTTCTGGGTCAGAGAGATAGATAGAGAGAGAGAGAGAGAGAGAGAGAGAGAGAGAGAGAGAGAGAGAGAGAGAAAACAGACAGAGAGAGACGGAGAGAGAGAGAGAGAGCGAGAGAGAGAGAGAGAGAGAGAGAGAGAGAGAGAGAGAGAGAGAGAGAGAGAGGGAGGAATGGTATGATGGCATGTTTTCATCCAGATTGTGTGATTTCAAAAATAAAAAAAAAAGATTATAAATTAATATTCCGAATGCATCTTCTATCTATCTCACTATTGCTCCACCGGATACTTAGCCATTCATTCATCTGTCTGTCCTTTTATTTATTTGTCTATCTATCTATCAATTTATCTGTGCACCATGAAAGAGCGATACAGGGGGTCGAGGGAATAGAGAGCATGTGAAGTGGAAGAGAGTGTTCAGAGATACAAAGCTACAAAGCTCATGGGCTTTTTATTTTTACTTTCCTGTCACTCAGTAGCTAATAATTGGGTTTGAATAACATGCAAACACACACACACACACACACACACACACACACACACACACACACACACACACACACACACAAATGCAGTAGTGAGAGTACCTGTCACTGTAAGATTTAATTGGAGCTTTTGGTCAGATTCTGTCTCCCACACGGTCAACACAAGCTACAGCCTGACAAACAAGTCACTAGACAATAAAACCAAGAAAACTAGCAGCTAATTAGCACTTGGCATATAAGATTAGCGCTCTACAGATATCACAACATGGAGATGCTAAACCCATACGACCTCTAACTGTGTTCCAGAGGTCAGATATTTCTTTATACACTGATCTAGAAGTTTGCAAAGCCAGAGTGCATTGTGGGTAAAACACACACACTATCCAGTTGAGATAGAACTCTGTGACTTCCCGTTAACGACAAAACACGGAAAATAAGAAAGCAGGTTTTAAGCTAGTTGATAACTGATGCTGATGATCTAGCTAGCAAGAGAATAGCCTACCAGTTTATTTTAAAGTAAATGATTAAGTTCCTAAAACAAAGGTTTGAAAAATGATGGTTTAGCTAGCTAGCACTCAGCTACAAGCCCTATTTTAAAAATGATTATAATAATAGTTGAGGAGAATCAACACTGCAACACAATTTGTGGAAGAAATGAAGACACAGCCTTTATCTGAATCCCAAACTAACACAATATCATCACAGAAGGAGAAAGTGTCTGATATCGCAGGTTTTACTGGTGGATTTATTTACTTCTGGTCTTATGGAGGCTCAGGGATGTGATTATAACATGTTTATGTCACTATCACACACAGACACCTGGAGTTTGTGTTGATGTGTTGAAAAGGTGGTTTCTAGCAGTTGGGGATTAAAAAAAATCATACTAGACTGCTCCTCCTCCTCCTCCTTCTCTTCTTCCTCTTCCTTCTTTTCCTCCTCTTCCTCCTCCTATACCTCTTCCTTCTCTTCCTCTTCCTCCTCCCCCTCCTCCTTTTCTTCCTCCTCCTCTTCCACTGCCTACTCCTTTTCCTCCTCTTTCTCCTCTTCCTCCTCCTCTTCCTTCTCCTCCTCCTCTTTCTCCTCCTCCTTTTTATCCTCCTCCTCCTCTTCCTTGTCTTTCTCCTCTACTTCCTCTTCCTCCTCCTTCTCCTCTTCTTCTTTTTTGTCCTTCTTCTTGTCCTTCTCTTCATCCTTCTCTTCTTTCTCTTCCTTCTCTTCCTCTTCCTCCTTCTCCTTCTTTTCCTCGTCCTCTTCCTCCTCCTATTCCTCTTCTTCCTTCATCTCCTACTCTTCTTCCTTCTCCTTCTCCTCCTCCTCCTCCTCTGGTGTAACACTTCAGTAGCGTGAGAACTGGATAAATGGAGGAGCAGTGGACGGTGCTGATCCCTGACCCCGGTGCTGCAGGGTGGTGAGCGAGTGGACAACTTTTTCTGTCTCAGTCTGTTTTATTGCTGATTCTCTTTCCGTCTCTGGTGCAGCAGATGGCTTGAGTTCTTTCTCTTCCTCTGTGTGAATAAACGACTAGAATACTGAAGTCTCATTTAGGACTGATAGTAGCTCGAGGTCTCTCCTCCTTCACCTGAATCAATCATCCCTCCTCTCCTCCGCCGTCGCCTCATTGGTCATTGTTTCAACCTTGAGCTCTTTTTTCCTTTCCTCTCGTCTTTTCCATCACAGACATCCATCACATCTCTCTCTCTCTCTCTCTCTCTCTCTCTCTCATCACTCCAGTACATACACTACAGAAGCAGAAACTATTTATTTTCAGCGTCCTTCAGTTTGTCTCCTCCGTGATCGTGTGATATCTTGCTGTTCCAGTGCGTTGCTCAAATTAAAGCTGAAACCATGATGTGCTTGAACACTGAACCAATTTTCATAACATTTACCTAGACAAAAAAATCTACATGGAGTGCAGAGTGAAAGTGAAAACAATACACTTATGTAAAAAAAAAAGTAGATGACATTTTCCTCAAATTGGAAAGAAGGAAGCTAACTAAAAAAAAACAAAAAAAGGTTGATATTTAGGTTACTGGTATGTAGCTATGAGGCAATTAAAGGCATGTAACAGTGAAAAAAAGAGCAAAGCTAAGAACATTTTCCTCAACTGTGTGTTTATAAATGGATGAAACAAAGAATTTAAGTATAAAATCTGAACATTTCAGTAGCTGCTGTATATCTGTGATGACTCAAAGACAAACAATAAAAAAGCAATTGAAACACAAGGAAAAAATATTGACGTTTTATCAATTTTAATTTACCAACAAAAAGACGCTAATAAAAATAAAGAATATCGAGGTTTAACAACAACAAGAACTTTTATAAATTCATAAAGTAACATTTAAAGTATTTTAAAAACAGTTTTAATGAGCTGAACCTACGAACAGGAAGTAGCTCGTTATTTTTTCTGTTATTTAATATAATTGTTGGCAAATTGTTGTGTTATAAGGGGAATAAAGCCATTAGAGGTGTGCAGTTATAGGAAACTAATCAGCTGTTGATCAAGTTACAGCACACACACACACACACACACACACACACACACACACTTTACGTTATGTCGCTGCAGTTCTTTATCTCTCCACATGAAGGCGCTGGGTGAGATGATTAAAAGTATTTAAGTATATGGGTTTTTTTTTTATTCCAGGACGCTGAGGTTAAGCGGATGTGATCTGTTAGCGTGCTGTAACCTTCTGTTCCCTGTTTGATATTAGCCTCGATGAAACAAGCGCTACTTCCTGCCCCACTGTAAAGTCCAGGGCTCACAGAGGGACAAAAAGGTCAGTGTGGTCTCCTGTCACTCTGAGTTTCCTGTTTAGAGGGTAAAGCTCTCCAGCACTGAAAAAACAAAACATTAGCGGTTAAAGAGTGAGCGCCTCCGGCTAGCGCTGCAATGAGCTATCGATTCGCTGTCTGAATGAAAATATAGAGGTCTTTAAAGCGGAAAAACACTGGGAATGAAGGCAAGTCTAAACGGGAACGTTCTCCTGCGCTCTCCTCAGCACTACCACTTCATCTTCTGTTCCTCAGAGTTCCTTTTTTTTTTTTTTTTTTTTTTTTTTTTTTTTCTTATTGTTTGCACTGTTTTCTGGTTCGAAACATTTCCAAAGTTTCCTGCTTCCCAGTTTCTACTTCCTTTATTCCCTTGCTTTCTAGTTCCCTTCTTTCTGTCAAATTATTTTCTTCAAATCCATTTTTTTGCTCTGTACCTGCACCCTAACCTGTTCATTCCCTCATTCCCACTTCCTTTATGTACTTTTTTTTCCAGTGTTCTTTAGGTTCCATTGTCCATTTTTCATGGTTCCAAATTTGAATCTTATTCTTTTTTTTCTTTTTTTAACTAATCTGACAATTTCTTGCACTATTTCTGTTGGCTGGTTTCTAGTGTTCCCTAATAACCTAGTTCCCTATTTTCCTCATGCCCTTGTGTCCAGTTCTTGCTGTTCTCTCGTCCTCTGTCCTGCTCACTGTCTCCATTTCATTCTTCTCTTATTTCCAGTCTTCTCCACTGTAGCGTCTCCTGTTTAGTTAACAATAATGAAAAATGTTCCCAGCGATCCCAGTGTTGTCTTTATGAGATTCATGGTGTTGGTTGTATTGGAGGATATTTCAGGAGGAACACTCAGTGATCAGAGCTTGGAGCAGGTGGATATGGAGAGGTGGATGTAATAACTGCTCAGCTCTGTGCTTGGGTTTAATTGTGTAAAATGAATAAATTGAGTGGTTTTATTGAAACACGTCTGCTAAATGCTATCAGCTAAATGTCAGTATTTAATCTGGGGGCTGATTGAATCAGAGCTAAAAGTCTGTACAGGACAAAGAGATTAATAAAGAGAGAGAGAGAGAGACAGAGAGAGAGAGATGGAGGGACAGAGAGATGGAGAGAGACAGAGATGGGGGGAAAGGGAGAGAGAGAGATGGAGAGGTGGAGAGAGAGAGAGATGGATAGACAAACAGAGAGAGAGAGACAGAGAGATGGATAGAGAAACAGGGAGAGAGAGAGAGACAGAGAAACTATGTGGACATTTTACACATAACACATGCTGTATCTGCATCACACAACTAATGCAGAAAGGACATTGTTCATATCACACTCTCCGTGTGTCACCCAGATGAGGATGGGTTCCCTTTTGAGTCTGGTTCCTCTCAAGGTTTCTTCCTAATTCCATCTGAGGGAGTTTTTCCTTGCCACAGTCGCCTGAGTCACCTCAGGCTCGCTCACTAGGGAAAATTTGGTCTAACATCTAGGACTGTTTGTTTGTATGTTTATTGTTTCTTATGTTCTGTAAAGCTGCTTTGAGACAATGCTCTTTGTTAAAAGCGCTATACAAATAAAATTGAATTGAATTGAATTGAGAGAGAGATGGTTGGAGAAACAGAGAAAGAGAGAGAGAGAGAGAGAGAGAGAGGGGAAGGAGAGAGAGAGAGAGAGAGAGAGAGAGAGAGAGAGAGAGAGAGAGAGAGGATGGAGGAAGATGGAGAGATGGATGGAGGAAAGGGAGTGCATGGTGTTAATGATGCTCAGTAAGCTCAGCTCTGTCCCTCTGGGGGGGGGTAATAAACTTTATTCAATTCACTTCAATTCAATTCACTTTGGCTCTTCAGGCTGCAGCGAGTCACACACCTGAAATAGAGACATATGTGTGGATTGATTGTGACTCAGGAAATGAGAACAGAATCCACCGGAAGGCTGTTACACAGACCATCATTCAACTCTGTCTGGAAGAAAACTCTCTGAATCTAAAACTTTCAGACTCTAAAACTCTAAGACTCTAAGACTCTCAGACTCTAAAACTCTAAAACTCTCAGACTCTAAAACTCTAAAACTCTCAGACTCTGAATCTAAAACTCTCAGACTCTAAGACTCTAAGACTCTCAGACTCTAAAACTCTAAAACTCTCAGACTCTGAATCTAAAACTCTCAGACTCTAAAACTCTAAAACTCTCAGACTCTGAATCTAAAACTCTCAGACTCTAAGACTCTAAGACTCTCAGACTCTAAAACTCTAAAACTCTCAGACTCTGAATCTAACACTCTCAGACTCTAAAACTCTAAACTCTAAGACTCTCTGAATCTAAAACTCTCAGACTCTAAAACTCTCAGACTCTAAAACTCTAAAACTCTCAGACTCTAAAACTCTAAAACTCTCAGACTCTAAAACTCTAAAACTCTCAGACTCTAAAACTCTAAACTCTAAGACTCTCTGAATCTAAAACTCTCAGACTCTAAAACTCTAAACTCTAAGACTCTCTGAATCTAAAACTCTCAGACTCTAAAACTCTCAGACTCTAAAACTCTAAAACTCTCAGACTCTAAAACTCTAAAATTCTCAGACTCTAAAACTCTAAAACTCTCAGACTCTAAAAGTCTCAGACTCTAAAACTCTAAACTCTAAGACTCTCTGAATCTAAAACTCTCAGACTCTAAAACTCTAAAAGTCTCAGACTCTAAAACTCTAAAACTCTCAGACTCTAAAAGTCTCAGACTCTAAAACTCTAAAACTCTCAGACTCTAAAACTCTCAGACTCTAAAACTCTAAAACTCTCAGACTCTAAAAGTCTCAGACTCTAAAACTCTAAACTCTAAGACTCTCTGAATCTAAAACTCTCAGACTCTAAAACTCTAAAAATCTCAGACTCTAAAACTCTAAAACTCTCAGACTCTAAAACTCTAAAACTCTCAGACTCTAAAACTCTAAAACTCTCAGACTCTAAAACTCTAAAACTCTCAGACTCTGAATCTAAAACTCTCAGACTCTAAAACTCTAAACTCTAAGACTCTCTGAATCTAAAACTCTCAGACTCTAAAACTCTCAGACTCTAAAACTCTAAAACTCTCAGACTCTAAAACTCTAAAACTCTCAGACTCTAAAACTCTAAACTCTAAGACTCTCTGAATCTAAAACTCTCAGACTCTAAAACTCTCAGACTCTAAAACTCTAAAACTCTCAGACTCTAAAACTCTAAAATTCTCAGACTCTAAAACTCTAAAACTCTCAGACTCTAAAAGTCTCAGACTCTAAAACTCTAAACTCTAAGACTCTCTGAATCTAAAACTCTCAGACTCTAAAACTCTAAAAGTCTCAGACTCTAAAACTCTCAGACTCTAAAACTCTAAAAGTCTCAGACTCTAAAACTCTAAAAGTCTCAGACTCTAAAACTCTAAAAGTCTCAGACTCTAAAACTCTAAAAGTCTCAGACTCTAAAACTCTAAAAGTCTCAGACTCTAAAACTCTAAAAGTCTCAGACTCTAAAACTCTAAAAGTCTCAGACTCTAAAACTCTAAAAGTCTCAGACTCTAAAACTCTAAAAGTCTCAGACTCTAAAACTCTAAAAGTCTCAGACTGTAAACACAGTGTCTGTGATCTGAGAGAAACACATCCAGAAAGCTACAATCATCTGTGACTGGCTCTGATTGCTCTGATTACACAGGACACGTGACTCGATCCCAAAAAAATAAAGCTTCCTGAAATGAAACCCAGAACAGACCTGAACAGATACCAACAAAATCCCAGCCAGACACGGGTCTGTCTGAAAGAGACTTATTTATTTTATTTTATTTCAGAATTGAATTGAATTGAAGTTATTTATTTATTTATTTATTTATTTATTTATTTATTACATACTTACATATCAACACATTTACACCATCTGTTCCTTTAATCATTATTACTTTGAGTTTTTTTGCAGATTTTTTTTTTTGCTTTTTATGCAAATGAGGCTTCATCTAATTAAATATTCATATATTCATAATTCTACAAAAACCTACACTTTTACAGAACTCCAATGAATTCCACCAATTGTTATAAGAATGCAGTGTTTAGTATAAAAGCTAATGAAACTCCATCAGTCATCTCTGTAATGAGAGTGCCTAATGGCTTAATGACCACAGGCCTCAGGCTCCGCCCACATGGTCAGTATTCTGATATGTTTTGTTTGAGCAGCTACACACAGGAACACGCTTTCAAGGAAACTAAACCTTTTAATGAAAAAAGATGAAATGTGAACTTTATGTAGACGTGAGTGTTTGTGTAAAACCGGTGTGTGTGTGTGTGTGGGGTGTGTGTGTGTGTGTGTGTGTGTGTGTGTCTGTTGCATGTGTTGTGCGTATATTGCATGTGTGTTGTGTGTTTGTGTATGTTGTATGTTGTGTGTGTGTTCTGTGTGTTGTGTGTATGTTGTGTGTATGTTTTGTGTGTGTGTTGTGTGTATGTTGTGTGTGTATGTTGTGTGTGTATGTTGTGTGTGTTGTGTGTGTGTTGTGTGTGTGTGTTGTGTGTATGTTATGTTTGTATGTTTTATGTGCGTGTGTTGCGTGTGTGTTGTGTGTTTGTGTATGTTGTATGTTGTGTGTGTGTTCTGTGTGTTGTGTGTATGTTGTGTGTATGTTTTGTGTGTGTGGTGTGTGTATGTTGTGTGTGTTGTATGTGTGTGTTGTTTGTATGTTGTGTTTGTATGTTTTGTGTGTTTTGTGTTGTGTGTGTTGTTTGTGTGTTGTTTGTTGTTGTGTGTGTTGTGTTTGTGTGTGTGTTGTATATTGTGTGTGTGTATGTTTTGTGTGTGTTAT
>JAUCMX010000018.1:1952888-1957888 GCA_033459395.1 Hemibagrus guttatus
TTTCAGTTCTATGTTCTGCCTGGCTGGACAAATGGGGTTTTACACACACACACACACACACACACACACACACACACACACACACACACACACACACGCACACACACACACACACACATTTGGCTGGATCCAGAACAGACCAGTTAACCTGATGCAACAGAGAAAGCTTATATGAGACACGTTCCTGCTGCAGGGAACTGGAGCATTGTGTGCGTGTGTGTGTGTGTGTGTGTGTGTGTGTGTGTGTGTGTGTGTGTGTGTGTGTGCGCATTGTAGAACCCATCGCATCATCATGATTCACACTTGGATAGCTCACATGCAGCAGCACTTATGTTAGAATCATAATAAAATGAAATTCTGAAGTCAGAAAAGAAATCAGTGTAGAATTCTAGAACATTAATGTCACATCATTAATTAATATTAATATTAATAAAAATAATAATAATTTCATGTCATGGACAGAAGTAAATCTGATGTTAATGATATCAATGTTAATGAGCCGATATTTAATATTAGTGAATAAAGTCATGATTATGATTATAATCTAATAAATTCTTTTATCTAAAATTGAATAAAAATGCAGAGTGTAAACTGAAATGTCACATGAACTGAAAAAGTTCACATCTTGACTGAAAATATAGTGAAATTGTTTAGAAAATGAAAGATTATCTGTTTTTCATGGAATTTAATGTGATTACTGGAAAACAGCAAAAAACCCACAACTTTTTCTCTCATAAAGTAAATCTTAATATTTATTATAAAATTGAAATAAAGCATGTGTTTTATTCCTGGTTTGTTTGTGGAAGGCACTGAAGCTCTCTTAGTGGTTACCACTTTCGCCTCACACCTCCAGCGTCCTGGGTTCGAGTCTCGCTCCCCCTCACTGTGTGTGTGGAGTTTGCATGTTCTCCCCGTGTTTGGTGGGTTTCCTCCGGGTACTCCGGTTTCCTCCCCCAGTCCAAAAACATGCTTCTAGGCTGACTGGAGTCTCTAAATTGTCCGTAGTGTGTGATTGCGTGAGTGAATGAGAGTGTGTGTGTGTGATGGGTTGGCACTCCGTCCAGGGTGTATCCTGCCTTGATGCCCAATGATGCCTGAGATAGGCACAGGCTCTCCGTGACCCGAGAATAGATCGGATAAGCGGTATACAATGGAAATAAATAAAAATTCATAATAAATCAACACCAATCTGATGTTCTACAGAATCTAGCCATGGGGGTCACAGTCCAGTGACTTCTGTGCCGGTCCCAAGCCCGGATAAATAGAGAGGGTTGCGTCAGGAAGGGCATCCGGCATAAAACATTGCCAAATGTAACCATGCGAATCGTCAGTACGAATTTCATACCGGATCGGTCGAGGCCCGGGTTAACAATGACCGCCATCGGCGCCGTTGACCTACAGGGCGCCGGTGGAAATTGGGCTACTGTTGGTCGAAGAAGTAGAGGAGGGAGGAGAGTGCACAGACAGAGAGAGAAGAGGAAAGGTAAGAGTGTAGGACTGAGAATAGGAACTCTGAATGTTGGTACTATGACAGGGAAAGGTAGAGAGCTGGCTGATATGATGGAGAGAAGGAAGGTGGATATACCGTGTGTACAGGAGACCAGGTGGAAGGGGAGCAAGGCTCGTAGTATAGGAGCAGGATTCAAGCTGTTTTATTATGGTGTGGATAGTAAGAGAAATGGGGTAGGTGTGGTCCTGAATGTTCTGGAGGTGAAGAGAGTGTCAGACAGGGTGATGAGTCTGAAGTAAGAGTTTGAAGGGGTGATGTTGAATGTTGTTAGTGGTTATGCCCCACAGGTAGGTTGTGAGTTAGAGGAGAAAGAGAGATTCTGGAGTGAATTAGATGAGGTGATGGAGAGTATTCCCACGGGTGAGAGAGTGGTGATAGGAGCGGATTTTAATGGACATGTTGGCGAGGGGAACACAGGTGATGAGGAGGTGATGGGCAAGTTTGGAGTTAAGGAAAGGAACCTAGAAGGACAGATGGTAGTGGACTTTGCTAAGAGGATGGACATGGGTGTGGTTAACACTTATTTTCAGAAGAGGGAGGAGCATAGAGTGACTTACAAGAGTGGAGGTAGGAGAACACAGGTAGACTACATCCTATGTAGAAGAGGCAATCTGAAAGAGATTAGTGACTGTAAAGTGGTAGTGGGAGAGAGTGTAGCCAGACAGCATAGGATGGTGGTGTGTAGGATGACTTTGATGGTCTGTAAGACAAAGAGGTCAAAGATAGAGATGGAGAAGAAAACCAAGTGGTGGAAGCTGAAAAAGGAGGAATGTTGTGAGGAATTTAGAGAGAAGTTGAGGCAGGCTCTGGGTGGTCAGGTATTGCTGCCAGATGACTGGGAAACTACAGCAGAAGTGATCAGGGAGACAGGGAGAAAGGTGCTGGGTGTGTCATCTGGAAGGAGAAAAGAAGATAAGGAGACTTGGTGATGGAATGAGGAAGTTCAGGATAGTATCCAGAGGAAGAGGTTAGCCAAGAAGAAGTGGGACATGGACAGGACTGAAGAGAATAGACAGGAATACAAGGAGTTACAGCGCAGAGTGAAGAGGGAGGTGTCTAAGGCCAAGCAGAAGGCATATGACGAGTTGTACACTAGGTTAGACACTAGAGAAGGAGAGAAGGACTTGTACAGGTTAGCTAGGCAGAGGGATCGAGATGGGAAGGATGTGCAGCAAGTTAGAGTTATTAAGGATAGAGATGGAAGGGTGCTCACAAGTGAGGAGAGTGTACAGAGGAGATGGAAGGAATACTTTGAGGAGCTGATGAATGAGGAAAATGAGAGGGAAAAAAGAGTAGAAGGGGTGAACTCTGTGGAACAGAAAGTAGATAAGATTAGAAAGGATGAAGTCAGGAAAGCTTTGAAGAGGATGAAAAGTGGGAAGGCAGTTGGTCCTGATGACATCCCGGTGGAGGTCTGGAAGTGTCTAGGAGAGGCAGCAGTGGAATTTTTAGCTAGTTTGTTCAACAGGGTTTTAGAGAGTGAGAGGATGCCTGAGGAATGGAGAAGAAGTGTGTTAGTGCCGATCTTTAAGAATAAGGGTGACGTGCAGAGTTGCAGCAACTATAGGGGGATAAAGTTGATGAGCCATACAATGAAGGTATGGGAAAGAGTAGTGGAAGCTAGGTTAAGGAAGGTAGTGGAAATTTGTGAGCAGCAGTATGGCTTCATGCCCAGAAAGAGCACAACAGATGCAATTTTTGCTCTGAGAATTTTGATGGAGAAGTATAGGGATGGTCAGAGGGAGTTGCACTGTGTGTTTGTAGACTTGGAGAAAGCGTATGACAGGGTGCCAAGAGAAGAGCTGTGGTACTGTATGAGGAAGTCAGGAGTAGCAGAGAAGTATGTCAGAGTGGTGCAGGACATGTATGAGAGGAGCAGGACAGTGGTGAGGTGTGCTGTAGGTCAGACAGAGGAGTTCAAAGTGGATGTGGGACTACATCAGGGATCGGCTCTGAGCCCCTTCCTGTTTGCTATGGTGATGGACCAGTTGTCAGAGGAGGTCAGACAGGAGTCTCCTTGGACAATGATGTTTGCAGATGACATTGTGATCTGTAGTGAGAGCAGGGAGCAGGTGGAGGAAAACCTGGAGAGGTGGAGGTTTGCGCTGGAGAGAAGAGGAATGAAAGTCAGTGGTAGTAAGACTGAGTACATGTGTGTGAATGAAAGAGAGGGAAGTGGAACAGTAAGGTTACAGGGTGAAGAAGGTACAGGAGTTTAAGTACTTGGGGTCAACAGTCCAGAGTAATGGAGAGTGTGGGAAAGAGGTAAAGAAGCGAGTGCAGGCAGGTTGGAATGGGTAGAGAAAGGTGTCGGGAGTTCTGTGTGATAGGAAAATATCAGCGAGAATCAAGGGGAAGGTGTACAGGACAGTGGTGAGAGTGGCCATGCTGTATGGTTTAGAGACAGTGTCACTGAGGAAGAGACAGGAGTCAGAGCTAGAGGTAGCAGAGCTGAAGATGTTGAGATTCTCTTTGGGAGTGACAAGATTGGACAGGATTAGGAACGAGTACATCAGAGGGACAGCTCATGTTGGACGTTTGGGGGACAAAGTTAGGGAGGCCAGATTAAGATGGTTTGGACATGTTCAGAGGAGGGAGAGTGAGTATATTGGTAGGAGAATGTTGGACATGGAGCTGCCAGGCAGGAGACAAAGAGGAAGGCCAAAGAGGAGGTATATGGATGGAATTAATGAGGATATGAAGCTAGTGGGTGCAAGTGTTGAGGATGCAGAAGATAGGGATAGGTGGAGAGAGTTGATTTGCTGTGGAGACCCCTGAAGGGAGAAGCCGAAAGAAGAAGACGATATATATATATATATATATATATATATATATACTGTATATATAATGAAGTGTTAATTAATCAGTAACATTCATTTTGTGACATGTTTAGAGTTTAGTGTTTCACGTGATAATGATATCTTTACTGTATGTGAATTCTTCCCTATTTTTCATTCTTTTTTTATTTTATTTTCTCTTCATAATTTTCTTTTCTTCTTTTTCTTATTGATGATTAATGATGTTTAATCACCTGTATGATCACCGATTACTCAGCTGTTCTTATGAAAATATTAATTAACTTGTTTATCTTGTGAAACTTTACATTATTAGTTTCATCTTAAAACAATTACATCTGTGAAAAAAAGCTATAGTAATAATAATAATAATAATAATAATAATAATAATAATAATAATAATAATAATATCAGTAAATTTCAAAGGTGATGTATTTTGGGTCGATTTAGAAATAAAAAAATAATTAAAAATAAATAAATAAATAAACAGTCTAAATATTTAAAAATCAAATCAGATCTTAACCAGGCCAAATTGATCGAATTCTCTGTGATTTCTGTCAGAAATGCGGCACAGCTGCTCAGCAGATCATCATAAATACGTCTAAATGTTTTTACTTTTCGGCTGATTACGTTTTCATTAGACTCTAATGAGCAATCAATATGTGATTTTCCTGAAGAGAGCGCCGTCACGTCAC
>JAUCMX010000018.1:1962888-2032888 GCA_033459395.1 Hemibagrus guttatus
AACAACACATTGTTCTCTAATATACACAACACACTGTTCTCTAATATACACAACAACACACTGTTTTCTAATATACACAACACACTGTTCTCTAATATACACAACACACTGTTCTCTAATATACACAACAACACACTGTTCTCTAATATACACAACAACACACTGTTCTCTAATATACACAACAACACACTGTTCTCTAATATACACAACAACACACTGTTCTCTAATATACACAACACACTGTTCTCTAATATACACAACAACACACTGTTCTCTAATATACACAACAACACACTGTTCTCTAATATACACAACAACACACTGTTCTCTAATATACACAACAATACATTGTTCTCTAATATACACAACACACTGTTCTCTAATATACACAACAACACACTGTTTTCTAATATACACAACACACTGTTCTCTAATATACACAACAACACACTGTTCTCTAATATACACAACACACTGTTCTCTAATATACACAACACACTATTCTTTAATATACACAACACACTGTTCTCTAATATACACAACACACTGTTCTCTAATATACACAACACACTGTTCTCTAATATACACAACACACTGTTCTCTAATATACACAACACACTGTTCTCTAATATACACAACACACTGTTCTTTAATATACACAACACACTGTTCTCTAATATACACAACACACTGTTCTCTAATATACACAACACACTGTTCTCTAATATACACAACACACTGTTCTCTAATATACACAACACACTGTTCTCTAATATACACAACAACACACTGTTCTCTAATATACACAACACACTGTTCTCTAATATACACAACAATACACTGTTCTCTAATATACACAACACACTGTTCTCTAATATACACAACACACTGTTCTCTAATATACACAACAACACATTGTTCTCTAATATACACAACACACTGTTCTCTAATATACACAACAACACACTGTTCTCTAATATACACAACACACTGTTCTCTAATATACACAACACACTGTTCTCTAATATACACAACACACTGTTCTCTAATATACACAACAACACATTGTTCTCTAATATACACAACACACTGTTCTCTAATATACACAACACACTGTTCTTTAATATACACAACAACACACTGTTCTCTAATATACACAACACACTGTTCTCTAATATACACAACACACTGTTCTCTAATATACACAACAACACATTGTTCTCTAATATACACAACAACACACTGTTCTCTAATATACACAACAACACACTGTTCTCTAATATACACAACAACACACTGTTCTCTAATATACACAACAACACATTGTTCTCTAATATACACAACACACTGTTCTCTAATATACACAACAACACACTGTTTTCTAATATACACAACACACTGTCCTCTAATATACACAACACACTGTTCTCTAATATACACAACAACACACTGTTCTCTAATATACACAACAACACACTGTTCTCTAATATACACAACAACACACTGTTCTCTAATATACACAACAACACACTGTTCTCTAATATACACAACACACTGTTCTCTAATATACACAACACACACTGTTCTCTAATATACACAACAACACACTGTTCTCTAATATACACAACAACACACTGTTCTCTAATATACACAACAACACATTGTTCTCTAATATACACAACACACTGTTCTCTAATATACACAACACACTGTTTTCTAATATACACAACACACTGTTCTCTAATATACACAACACACTGTTCTCTAATATACACAACACACTGTTCTCTAATATACACAACACACTGTTCTCTAATATACACAACAACACACTGTTCTCTAATATACACAACACACTGTTCTCTAATATACACAACACACTATTCTTTAATATACACAACACACTGTTCTCTAATATACACAACACACTGTTCTCTAATATACACAACACACTGTTCTCTAATATACACAACACACTGTTCTCTAATATACACAACAACACATTGTTCTCTAATATACACAACACACTGTTCTCTAATATACACAACAACACATTGTTCTCTAATATACACAACACACTGTTCTCTAATATACACAACAACACACTGTTCTCTAATATACACAACACACTGTTCTCTAATATATACAACTGTCACGTTTCCGGTATACAGAGCATGATGAATCAGACCCAGCACGGGGATAGACAGCAGACAGGGGTTTATTTCAAATCATAAGCAGACATAGACAAAATGAACGACGCCACATGAACACGGAACATAAAGACGAAGACCAGCCCTGAACCCTGGCAAAAGGCCACTATATATACTAAACATAATTATAGACAACATAAGGAACAGGTGAACATCAACGGGAACACATTAGGGATAAGGCGGGGCTAAAACAACCACATGACATAAACAATAACAACAATACAACATAACCCGTGCTGGAAACCCCCCCTAGTGGTCCAACAAAGGACCTGCCACCTGTAACAGCTCCCCCCTCTCAACGGCGCGGCTCCCGACATGCCAAACCATAACCCTCCCCGAAAGGCTGGACGAACTGTGGGTCCCGAACAGGAGCAAGGAGAATAGCGAGGCAGGTGGGGGGGAGCGAGAAGCATGGCAAGGCAAGTGGGGGGGGAGCGAGGAACAAAGGCGAGGCAAGTGGGGGGAGCGAGAAGCAGAAGCGAGACAAGTGGGGGGAGCAAGGGACCCGACGGCAAGGCCAAAGGGTCCCACGCAACGTCCACAACCAAGCGGAGGCGCCGAGCGACGTCCACAGCCGAGCAGCAGGGCCGAGCGACGTCCACCGCCGAGCCGCAGTGCTGAGAGACGTCCCCTGCCGAGCACTCGCGCTGAGCGACGTCCACCAACGAACGATAGCGCCGAGTGACGACCTTAGTCCCGCTGGGGCCAGAAACCCCCCCAAAGGGTAGGAGGGCAGGAGATAGCTACATCCGATGACCTCCTCCACCAACCAGGAACAAGGCGGCGTCCCCCACGGCGAAACAAAGGTGGAGCGGCGTCCCCCACGGAAGCCGGAGCGGAGCGCGGACCGGAACAAAAACCAAAAAGCAGAAATCCAGGCCGGAAACCCCCTCCGCCAGCGAGAGGCGAGGCGACGCCCCCCACGGAAAGCCAGATGGTGGGGCGACGTCCCCCATGGAAACATGAGCGGAGCGAGGGCCGGAACAAAAACCAAAATCCAAAAATCCTGGCCGGAAACCTCCTCCGTTAGCAGAGGTGAGGCGATGTCCCCCACGGAAAGCCAGATGGTGGGGCGACGTACCCCACGGGAACATGAGCGGAGCGAGGGCTGGAACGAAACCCAAAATCCAAAAATCCAGGCCGGAAACCTCCTCCATTAGCGAGAGGTGAGGCGACGTCCCCCACGGAAAGCCAGATGGTGGAGCGACGTCCCCCACGGGAACATGAGCAGAGTGAGGGCCGGAACCAAAAAAAACAAAACCCTAGAAATCCAGGCCGGAAAACCTCCCCCGTTAGCGAGAAGCGAGGCGGCGTCCCCCACGGGAACATGAGCGGGGCAAGGGCCGGAGCAAAAATCAAAACCCAGCAAAAAAATATGACCAGGGCAGAGAAAATAAAATCCTCGCATGAGCTATCCCGCTGGGTCTGTACGGTTTTGGCTGGTCTTTCTGTCACGTTTCCGGTATACAGAGCATGATGAATCAGACCCAGCACGGGGATAGACAGCAGACAGGGGTTTATTTCAAATCATAAGCAGACATAGACAACATGAACGACGCCACATGAACACGGAACATAAAGACGAAGACCAGCCCTGAACCCTGGCAAAAGGCCACTATATATACTAAACATAATTATAGACAACATAAGGAACAGGTGAACATCAACGGGAACACATTAGGGATAAGGCGCGGCTAAAACAACCATATGACATAAACAATAACAACAATACAACATAACCCCTGCTGGAAACCCCCCCTAGTGGTCCAACATAGGACCTGCCACCCGTAACAACAACACACTGTTCTCTAATATACACAACACACTGTTCTCTAATATACACAACACACTGTTCTCTAATACACACAACACTCTGTTCTCTAATATACACAACACACTGTTCTCTAATATACACAACACACTGTTCTCTAATATACACAACACTCTGTTCTCTAATATACACAACACACTGTTCTCTAATATACGCAACAACACACTGTTCTCTAATATACACAACACACTGTTCTCTAATATACACAACACACTGCTCTCTAATATACACAACAAAACACTGTTCTCTAATATACACAACACACTGTTCTCTAATATACACAACAATCTGTTCTCTAATATACGCAACAACACACTGTTCTCTAATATACACAACACATTGTTCTCTAATATACACAACACACTGTTCTCTAATATACACAACACACTGTTCTCTAATATACACAACAACACACTGTTCTCTAATATACACAACACACTGTTCTCTAATATACACAACAACACACTGTTCTCTAATATACACAACAACACACTGTTCTCTAATATACACAACACACTGTTCTCTAATACACACAACACACTGTTCTCTAATATACACAACACACTGTTCTCTAATATACACAAACACACTGCTTCTCACACAGACTCATCTCTCCTCACACAACCTCATGTCTCCTCACACAACCTCATGTCTCCTCATACAACCTCATATCTCCTCACACAGCTTCATTTCTCTTCAAATAGCCTCATGTCTCCTCACATAACCTCATGTCTCCTCACACAGCCTCATGTCTCCTCACACAGCCTCATGTCTCCTTAAACACAACCTCATGTCTCCTCACACAGCCTCATGTCTCCTTAAAAAAAACCTCATGTCTCCTCACTTAACCTCATGTCTCCTCACACAGCCTCATGTCTCCTCACACAGCCTCATGTCTCCTCACATAACCTCATGTCTCCTCACACAGCCTCATGTCTCCTCACACAGCCTCATGTCTCCTTAAACACAACCTCATGTCTCCTCACACAGCCTCATGTCTCCTTAAAAAAAACCTCATGTCTCCTCACTTAACCTCATGTCTCCTCACACAGCCTCATGTCTCCTCACACAGCCTCATTTCTCTTCAGTTCTCAATGCTGCCTCGTTTCTCCTCAGTGAGGCAGAAGTGTAGCTCAGGTGGTGATGAGGTGGAAAAGGCCTCTATGTCCCTTGGTGTAATGAAGGGGTGAGTTGTTTAGAAGTGTGAGGAGCCGTGAATGCAGACTCCAGTGATCGTTTCTCTGATAAACTCTGTGGCTTTTCCACTGGAAGATTCTCACGCTGCTTTCAGAAGATGGCAGTCACACACAGCCTGAGAGGAGCAGTGGGAGGAAGCAGGCTGCAGATAAAACACCAGCAGATTCAATACCACACAACAGCACAACATCACAACACCACAACTCAAACATCCACACAATTTCAGCATGTTGTGCATTACACTGTACATGACGTGTGTTTGTGTTAGTATTAAAAGGAAATGTTAAAGGATAAATCTCAGATAATCCGATCTACAGCTGTTTATTATTATTATTATTATTATTATTATTATTATTATTATTATTATTAATATTATTATTAATATTATTATTGTTATTATTATTAGAGAGGATTCTGGGCCACTCTGTTTTTAAGACACATTGTAAAAGCACCAGCCAAGTGAATAAATATAAATATGATAAAAGGAAGAAGCCGTGTTGATGCCTCCTGCAGAAATCCAGAAATGAATGGCCGTGATGAAATTAGCATTAAAGCTCCTGGACGATTCGACCTAACGAGCGATGCACTTGAAAGGTGGACTATTTTCAGCGCACTTTCAGCCCCCTGCCGAGTCGTGTTTGAGTTCCTGCACTGAGAACCGCTTGCGCTCCGTCTGAATTACACCAGCGTTTCAATGAGAGTTGCCTAGTAACATGGCTCATAGATGAAGTTAGATACTCGGCTTTTTTTCCTCTCAAAGCCTGTTTTTTTATCTTCTCTCTCCTCTCCTTTCATCTGCCATCTGTCACCATTCACCAATATTCTTCCGCTTTTTTTTTCATCTCGCTTTCTCCCAAAAGGTCATGTTTCTTTATGATGCATGAATCGACAGTGAGGCATGAATCATGCAGCGCGTTGTGTGTTTATGTGTGTAATGATCGCATGCCGGAATATGCAGAACGAGCAGCAGACCGCCACCTGATAACCACCTGACCGCCACCTGACTGCCACCTGATCACCACCTGACATCTACCTGACCACAGTTTGACCACCACCTGATCACCACCTCACCTTCAATTGACCACCACCTGACCACCACCTCGCCCCAAACTGACCACCACTTGACCACCACCTGACCACCACTTGACTGCCACCTGATCACCAACTGACCTCTACCTGACCACAGTTTGACTGCCACCTGACCACCACCTCATCCCAACCTGACCACCACCTGACTGCCACCTGACCATCATGTCACCCCCACCAGGACTGCCACCTGACCACTACTTGACCACCACCTGACCACCACTTGACTGCCACCTGATCACCAACTGACCTCTACCTGACCACAGTTTGACTGCCACCTGACCACCACCTCACCCCAAACTGACCACCACCTGACCACCACCTAACCAACATCTGACTGCCACCTGACCACCACTTGACCACCACCTGACCACCACTTGATTGCCACCTGACCGTCACCTGACTACCTGATCTCACCCCCACATGACCGCCACCTGAACACCACCTAACTCAGCCTCATTTAGTCATCAGCAGCATCCCAGCCATAACCTCACCCTGTGTTTAACACACTTCTGAAGGAAGTAAAGGAGTTGTAGACTCATGTAGACGATGTTTTCAGTTACATAACCTCATTTTATAAATAAATAAATTCTCATTTTAATACAGGATCTATCTTAGCTCTAACCAAGCTGACTGTGTACGGTTAGCAAAACTTTTCCTCCTCACAATGCTAGGCGGTCTGATGGTTATATTTCTAGGCTGCGAATGCACATCTGGAAAGATTACACTGTACTGTGGGATGTTTATTTAAATGAGAACTAACTCCATCATGACCTTATCTGAATTAACATATTAGTATTAGAGCCTGTGGTGAAAAAAGGTTTTGCATTTCTTCTTCTTCTTCTTCTTTTTTTCTTCTCATTCTTCTTCGTCTTCTCCTCCTCCTCCTCCTCCTCCTTCTTCTTCTTCTTCTTCTTCTTCTTCTTCTCCTCCTCCTCCTCCTCCTTCTTCTTTTTCCTCTTCTTCTTCTTCTTCCTCTTCTTCTTTTCCTCCTTCCTCTTCTCCTTCTTCTTCATCTTCTTCTTCTTCTTCTCCTCCTCCTCATCCACCTTCATCTCCTCCTCCTCCTCCTTCTTCCTCTTCTTCTTCTTCTTCTTCTCCTTCTTCTTCTTCATCTTCTTCTTCTTCTTCTTCTCCTCCTCCTCCGTCTTCTTCTTCTCCAGTGATCTTAGCTTCTTCCTGCAAAGCTTTATATTTCTTTATAATATCGCCGCACACATTTACTGAGAGGTCAGATATAACAGGATGAGATGAAATCACGATGCAGGTAGGAACTAAAGTTTCTAATTGAAGAAGCATCTGACCACACATGCCACAGGATTGGTCTGAGGAACCATTCAAGACAATCATTTGGATGTGTTGTATCTGATTTGTACAGACGTGAGAAAATCTCTTTCCAAATATCAATCATCAAAATCATTACTGTATGTTGTGGATGATTGTAGGAATTGAATGTTGCTTCTTGCTTTGTCATGTAGGGTTACTATGGAGGCAGAATTGAGTCCAAGCCCAAACATGAGGACTTGAGGGTTAATCGATAGTCCTGGGATTTGAAGCCACGACGTTCAGGTTGCTATCACATGTTCTCTAAATGTTTAATCAGGGTGCAGGTTTAAGTAAAGACCCAATATAGAGATACAGTGATCGCTCTTCAGCTGAAAAGAGCTCTGTCACCGCAGCCATAATTACATCTCATCCCATAATATCATTGCATCCCCCATTTCGCTCTCTCTCTCTCTCTCTCTCTCTCTCTCTCTCTCTATCACTGCTCAACATAATCAACGTGTGAATACCGATTTCCATAGAGACGGGCTCGATGGGAATCAATTGAGTACAGTACGCACCTGGAGAATCCAAATAATGCATTTTGATTGCATGATTACAGCCGTGCCTGATTCCTCGTTCTGTCATTCTCTCTTAATGGGCTTGTCGAGAGCAGTGACTGGATGAAGATTTAAATCTATCATGGGGCTCGACAGTAGAGCGATAATACACTCAATAATGGAGTCTGCAGCTGCTACAGGCTGAAACTCTGGACAGACTCTGTGGTTGTTTGAAATGCCAACATGGATTGCTTGTTGCAGATTAGTAACATTAGCTTGGTTCGGATTAAGAGCACAGGCCAGAAGCGGCTCAGTGGCTGTGATTGCAATACAGTGGAAAATATTAGATAGACCAACACAACAGCACTATGGAGGCCATGTGGCATTGAATCATTCTCTAAAAATCTCCATAATTCAACATTGCCCATGGTTGTTCATACGTTTATTTCTTCTCTTTTACAGCTTTCTGTTCACGCAAGGATTTATTTTACCTTCTGGGTTTCGTTATCTGTTGTGAGATGGAGATAACTGGGTAGGAATTGGCAATGGATAAATTGGTAGAATATAAGGTAAAGAGATCTCTAGAGTAAACACAGCCATAACGGTGGAAGGAATACTTCGAGGATCTCCTCAATCCCACTGACACGCCATCAGTAGAGGAACCAGAGGCCAAGGACTCAGAGGTAGATTCATTCATCACCCAAGCTGAGGTCACTGAGGTAGTTCAGCAGCTCCTTGGTGGCAAGGCACCGGGGGTGGATAAGATTTGCTCTGAGTACCTTAAGTCTCTGGATGTTGTGGGGATGTCTTGGCTGACACGTCTCTGCAACATAGAGTGGCGGTCAGGGACAGTGCCTCTGGACTGGGCGACTGGGGTGGTGATCCCTCTTTTTAAGAAGGGGGACTGGAGGGTGTGTTCCAACTATAGGGGGATCACACTCCTCAGCCTCCCAGGGAAAGTCTATTCCAGAGTACTGGAGAGGAGAGTCTGACCCTCAGATACAGGAGGAGCAATGCGGTTTTTGTCCTGGTCGTGGAACATTGGACCAGCTCTATACCCTCCACAGGGTGCACGAGGGTTTGTGGGAGTTTGCCCAACCAGTCCACATGTGTTTTGTGGACTTGGAGAAGGCATTCGACCGTGTCCCTTGTGGCAATCTGTGGTAGGTGCTCTGGGAGTACGGGGTCCGTGGCCCTCTGTTAAGGGCTGTTCGGTCTCTATATAACCGGACCAGGAGCTTGGTTCGCATTGCCAGCTGTAAGTCAGATCTGTTCCCGGTGCATGTTGGACTCTGACAGGGCTGTCCTTTGTCACCGGTTCTGTTCATTGTTTTTATGGTCAGAATTTCTAGGCACAGCCAGGGGCTGGAGGGAGTCTGGTTTGGGGACCACAGGATTTCATCGCTGATTTTTGCAGATGATGATGTCCTGTTGGCTCCTTCAAGCCTGGACTTACAGCATGCACTGGGGCGTTTTGCAGCTGAGTGTGAAGCGGCTGGGATGAGGGTCAGCACTTCCAAATCTGAGGCCATGGTTCTTGACCGGAAGAAGATGGCTTGCACCCTCCAGGTTGGAGGGGAGTTCCTTCCTCGTGTGGAGGAGTTTAAGTATCTCAGGGCCTTGTTTACAAGTGAGGGAAGGATGGATCGTGAGATTGACAGACGGATCGGTGCAATGGCAGCAGTAATGCAGTCTATGTACCAGTCTGTTGTGGTGAAGAAGGAGCTGAGCCGGAAGGCGAAGCTCTCAATTTACCAGTCGATCTACGTTCCTACTCTCACCTATGGTCATGAGCTCTGGGTCATGACCGAAAGGATAAGACCCCGGATACAAGCGGCCGAAATCAACTTCCTCCGTAGGGTGGCGGGACACTCCCTTAGAGATAGGGTAAGGAGCTCTGTCACCTGGGAGGAGCTCGAAGTAGAGCCACTGTTCCTCCACATCGAAAGGGGACAGTTGAGGTGGCTCGGGCATCTGTTTCGGATGCCTCTGGGACGTCTCCCTGGGGAGGTGTTCCGGGCATGCCCCACCGGGAAGAGACCCCAGGGAAGACCCAGGACACGCTGGAGAGACTATGTCTCTCGGCTGGCCTGGGAACGCCTCGGGGTCCCTCTGGAAGAGCTGGAGGAAGTGTCTGTGGAGAGGGAAGTCTGGGCATCCCTGCTTAGACTGCTGCCCCTGTGACCTGGCTCCGGATAAGCGGAAGACAATGAATGAATTTCTAAGGCCCTATTTACCCAGGGTCCTATATTTTGTTAATCCTAAATCCCTGAAGACCTATATTCCCTGAGTTCCTATGGTTCTACATTTCCATATCACCAAGATAAAACTCCACATTCCAAGGGCTCCATTTGTCTAGATTTACAGTATATTTGCACCATATTCCCAGGATCTTGTGAACCCAAGGGTCTATGTTCCCATCCCACTATAGTCACCTTTTTCTAGATTGTCGGGGCTCCATATTCTCATGGTACTAGTTTTCCAGAGATAAATGGCTTGATAAATGGCCAGGACTTTATATCCCCAGGTTTACAACACACTTCATGTTCCATAATCTTTGGATTTGTGATTTTTAAGGGTTATATCCATCATTGTTCCTGAAACATGCTCTATATTCCTGAAGCCTTATATTCTCAGGGTTCTTCATTCTCATGCTCCCAATACCATCTAGACTCATTCATGGCTTCATATTTCCAGGGCCCCTATTCTCTGGACTCTGTCTCAGGGGAATGTAATGTAAAACACCAAGGCCCAATATTTCAAATGCCACATTTTCATAAGGTCCTGTACTCCCATTTCCACTACTATATGTCCAGGTCATATATTTTCAGGGAGCCCTGTGTTCCCGTGTCCTTACAGGCTCCTAAATTCCCAAGGTTGTATTTCTCCAGGGTCACACACTCCCACAGTTACATATTCACAGAAGTTTAAATTACCAAGGTGTAATGATTCCAGGTCCCTATGTGTTCCTAAAGACCCAAATTTGCAGGACCATATTTTTTCCAATGTTCTCGGAATTATAGATTCTGAAAGCCCTATCTTCCCAGGGCCCTATATATCAAATCACCATATTCCTGTAGTCCTTTATTCCTGAGGGTGTTTAATCCCATGGCCCCATATTCTCAGCTATTCTCAAGATGCAGAGCTCAAAACTTTCCTAATATATCCAGATTTCCATCTTCCTAGAGAACTATAGTTTTAGGGCCCCATATCCCTAAAGTTCTAAGGCACCTGAATATAAATCTGTTGTAAATCTTTATAAATCTTCCATCACCAAGCATTACAGGGTTAGGGTTAATAACCTTGACTGAATAGTTTCTCAGACATGAGGATGCTGTAGAAAAGAAAGAAAAGTTGATTAAAAAATAAATGAAAATAAATTCTGCAGACTTCAAAGCCAAATGATTCTCTGTGGTGTTGTGTTCCCATTTATTGCAGTGCTATAATATTCTGGAGCTAAATAATTAAATCGTTATTTTCTTAGACAAATCAAACTCACACTTCATTTGGTCCTCTTGTGTACCTTTTGCAGTGCACACAAAGACTTTCATCCAGTGTGTCACTCGGTGTTCACAGGCGGGGCCAGGGAAAATGTAACTTTAGAATAGAAATATTTCTTAAATTTGTTTTGTAAACTTTTAAAAGATAAGAGTCATCCAGAGAATGCAGCATGACACATGTATTTGTAACCAAACCTGGCTGGTGTGATTTGTCTAATGCTGCGCCTCCGTGCCGTGGTCCGTGATTGGTACCTGGAGGAGAAACAGCTGCTTTTCTGATGATCCTCTGTGGGTTTGTTATTCAAGCTTCGCATGCCTGGATCAATCAGAGCACTATGTCTAACTCCATCTGCTCCTGTTCATGCATCGGAATTACAAACTGCTGCAGGGAAAAAATCTAACTATTAATTCACCAGCAAACACTTCTTTCTCCAAATGATAACCCTGTTTGCACCTAGCCAAGGTTTGTTAGGTTTTATATTTACAACCAAAAGTAGCTATGGCACCAAAATATTTCTTTTTCCAACACAAATAAATATAGTGACACCTCGAGCAGCAGCCTATAGAAAAATCCATCTGAAAGTTTTAATTCTTTAAAAACCGCTAGTCTTTAATATTATTACAGAATAATAATTATATAAAAAAAATAAATTGCTAACAATGTTTTTTTTATTCACTTAAATTATTTATTATTAGTAGTAGTAGTAGTAGTAGTAGTATTACTATTATTAATTATTACAAATTATTATTAAAAAATGATTACAAAAATATAAATAAATTCTATCAAAAACAATCAAATTTCTTTAAATCTCACAGATTTTCAGTTTCAAAGGAATCACACACAGTTAAAGTTGAGCCAAAAATGCAACCTTTATTTATTTATAGAAGAAGTTGCTTTCGGCTGCTCCCTGTTCGGGGTCGCCACAGCGGACCAACTGGTCCACACAACAACTTGGCAAATGTTTTACGCCGGATGCCCTTCCTGACGCAACCCTCCCATTTTTCCGGGCTTGGGACCGGCACTGCATCCAGTGGCTGGGGTTGAGGCATTGGCTGGAATCGAACCCGGGCCTTCCACATGATAGGCGAGCAACCTACCACTGAGCCACCAATGCCTCAACCTTTATTTATTTATAGTTATTTAAAATTTTTATTGGTGCTCTCAGACTATTGGACCTCACTTTATATGCAGAGAAGCTCTAGATATAAATCGCAAAGCCCTCGGGTTCCTGTTTCCACTTTAAATACCACGAGTCAGAGCCATGGCTTTAAGGAGATGTGTATCGTATCATTTTGTAAATAATATACGCGCTGTTAATTTGCGAGTGTACATGCTGTATAAAGAAATGACATTTAGCTCAGTGTTAGCATGGTGAAAGCAGCCTCTGTAATCTGTCTATACACATCTGCGCCAAGTTGTCCTGCTGTCAAATGTCACCCTGTTAATATGGCGGACGAAGCACTTTCCAGACAGAGTGCTTGGCTGCGATTCTTTCCCTTTTCATCTGTAGAGTCCTGATTATCGCTGCGTTTTGATGTCGAGGGAAACGAGGCTGTGATTGACAGCTTGGCTGGAGCTGAGCACTTCCTCCTCATCCTCCTCCAGCTATCTGAGTCCACACAGCCTGAGGAGAGAGAGAGAGAGAGCGAAAGAAAGACACCGACAACAAAATAACAATGGTGTGGATCGCATTTAATTATCCTCCTGCCTTCAATAGACTCCAAAGCAGAACTGATGTCTTGAATTTAATTTTCCCAACCAAAACACTGCTCTTCTCACGCATATGCTTCAGAGTTGAGTGACAAAGAAAAGGCCATTTGACTCAGGAAAAGAAATTAGGTTGCACTTGCGTAATGGTGGACGATAGGAGAACAAAAACATTTGTTCTGAAGTGAATGTTGCATCCCACAATGGGAATATTCAGACAGCACAGAGAGAAGATGAGCTTCTGCATGTTTAAGATTGAGGAAAGGTTTGAGAACACACACTCACAGCCTATGGCGTTTTTTTTTTTTTTTTTTTTAGGTTGATGGAGCAAATGGCAATTCGTCAAATTGTGATTCCATCTCATTTCCTTGGGAAGCAGCATCACGTTGAGCTTTGTACAAAAATGAAAATTATTCTCACCTGGTTGTGCAAGAATTTCCATTTTCAGCCTCTGAGAAAACATCTCATGGTGTCAGGATACCGTTGCTGCTGCTTTCATAACCACGCAAATCATAATTGGCAGGTTCGAGACTCGCCATGCCGAATTCATATCTTTCTTTGCAGCTCTGGATTTAATCGGCCTGTAATGTTCAGACAGCCTCCAAGCACGTCACGAGCGTGTGTGTGTGTGTGTGTGTGTGTGTGTGTGTGTGTGTGTGTGTGTGTGTGTGTGTGTGTGTGTGTGTGGGCAGAATGTAATTGTAGGATGAGATTCTGAAGATGGGCTTCCAGATTTTCACCGTTAATGAAAGTCTTGGGCAATATCTGAGCAGCGGATATTACAGCTACATTCTGCTCCCATTGTCCAACACAGGAGTGCTTTATTGAAAAGATCTGCAATATCTTTATCATGTTCGCTCGTTATTAGGGCTATGTGTCTGCTCGCTGGTGTTTGTGTTCGGTGGAGTGCTTCAGTAGCTGCAGACAGGAGACAGAGTGTGATTGGGGAAATAAAGAGGCTTCACCTTGCTAAAGAGCGACTCCTGTCTCGGAGCATTGTCTCTGCTAAGCTTTTTCCGCTCTGTGAATCTAAATACAGCTTTTCTGTGCTTCCCATGATTTTTGTCTAATCACATGCAGTCATTTGAACGCCTTATCTTAGCTGAGCTCAGCACACTGGTGACTAGCTACAGAGAGTCTGAAGTTCAGTCCATCCTGCTGGAGTGGGCGGAGTCCAAAAGAGCTTGCGTGTAGTTGTGCTACAAAATAAAACACAATCCCTTCAAATTGTTTTGTGATGAAATAAGCAGCAGTGTTTAGTTATTAAAAGTTATCTTTCATCAACATCCAGTCATGTGAGCTGATATTTCAGCTTTTTGTAAATAAGAACGTTTAAGTAACTGGAAATTTACAAATTTGAGTTGATCTGAACTCCAGCTCATTCTCAGCTCCTTTCAGTAATTTTGGCTCTGGCTGCTCCTCCTTCCCACCTCATCGACGCTGCTTTGAAGTCTGGAGTAATTAACCCCCATCTGAGAAGCTTCAGTGTTACCCTCAATGTGTGTTAAGACTGTTTTCACACATAATGAGCCTCAGTCTTCTAAAGAAATGCTTTAAACATACAAACATGACTCCTGATAGTCCTCAGGGTATCAGTACAGCACTGCAAGCAAGATACCTTAGCAGCTTTAGCTAATATTCTAATAAGAAAATAATTATTCAAATGTGATGTTATACTCAATCTGATCCAACTCCTCCTTTAACGCTGAGCCCCAATCCCTAACCCCCAATCTAAGCAATAACTCCAACCCCTAATCTTACCCTTAATCTTAACCCCAACCCCCAATCTTACACCTAACCCCTAACCTGCCCCAACCCCCAATTTAAACCCTTACCCCAACTCCTAACCTAAACCCTATCCCTAATCTCAACCTAACCCCAAATCTAAACCCTAATCCTACTCCTAATCTAAACCTTTAACCCCAAGACCTAATCTTACACTTTACCCCAACCTTAACCCCAATCAAAAACCATTACCCCTAATCCTACCCCAACACCTAATCTAAACCCTTACCCCTAACCCCCAATCCCTAACCCCTTTCTTAACCCTAACCATAACCCCTAATCAAGACCTTTATGCCTAACACCCAGTCTTTCCCCCAAACCCTAATCTAAGCCCATAATCCTTATCCTTAGCCATAGTCCCTAACCTTAACCCTAACTCCTAACCTAAACCTTTAACCCAACCCCCAATCTAAAACATAATGAAAATGTTTTCCCTTAATTCCTAACCTTAACCCCTTATCTTAACTAACTACTAATCTTAACTATAACCCCTAATCTTTACCCCTAACCCCTAACTCTAACCCTAACCCTATTTTGTCAGGTACTTGGTCTGAGACAATGAAGTACTTTCCTGGTTTGATCAGTCGATGCTCTTTGCTGTCAGAATTCCAGAAGGTGTATAGGTTTTCCAAATTTACGTTCTTTTTGTCATCCGCGCCGTTTGACTTCAAAAACAAGCTTCATGTAAGATATTTAATGGAACCCAACAGCGCTGATGGCTTTGAGTGACCACTGTCTTTCACTTGCCTTTCAATTTTACTGAAAATTGTAGCTATTGCTTTCGCTCTGTCTCAGCAGCAGCACTTCAAAGCTTTCAGCATCGGGGACTTTGATCTTTTCTTTGAACTTTACCCAGAATTGCAACACGCTTAAAATTTCACCCATACAGCTCGAATGAAAATCAGAGCAAACAGAGAGGCCGTTGTGATGTCCCGATCCGAGGCCCAAGATCCATTTATTCCTTTTTTGTGAGTGACGGAAGGACAGAAAAGCAATAAAACTTCCACAGCTCTCTGTCTCATCCACAATCTGACGTTTCTGCATCTTTCTCTAACAGCTCTCTGTTCCCACAAGGCTCTCATCATCTCTGGCTGTCACTTCCTGTTTGTAGTTTCCTTTGGTCCTTTGGGAATGAGGGAGTGTTGAGATGCCTGCTGGATCCTGGTGATGATTCTGCAGTTCATCGCTTATTGTCCTTTTTGGACTTTATAATCCAAGTGCTGCTGATCCTGAATCATGAGGACGGAAAGCTAGTCAGTTTTTTCTTGGAAACTTAGCTCTCTAAACTAAGCTATGTAATTAGCTAGTGAGATTAATCTATAAAGAAAACATGCAAGCTGTTAAAACAGTAGGGTTTTAGTGATGCTTGGGAAAAAAATACCTTTGATAATGCTGGGTTTCCACTACTGTTAGAACATTGTAAATTCACTGTCCTTCATGGACACCACTGAGAAACACTGGTCTGACCCCGACAACATTACAGAGAGAGCACTGTATCTCATATATCATCTTACATCATTCTATTTCCCACTGCACTCCAAAACAAGCCAGCTTATAATCATTGCAGCTCTGAATAAGTTCCATCAGTGGAAAGTTCAAGTCTAAAAAGCTCTATGGATGGAATTAATATACTAAATATTATCATGCTTTCAAATAATGTTCATGAAATGAAATGTGTACTGAGGATTTTAAATAACTGATGATTACGGTTAAATGAGAAACTAATCTGTACTTTAATATGGATATGAACAAATTAAATGGCAGCAAATATCTGGCTACTCAGTGGATTGATTGAAGCACAGGTTCCTTGAGGTTCCTATCAAGAGTTCCTAGCTTGGGCTTGTACTCAGAACCCTGGTTTCTGTAAGGAAACATGAATGTTTCAAGACCTTGATTAAAATCGCTGCAGATTTTCCCACAGGAACAATTGAACAGTACAAAGTCCACACAAAGAGCAGACCGAGCAGTTCAGGTTTAAAGGCCATGCTCAAGAACCCTGCAGCGGCTCTGTGATGGCTCTGGGATTTAAACTCCCAACTTCCATGTCTCAGAAAACAAACCCGAGCCGAACTTTTGTTTCTGAACTGGAGTTGGGAACCACTGGTGTATTCAGTAATTAAGATATTATCCTGTCTGCATTGTTCATGGAGGAGTGGATTAGTTCTGCCCTCTTGACCTTAATAAAAAGAATATAATATCTCAGGAACCTTCTTCACCACATGGCTCTTCGGAGCTCTCAGTGAGGAGATGAAGGAGTCTGTTCTGTCTATTCATGAAAGTCAGTTAAAACCTGAGACTCATGAATAGACAGAAGTGGCAACATGGATACATGGAGGCATTTATCTTATCCACTAATGAAGCATAGCACCTTCTGTTCTTCAGGATCCCGGGAGTCCACCATGCGTTGACCGGCTCCACTCTCTAATTGGTGAAAATTCATTGTACATGTCAAAGATGTGGTCACTTCATAAAGAGCTTCTTAAATGTCACCTTCGCATACTGGGAGAGAGTGCTGATGCCGGGGCTTGATGTAATTAGAGACATGAAAGGTAGTGTAGCATTTTGTGAGTGATGCAGAAAGGTTACAGAGATATGCTGAAGCTTGGCGATGAAGCTGATGTGGAGAGCAGCTGGAGAAGCTGAAGATTACATTCACAGTTACATTTCCATAAACCTCTGTGTACTCCAGGGGCCCACAGGGACTCACAGGGACTTACTCTGCAATGTAAAAATAAACTTTTATTATTTAATTAAATACATTTGCTATTAATGTTGTGCATAATAGAGGAAGAGGGAAATAAAAAAAAAATTAGAATCAGAAAAAATCAGAATAAAAAAATTATTAAAGCTGTATGATTATACACAAACTGAAATAAATGAGATTAATTGCAATCATAAAATAAATCATTAGATATATATATATATATATATATATATATATATATATATATATATATATATATATATATATATATATTTTAGAATTCCAACACTGCATTCCAGCATTGCATTATTTGTTTAATTTTTGGATTATAAAAGAGGAGAAAAGAAAGGAAAAAGATAAATCAATAAAAATAGAAAGGCTGAATAAAATGGGTGGTTTATTAAAAATAAATCAAATGTAAGATAGAGCAGGCACTGTTATGCCTGTGTGAGTAATGTACAAAATGATTAATGATTGTTGGTCAACAATAAAGCTAATCTCATCCACGTCTTAGAACATCAATGCTTTGAGTCAGACAAATTGTGTTTTTGTGAAAATCGTTGCCCTTGTGGTGACAAAAGCAATTGAGTGAGGAGGAAAAGAGGCGACGTCAATAAACATGTGTTTTAAAAACAATATGTAAACTCAGTGTGAGTCTCTTCCTCAGGAAGCTTTTGTGTGTGGCAAAGTTTCTTCCTCTAACTTTCTGAAAATTATCCAGACAGATGGATGTCAGCATGGCACTCGGTCCTAAAGCCCTCCAGACACAGAGCACACCTAAGCTCAGACCTGAGTCAAAAATATCACTACTGAATCATCACTACTGATATATCTCTACTGAATCATTATTTACTGAAACATCACTACTGAATCATCACTTACTGAATCATCAGTTACTGAAACATCACTACCGAATCATTATTTACTGAAACATCACTTACTGAATCATCACTTACTGAATCATCACTACTGAATCATCACTTACTGAATCATCACTTACTGAAACATCACTACTGAATCATCACTTACTGAAACATCACTACTGAATCATCACTTACTGAATCATCAGTTACTGAAACATCACTACCGAATCATTATTTACTGAAACATCACTACTGAATCATCACTTACTGAATCATCAGTTACTGAAACATCACTTACTGAATCATCACTTACTGAAACATCACTACCGAATCATTATTTACTGAAACATCACTACTGAATCATCACTTACTGAATCATCACTACTGAATCATCACTTACTGAATCATCACTTACTGAAACATCACTACCGAATCATTATTTACTGAAACATCACTACTGAATCATCACTTACTGAATCATCACTACTGAATCATCACTTACTGAATCATCACTTACTGAAACATCACTACCGAATCATTATTTACTGAAACATCACTACTGAATCATCACTTACTGAATCATCACTACTGAATCATCACTTACTGAAACATCACTACCGAATCATTATTTACTGAATCATCACTACTGAATCATCACTTACTGAATCATCACTTACTGAAACATCACTACCGAATCATTATTTACTGAAACATCACTACTGAAGCATCACTTACTGAATCATCACTACTGAAACATCGCTACTGAAATATCTCTACTGAATCATCTCTACTGAATCATCACTACTGAATCACTTTTTGAATCATGACTACTGAATCATCTCTACTGAATCATCTCTTCTCAAATATCATTACTCAAATATCAGTACTGAATCATCACTACTGAATCGTCACTACTGAATCATCTCTTCTCAAATATCACTACTCAAATATCAGTACTGAATCATTACTACTGAATCATCACTACTGAATCATGACTTACTGAATAATCACCACTGAATCATCTCTACTGAATCATCTCTATTGAAACATCACTACTCAAATATCAGTACTGAATCATCACTACTGTATCATCTTCATTGAAATATCACTACTCAAATATCACTACTGAATCATCACTATTGAATCATGACTTACTGAATCTTCACCACTGAATCATCTCTACTGAATCATCTCTATTGAAACATCACTACTCAAATATCACTACTGAATCATCACTATTGAAACATCACTGCTCAAATACCAGTACTGAATCCTCACTACTGAATCATCTTTATTGAAATATCACTACTCAAATATCAATACTGAATCATCACTACTGAAACATTACTACTGAATCATCACTACTGTATCATCACTACTGAAATATCAGTACTGAATCATCACTACTGAATCATCTTTATTGAAATATCACTACTCAAATATCACTACTGAATCATCACTATTGAAACATCACTTCTCAAATACCAGTACTGAATCCTCACTACTGAATCATCTTTATTGAAATATCACTACTCAAATATCAATACTGAATCATCACTACTGAAACATTACTACTGAATCATCACTACTGTATCATCACTACTCAAATATCAGTACTGAATCATCACTACTGAATCATCTTTATTGAAATATCACTACTCAAATATCACTACTGAATCATCACTACTGAATCATCACTACTCAAATATCAGTACTGAATCATCACTACTGAATCATCTTTATTGAAATATCACTACTCAAATATCACTACTGAATCATCACTACTGAAACATTACTACTGAATCATCTCTATTGAAACATCACTACTCAAATATCAGTACTGAATCATCACTACTGAATCATCTTTATTGAAATATCACTACTCAAATATCACTACTGAATCATCACTACTGTATCATCACTACTCAAATATCAGTACTGAATCATCACTACTGAATCATCTTTATTGAAATATCACTACTCAAATATCACTACTGAATCATCACTACTGTATCATCACTACTCAAATATCAGTACTGAATCATCACTACTGAATCATCTTTATTGAAATATCACTACTCAAATATCACTACTGAATC
Source organism: Hemibagrus guttatus (assembly GCA_033459395.1). Classification (NCBI taxonomy): domain Eukaryota; kingdom Metazoa; phylum Chordata; class Actinopteri; order Siluriformes; family Bagridae; genus Hemibagrus; species Hemibagrus guttatus. The sequence goes on from JAUCMX010000018.1 coordinate 1,983,695, forward strand.
ATCACTACTGAAACATTACTACTGAATCATCTCTATTGAAACATCACTACTCAAATATCAGTACTGAATCATCACTACTGAATCATCTTTATTGAAATATCACTACTCAAATATCAATACTGAATCATCACTACTGAAACATTACTACTGAATCATCACTACTGAATCATCTTTATTGAAATATCAATCGTTACACACTTTTTTTTAACCTTGTTATGTGGAGTGTGTGCTGTACACACCCCTGAGAATGAGCTGTTGCTAAAGAAACGATTATGTATTATCAGGAGTGTATATATAAACCTGCACTACTTTAGAGCTGCTGATGAAAATGAATGAACACCTGAGCACCAATCAGAGTCCAGGATTCATCAGAGCTCTCACTTGTGTTAAACAAACACAGATGAAGCTCTCATTACAGCAAAGGCTTTTGTTCCTGAAGTGCTTCCAGCGTGACCGAGCTCTGTAGATATGTTACAGCTTCCTGCCAGCGACAGGTAAACACTGACGGCTCATTAATGATGTTTACGACTCGCATTTCCTGAGAGTTTTATAGAAAGGTGCGCGCACACACACATGCTTACAGTGGTGCTTCATGAAACACACACTCATCCCTGTGGAGCATGACGGAAAACCGAGATGGAATTTGAATACAGCAGACTGTGGAGCGATTAGCGTGAGCCAAAGGCCAGTTATGACAGTTACAGGAAATTACATCACAGAGTGTGTCAAAGGTCACAAAGTTTCTTTACATCTATTCCAACTTCCTCCACACAGATGAGGCAATTATTCTGGCAGCAGTCGTGTCTGAAGGCGGAGGAGTGATGATCTAATGATCTTTTTGCCCTTTTACTGTAAAAATGTTAACATCCCGAAGCGGAATGATTTACCCCCACACTCTTCTGCCATCGCATCTGTCCATCAAATCAAATCTATTCCATCTTGATATCCATCAAGATCTGGATTTATTTCAACATCTCTTCATGAACAAATGATTATTAAACACCTCATGGACTGACAGATGGTTGGATGGATGGGTGGATGGATGGATTGGTTAATAGACAGACAAATGAAAGAAAGGGATGCACTAATGGCATTTGGCAGCAGAGGTGGATGATGGATGGATGAATGGAAAATTGGATGGATGGATGGATGGATGGATGGATGGATGGATGGATGGATGGATGGATGGACTGGTGGATGGATGGACTGGCAGATGAATGGATGGCGGATGGATAATTGGATGCATGGCTGGATGGACTGAGGGATGGATGGATGGATGGACTGGTGGATGGACTGGTGGATGGACTGGTGGATGGACTGGCGGATGAATGGACTGGCAGATGAATGGATGGCGGATGGATAATTGGATGCATGGCTGGATGGACTGAGGGATGGATGGATGGATGGATGGATGGATGGATGGATGGATGGATGGATGGATGGATGGATTTATGGATGGATGGATGGATGGGTGGATAGACTGATGAATGAATGGACTGATGATAGATGAATGGATGGATGGATGGATGGATGGATGGATGGGTGGATAGACTGATGAATGAATGGACTGATGAGGGATGGATGGACTGATGAGGGATGGATGGATGGATGGATGGGTGGATAGACTGATGAATGAATGGACTGATGATGGATGGATGGATGGATGGATGGATGGATGGATGGATGGATGGATAGACTGATGAATGAATGGACTGATGAGGGATGGATGGATGGATGGATGGATGGGTGGATAGACTGATGAATGAATGGACTGATGATAGATGAATGGATGGATGGATGGATGGATGGATGGATGGATGGATGGGTGGATAGACTGATGAATGAATGGACTGATGAGTAATGGATGGATGGATGGATGGATGGATGGGTGGATAGACTGATGAATGAATGGACTGATGAAGGATGGATGGATGGATGGATAATTGGGTAGATGGAAGAACAGATGGCTGGATGAATTGTTTGATGGACAGATGAATGAAAGAAAGCATAGATACAGGCATACAGCAGGAGAAGAGAGTGTATGTTTGGAAGATAGAGAGAAGGAATGGATAGACAGATAGATGAGTAAATGGAGTGAAGAGCAGGTGGAGAATCAGGAATAAGGTTCAGACAGAGCAGGAGATGTAAAACACATGGAGGTGGATTCTCTCAGCTGGGTGTGGTTCTTCTGTAAGAGTGATGATGAGGAGCATCGGAGTCGCTCGGCTGGGTTTGTTTACGCGATTCATCCCTCGCTCTCCACCTTCCACCTTCAGCTAACGAAGCCTCGCACTCGTTTATGGCTCACGTTTCAGTGAGAGAGAATAAACAGAGAGTTTTTAGAGTTTTTTCTTCACACCATAAACCACAAAAGCTCTTTAGGGAATGATCCTCAGCAGCTTGTGTGAGAGCAGCGAGTAAGTCACGAGCTCAAATTACACGAAGAGCGTGAAGGGGGCGGGGCTTGCTCATGTGACCACTTTGTTTTCTCTCCTCTGGCTCATGAAAGAAAGAAAGAAAGAAAGAAAGAAAGAAAGAAAGAAAGAAAGAAAGAAAGAAAGAACAAAGAAAAGAAGCAGATAGCACATGGAAAAAACAGAACAAGAAAAGAAAGAAAGAAAGAAAGAAAGAAAGAAAGAAAGAAAGAAAGACAAAACATGAAAACAAAAAAGGAAGAAGATGCTAAATTCTTTCTTTCTTTCTTTCTTTCTTTCTTTCTTGAAATCTTAAAACCACACACACTTTTACTGTATAAAAGAAGCATTTTTTTGGGTGGGGGGAGGGTGGGTGAATACTTATGCAATTTTTTTTGGAAATTGTTCACTTTCCCCTCACATCAGTGTTCATGGCATTTGTGTGTGTGTGTGGGGGGGGGGGTATACATGGTGTAAAACAGACAGTGGACATAAAAGTTTAAAGGGAGGGTGTAAATAATTATGCAAGCCACTGCATATGATGTACTTTCACACACACACACACACACACACACACACACACACACACGCACACAGCAGCAGCAGACAGAACAGTGTGTTTGTTTGGAGCAGGGCGCGATTCGGACATACGGCTAAGTGGTTTAAAGCCGATCTGCCATCTGCTCTTCTCATTGGCTCTGCTCTTGTTTCTATTTGTTTAATTATGACTTTGACGCAGGCTTTGAGTCACGCTGTAGTCATTAGCATTTAGCATTTAGCACAATACCCAGGCCATGCATGCAGTTTGAAGGCTCTGGCATGTGGCTTTTGTCAGGGAAAAGTGCTGCTGAGTCACGAGTGGATCATACGCTGGATCAGTGTGTGATAGTGAATAGAAAATGTCAGAGAGGAGAGAAAGAACAAGAGGAGATGGGTTCTTCAGCAAGGGAACAAGTGCTCAAGCTCTCCGGAGTGATTACATGTTTCATAACACTTCTGTTATTTGGATTTGTCTTCCAGAGAGAGCTTGTAGCACTGGATAGATGACCTGTGAGCAGAGGACACACTGCTGAACACTACAGCAGGGTTCAACAACTCAACTAAACACCACTGTATAAACAACCAAAAATATTTAGTGTACATTCAGTCCACCGTGCCAGAGAATACCTCACAAAGCTCCGATGTCAATGAACTAGCTCTGTTGCTTTGCTATGTTGCTATGGTTACAGACCAAGTGGTGACAAGCGTTCTTACCTTTTGTATTATAATTTATTATTTATTAAGCAAATTGTAAGATTATTGCTTTATTTTATTGAAGTATACAGTCCTAGCGTAAACACATTAACTATCGTTGTCATGGTTACTGTGAAGTGAACTAGAAATGTCATTCATCTCCTGACACTATTGATTTATTATCGATATATACAAAACTGATGAAAGTTAAGAATCACACTCCAGCCAGCCAATCAGAAGCCAGGATTTTACATGCTCATGGTGAGAGGGAATTATAAAACAACAGCTATTGCTATTACAGGTGGGGTTATGGGAGGGGTTACAGGTGAGGTTATGGGAGGGGTTAGAGGTGGGGTTATAAATGCAGTTACAGGTGGGGTTATGGATGGAGTTATGGGTGGGGTTACATGTGGGGTTATGGGCGGGGTTCCAGTTTGGGTTAATTAAAAGGTGAAATCCAAAAATCAAACAACCAACAACTGCAGGATGAAAATGGCCACCACCACGTTCCTAACATACTCCATCATAACCTCGCTTCAGCCTCACTAACACTCAGAGCGATGTACATTCATCCTGACAAGGTTTTTACCTCACAAACACAAAATATCTGTGAGAAAGCAGGAACTCCATCCAGCTGGAATAATGGGAAATTTTCATCATCTCAAATTCTCCCACAGGACCGGAGCGAAGGATAAGACGAGATTAATTAAGCTAACGAGTCTCAGGTGGAATAATAATCAGGAGTGAAGCTGGGTGAAGCACTTTTCTCTCCTGAAATATCCTCAATGCCTCGTGGTGTAGTGGAATAAAGAGACTTTTCCTGATGAGATATTCCTTTTACATGAAGAGACGAAACAGCAAAGACACGAAGACGACACGAGGACAAAAAAATAGCACAAGGAACCTAATTTATTCCTTTTAATTTAAAATGAAAAGTTAAATATAAGAAGTTAATTTTAGACTGAAAAAGAAACAGTGTGCATCAATGAGAGAGTTAGGCATCAGTGACAGAAAACAGATTATAAATGGAGTGGTTTAACCTCAGGGACACGGACAGGAAGGGCACAGCCATGTTCGGATCTTTACCGAAACACAGCCTTGGATTTATTACTGCAGAGCCGAGCCTTGAGAAGCTCTGTGTACGTATCCAGCTCCTGCTTTCTGCTTTTATTCCTAAATTGGAGGCACCCGAGTAAAATCGCAGTAACGTCTTTATTTCATTTGTACTGTTTGTTTTTGTAGGCTGCCGTGAATTTTATGCTCCGCTGATGGTTCACTCGAGTTACGATTCATTAGAAGGAGACGGAGTCTGGTATAAAAAGCCGGTCTGACTGACGTGGGGCGCTCGATTTGCTCTTATTAATTTAATCGTCTGGTAGGTGGTCAGCGGTGTATAATAAATCAGACTAAATGAGACCAAAGTGTGTTTCTGTCCATGGTGTGAGACTCAAAGCAGAGTGAACGAGGAAGGGAAATAATAAAGAGTGACACCAGGAGGTAAAGAGAGAGAGAGAGAGAGAGAGAGAGAGAGAGAGAGAGAGAGAGAGAGAGAGACTACATTCATTTTAGCTACACAGTAACTATATAACAGAATAACACAACACTGTACTTACTGTAGGTTTTGTGTACTACATCACAGCACTGTTGAGTTCTGCACTCTGATTGGTCAGAAAGTGTCAAACTGATGACGTTTCCTCTGAGGGGAAGTGTGTGTGATGTGTGGAAGGAGTCTCCAGTGTCAGCGCTGTGTATCAGCTGGAAGTGACAGAGGCGTTTACACTTCTTTGCAGTTTCTCAGTAAGATGCGTAACAAGCTGCAAGTTTTTCTCTTATTAAGTTGAAGAGGGAGAATAAAGAGAAGCTTCTGAGGGAAAGAGTGTTCACTAATCAAAACAGAAACACTAACAGACACACACACACACACACACACACACACACACATTAGTAATATATCATCTCACATGTATAATATATGTGTCACTTATCGGGTGTGGGCGTGGCCTGTTCAGTAATTATAAACAGTAGCATATATTTTCTAAAACTAGCTAGTTATAACACAAGTAAATGATACACTAATCAGAAGAATTATGACTCCAATTATTACAATATTACAGCGTAACTGCTTCATTTTAGCTTCGCTCTCAGATTAGATTAGCAAAGCATGCTAACTGAACTAGCCATATACACTATACACACCATAAACACCAACATCCACCTTCCTCCCAAGCTTTATTTTTCATCATAAAGTTTCTATACACGTTTAATAAGAGCTCATATATGACAGGAGAAGATAAAAACACTCTTATGAGGGTTTTTCTGTGCATCAGCTAATAAATGGGAACTAAATGCAGGCCGAAACTGAAGAAACGCTGGACGCCATGTGCCATGTGATTAGTCAGAGCAATAGAGTGTTGTGTACATGTAGAAAATGATCAGTGCATGGCTTGTGTACAGATATTAGAAGTGTAATGATGAATAATGAATATTCCGTGCTGCATTAGTGCATTGCTTTAATCCAGAAAGCTGCATCTACCTGCAGAGCCCTACTTCTTCTCCACACTGAACATGAATATCTGGAATTTCTTAGACAGTAATAAAGGATCTTTTTGTGTTCCTGATGTCATTTCCATTCTTTCCCCAAAAGCTCCTGTGGTACATAAAGTAGGCACTTTGTGTGTGTGTGTGTGTGTTTTTAAGCGCACAATTCAGTATTAAGCCGTGTATAATTAACTTTTACTATTAAACTCTCAGGAGCACAAACCCATTTCTGTCTCTCATTTAATTTGAATGGACTTTTCTCTGTCTGGATGGACATTCAGTTCGAGGAATTTAATTTAATTTCCCTTTTATTTAAAAAAAAAAAAAAAAAAAGGCTGGTATTTAGTGCTGTGTTAATTAATGAAGAATATATTAGCTCACTTTACACTCGCGCCTCCAGGCAACACTTTGCCTGTTATTCAAAACATCTCTAATTGAAATCTTGGATTAGGGCGACATTTTCCACACTGCTCAGGGATGATGAATATCCAGGTACAAATTCTGCTGAACCAAGCTGGATTTGTGTTAGTGATACTCTCATTCACGGATCATGTGACCTGAATTTCAAAGACCATTAATAATACAAAATATCCAACATGGTACGATTTATGACAGCTATGATTGTGAGACAGAGGACACGCCTCCTTCAATATGACTGACAGAACACAGGATCAAAGGCCACGGATCCTTCAATGTGACTCACAGCACATACACACAGAGGCCACGCCTCCGTCAATATGACTGACAGCACATAGACACAGAGGACACGCCTCCATCAATATGACTGACAGCACACAGACACAGAGGACACACCTCTGTCAATATGACTGACAGCACATAGACACAGAGGACACGCCTCTGTCAATATGACAGACAGCACATAGACACAGAGGACACGCCTCCATCAATATGACTGACAGAACACAGGATCAAAGGCCACGGATCCTTCAATGTGACTCACAGCACATAGACACAGAGGACACGCCTCTGTCAATATGACTGACAGCACATAGACACAGAGGACACGCCTCCATCAATATGACAGACAGCACATACACAGAGGCCACACCTCCTTTAATGTGACTGACAGCACATACACAGAGGCCACACCTCCCTTAATGTGACTGACAGCCCATAGGCACAGAGGCCATGCCTCCTTCAATGTGGCTGACAGTATACAGATACATAGGCCATGCCTCCTTTTATTTTAGTGTATAGACAGTATATAGACACAGAGGCCACACCTTCATCATTGAGACTGACAGCACACACACAGAGGCCACACCTCCATGACTGTGCCTGTCTGGTGTGTATGTGTGTGTGTATACATATATAAGTAAATAAAGACTGTATGAGTTTTATATTATATTTTAATGTCTCTCTCTTTTCTCTCTCACAGTTTGTGCCATTGATTACAAGCAAAAAGCCAGAGTGGAGGAAAAGTGTTAAATTCTGTAAGTACCTTTTATTTATAGTCTTATAAAATGGCAGAAATTTTCCAAAACGGCGAACGGAGCTGTGTCCATTTTTTATTGTTTGATGTTTATTATTTGTTTAGGTGGTTCATTTTTTATCTTAAACAACAAACTACAACATATACACTGAAGTCTCAGCATTACTGATGCCTAGCTTACAAAACTGTAAATTCAGCTGTTTGACTAGCAAACAGGCTAATTAGCATGCTAGACAGGCTATATCTAAGGAAATCTCGACGTCATGGTGGAATAGCCTACTGTTTCCCCTGAACAGATCCTCAAATCTAATCTACACGGAGCTAATTAGTGACTGCAGTGTACAGGAAGTGATGTCATACATGAGCAGAGAAGTGTGGAGTGTTTCTGTCTCTCGCTGTCATGATAAATGAATCTTCAGATCTCACATCTGTCACATGTGATTTATGAACTTGGTGCATCCTCTCTTGCTCTGCTCCCAAAAATTAAAAAAAATCAAACACGAGCCTTTTCCCATTACCCGCTATATTAATCACCCACCGTGCGGTTAATTGCATTTTAATCCTGTTTTTTTTTACTGTACAGCACTATGAGAAAAAGACAGCTCTGAATTTCCAGTGCTGTATGTAATTCTGCTGCAAGCCCTGCCGAAGCCCTGCTGTAGTGGCAGTGTATTATCACTGATTTCAGACCTGCAAATCCTCTTAGATTTCTCCAGCAGATAATCCAGAAAGTCTGCTGGCATAAACACAGCTGCGTCGAGCTTGTGTTTATGGGAGAGACACAAAAGGCCAATCCTGTTTAAACCCAGAGCCATGGGGGATAGAGTGAAGAAGATACAGGTCAATCTAAAAGATGTAATCCTGACCTGCTAATTTAGTGATATTAACGCTAATCCCAGAATTTACCACAAAAACGCCACCCAGAGGAACTGGTTTATTTACCCTCTATCTACTTATCTGGTTAGATAGATAGATAGAAAGCTATTAAGGTAAGAATAAGGTAGTTAAGGTCAAGTGTAGAGGTTTCTCCTACTCTACCTCAGGACTTCCTCAGACACTTTCTTAACAAATTGAAAAATTGGGAAACATTCCAGAAGGATAAAGAGAAGTTTGGGTTAGAGAAGGAGAAGGAGAAGGTTGGGTTAGACAAGGAGAAGGAGAAAGAGAAAGTGAAGGTTGGGTTGGAGAAGGAGAATGAGAAGGTTGGGTTGGAGAAGAAGGAGAAAGAGAATTTTGGGTTAGAGAAGGAGAAAGAGAAGTAGAAGGTTGGGTTAGAGAAAGAGAAAGAGAAGGTTGGGTTAGAGAAGAAGAAGGAGAAAGGAAGGTTGAATTAGAGAGGGAGAAAGAGAAGGTTGGGTTGGAGAGGGAGAAAGAGAAGGTTGGGGTGGAGTAGAAGAAGAAGAAAGAGAAGGTTGGGGTGGAGTAGAAGAAGGAGAAAGAGAAGGTGTGGGTGGAGTAGAAGAAGGAGATATTGGAGTAGAAGAAGGAGATATTGCTGGCATAAACACAGCTGTGTCGAGCTTGTGTTTATGGGAGAAAAGGTTGGGTTGGCGTAGAAAAAGGAGAAAGAGAAGGTTGGGGTGGAGTAGAAGAAGAAGAAAGAGAAGGTTGGGGTGGAGTAGAAGAAGGAGAAAGAGAAGGTCAGGGTGGAGAGGAAGAAAGAGAAGGTTGGGGTGGAGTAGAAGAAGGAGAAAGAGAAGGTTGGGGTGGAGTAGAAGAAGGAGAAAGAGAAGGTTGGGGTGGAGTAGAAGAAGGAGAAAGAGAAGGTTGGGGTGGAGAGGGAGAAAGAGAAGGTTGGGTTGGAGTAGAAGAAGGAGAAAGAGAAGGTTGGATTGGAGTAGAAGAAGAGAAAGAGAAGGTTGGGCTGGAGAGGGAGAAAGAGAAGGTTGGGTTGGAGTAGAAGAAGGAGAAAGAGAAGGTTGGGGTGGAGAGGGAGAAAGAGAAGGTTGGGTTGGAGTAGAAGAAGAGAAAGAGAAGCTTGGGTTGGAGTAGAAGAAGAGAAAGAGAAGGTTGGGGTGGAGAGGGAGAAAGAGAAGGTTGGGTTGGAGTAGAAGAAGGAGAAAGAGAAGGCTGGGGTGGAGTAGAAGAAGGAGAAAGAGAAGGTTGGGGTGGAGAGGGAGAAAGAGAAGGTTGGGTTGGAGTAGAAGAAGGAGAAAGAGAAGGTTGGGGTGGAGAGGGAGAAAGAGAAGGTTGGGTTGGAGTAGAAGAAGGAGAAAGAGAAGGTTGGGTTGGAGTAGAAGAAGAGAAAGAGAAGGTTGGGGTGGAGAGGGAGAAAGAGAAGGTTGGGTTGGAGTAGAAGAAGGAGAAAGAGAAGGTTGGGTTGGAGTAGAAGAAGGAGAAAGCAAAGGTTGGGTTGGAGTAGAAGAAGGAGAAAGAGAAGGTTGGGTTGGAGTAGAAGAAGGAGAAAGAGAAGGTTGGGTTGGAGTAGAAGAAGGAGAAAGAGAAGGTTGGGTTGGAGTAGAAGAAGGAGAAAGAGAAGGTTGGGTTGGAGTAGAAGAAGGAGAAAGAGAAGGTTGTGGTAGAGAGGGAGAAGGAGAAAGAGAAGGTTGGGTTGGAGAGGAAGAAAGAGAAGGTTGGGTTGGAGTAGAAGAAGGAGAAAGCGAAGGTTGGGTTGGAGTAGAAGAAGGAGAAAGAGAAGGTTGGGTTGGAGTAGAAGAAGGAGAAAGAGAAGGTTGGGTTGGAGTAGAAGAAGGAGAAAGAGAAGGTTGTGGTAGAGAGGGAGAAGGAGAAAGAGAAGGATGGGTTGGAGTAGAAGAAGGAGAAAGAGAAGGTTGGGGTGGAGAGAAAGAAAGAGAAGGTTGGGGTGGAGTAGAAGAAGGAGAAAGAGAAGGTTGGGTTGGAGTAGAAGAAGGAGATATTGCTGGCATAAACACAGCTGCGTCGAGCTTGTGTTTATGGGAGAAAAGGTTGGGTTGGCGTAAAAGAAGGAGAAAGAGAAGGTTGGGGTGGAGTAGAAGAAGAAGAAAGAGAAGGTTGGGGTGGAGTAGAAGAAGGAGAAAGAGAAGGTCAGGGTGGAGAGGAAGAAAGAGAAGGTTGGGGTGGAGTAGAAGAAGGAGAAAGAGAAGGTTGGGGTGGAGTAGAAGAAGGAGAAATAGAAGGTTGGGGTGGAGTAGAAGAAGGAGAAAGAGAAGGTTGGGGTGGAGAGGGAGAAAGAGAAGGTTGGGTTGGAGTAGAAGAAGGAGAAAGAGAAGGTTGGGGTGGAGAGGGAGAAAGAGAAGGTTGGGTTGGAGTAGAAGAAGGAGAAAGAGAAGGTTGGATTGGAGTAGAAGAAGAGAAAGAGAAGGTTGGGCTGGAGAGGGAGAAAGAGAAGGTTGGGTTGGAGTAGAAGAAGGAGAAAGAGAAGGTTGGGGTGGAGATGGAGAAAGAGAAGGTTGGGTTGGAGTAGAAGAAGGAGAAAGAGAAGCTTGGGTTGGAGTAGAAGAAGAGAAAGAGAAGGTTGGGGTGGAGAGGGAGAAAGAGAAGGTTGGGGTGGAGTAGAAGAAGGAGAAAGAGAAGGTTGGGGTGGAGAGGGAGAAAGAGAAGGTTGGGTTGGAGTAGAAGAAGGAGAAAGAGAAGGTTGGGGTGGAGAGGGAGAAAGAGAAGGTTGGGTTGGAGTAGAAGAAGGAGAAAGAGAAGGTTGGGTTGGAGTAGAAGAAGGAGAAAGCAAAGGTTGGGTTGGAGTAGAAGAAGGAGAAAGAGAAGGTTGGGGTGGAGTAGAAGAAGGAGAAAGAGAAGGTTGGGGTGGAGTAGAAGAAGGAGAAATAGAAGGTTGGGTTGGAGTAGAAGAAAGAGAAAGAGAAGGTTGGGTTGGAGTAGAAGAAGTAGAAAGAGAAGGTTGGGTTGGAGTAGAAGAAGAGAAAGAGAAGGTTGGGGTGGAAAGGGAGAAAGAGAAGGTTGGGTTGGAGTAGAAGAAGGAGAAAGAGAAGGTTAGGGTGGAGAGGAAGAAAGAGAAGGTTAGGGTGGAGAGGAAGAAAGAGAAGGTTAGGGTGGAGAGGGAGAAAGAGAAGGTTGGGGTGGAGAGGGAGAAAGAGAAGGTTAGGGTGGAGAGGAAGAAAGAGAAGGTTGGGGTGGAGAGGAGAAAGAGAAGGTTGGGGTGGAGAGGAAGAAAGAGAAGGTTGGGGTGGAGAGGGAGAAAGAGAAGGTTGAATGAACATTCTGTCAATTACAGCATATGTACTATAAAAATCCCTGCTTTATTTATCTACTCATCAAGTTCACTAGAAAACGTTCAGTTGTCAGAGGTAGGAAGTTCAGATGTCAGATGTTAGGAGTAGGCCCTTTCTCACCAGCTGATATTTTTGAGGAACTCTGATATAACAGGGTTGTTCATTCTGTAAATCAGGACCAATCTTTGTCTTTATTTGCATTGACCCAGACTGATCACTCAGTGTGGTGATTCACCCCATTAGTCTCTGGGTTTCCGAAAATTACCTACTCTAAAGGTAATAGTTCCTGGAATCACAGGCAAGAATTATTTAAAGCTTAAAGGTTCCTTCTACAAAATGTTACAGAAGTTCATTTGCTCCTTGAAATGCTCCTGTCATGGAAATAAACCGAATGTTTCTTTTTTTGTTTGTTTGTTTTAAGAGCATTGGCGGTAGATGTAGGTTCTGTTCACAATATTGGCATTAATGGATAGTGTATGGTATTGGGGTAGGTGTAGTTTCTTTGTAGGGTATTAGGACTAAGGGATGCAGTAGGACATTAGGGATAGGTTCTGTTCAGGATATTAGGACAAAGAGACAATGCAGGGTATTGGAGTAGATGTTTGGGTAGATTCTGTGTGGGTTATTAGGGGTAGATGTAGGTTCTGTGTATAGAATTAGGACTAAGGGATGGTTTAGGGCATTGGGGTAGGTGTATGGACTAAGTGTAGGATTTAGGATGTCTTGAGGGTATTAAGGTAGGTAGGTGTAGGGGTAGGTTGTGTGCAAGTTATTAAGTTAAAGGTAGGTGTAGGTTGGGTGTAGGGGCAAAGTGTACATTGTAGTGGGATGTGTAGTGTACTAGGGGTAGGGCAGGTGTAGGTTGTGTGCATTAAGGTCAGTGATGGTTGTATAGTATGTACAGTATCATTGCAGGTTGGAACTGCCCCAGAAGCCCCAGGGAATTATGGGAAATAAGTTTGAGCATGAGTGATTGACTCTAATTCCTGCTGCCTTCTGCATCACTCATTGTTCTTTATTAATTGCTTCCCTGCTGAATTAATAAAACACACTCACCCTCATCCTAAAAGGAAGCTGTCATAAATTCACACGGAGGCGAGGTCACCTTGTGGTGGTCTCCCCGGCGACCGCTTTGATTGACAAGCCACTCAACCAATTACTGCTAATCAGAGCTCCCGTCGGGAGAAACAGGCAGGCCTCGAGTAGCTCGGTGAAATGAGCAGGGATTGTTATGCAAAGCAGATCTTCAACAGTGAACAATCAGAGGAACAGAGACGGAATGAACCCCATCTGTGCTCCAATGCTTCCATGGACAATCTTCAGCTTTCCAAACAGAAGAGCCAAATTTAAGCTCAGAATAGCTGCAAGCTGTGAAGGCTAATAATAACTGAAATGGAAATAGTGCATCAGGGGTATAGGGAAGCTCTTATGGGGCTCATTGCAGGAATTAGCCTCATCTTCCATGCTATACCAGGCTTTATAGCTCCTCTCTTCAGAGTACATTAGATGCACTCTGTGGGAGCTTTTAGGGCCCTCTTTCATTCTCTGTATCGTATTAGCCTCGCTAAAAACACTTCCTCATTCTCATTCTTCGTGCAGATAAAGACGTATTATTTATTTTTTATTTTTTCCATCCTTGTTTATCCATCTAAAGAGACAGGCCATGCTCAATGTTCCTCTTTTAATCCTGCACATTATGCTATTTCATTTCCTCCCTAATTCTCTAATCATCAGAGACGCGCAGTGCTCCAACACGACTCCACGTTACACTAGAACCAATTTCACGTCCGAGATTTGCCTCTCCATTCACGCCTCCCCGAATTTACCGATTATTCTGTTAATAAGTCATCGTGGACGTCTCACGACGCCGAAATGAATATCTAATGCATCTATTGGGGGGATATTATCTGGAGATTACTACTCAAATCCTGAACATTTCCTCCTCCATGTTAATGTCAGAGCAGGATGAGATTCTCCACAAAATATTCCAGCTTTAACATCCAGCTTCGTATGTAAAACCATGTAAAATCTCTGTAATATGTTTGAACTTACATAATAAACTATTTACATAATGGAAGACAGAAAAAAAGACGAGGCCAGCAGTGACTCATCACTCATGTAAATGAAGACCGAGAGTCCAAATCCAGCCTATTAAAGAGTACATTAGGGAGTCCATTAGTAACAGAGCACAAACAAATAGCAACAACACCCAGGTATTGTGGTAAATTTCTAGAACATTCTCCCTCACAAACAATGAGTCAGTTCACTCACAGGTTCATTTAGAGAATGTCATAAAGCCAAGAGAAAACTCTGGAATGATGGAGCGTGAGGAGGCACACTGGTACTTTTGGTATCTGGTGGTGTTTGCTGGTGTTGAATAGTGTTTACTGGTGTGAAACAGGATGTATTTTGGTTAATAGTATGAGGAGAAGTGTTGGTTTTGTAAGGTATTTTTCTTGCTTTGCAGTGTTTGAGGGTGGTGGTGGTGGTGGTGTTGGATGATGTTTGGAATGGTTTAATAAAATTGATGGGTAGTGATTGTTGTTTAAGTGTATCAGTGCTATTTAATAATATTTGGTGAAACCTGGTGGTGTTGGATGGTGTTTGCTGTTTAATAGTATTTGAAGACTGCATTAGAGTGTTACTGGGTTTGGGTGGTGTGTGGTATTGGATAGTATGTGTTATTGTGTAATAGAAAATGTTTTGTTGGATGATGTTTCTCAGTTTAAAAGTATCTGAGGTAGGTATTTTAGTATTAGATGACATCTGTTGGTATTTTAAGGCTTTTGTTATTGTTTAATTGTATTTGAAATGTTGATATTAGATGGTGTTTGTTGGTGAACACTTGTATTTGATTGTAAAAAAACAATGTTTGAAGAAGAATGCTAATGGAAATGGTACTTAGCAGTACATTTTGGCTAAAAATCAGTGCTGTATGGGTAGCATTGGTATTTATTGGTGGTGTTGGGTTTTTGTTGGTATTTGATGTTGGTGCTTAACAGAGATTTCACTGTGATGTTTGAGTTTTTTGGAATTTTTAGGGTTTTGACTTTGGAGAGCATTGGCGTTTGTGGGTATTGGATGAAGATTTGACGGAGAATATTGGTGTTTATTGTTTATATATGGTGTTTGTTAGAGAATATTGTTGCTTGTTGGAATTTTGTGGAAATTAAAATGTTAGTGCTTCATGGAAAATGATGAAAATGATGGTATTTGATGGTGAATGTTGGGGTTTGATGGTGTGTGATGGTTAATGATGGTGTTTGATAGTGAATGACAATGTTTGATAAAAAAAATGATGGTGTTTGATGGTGAATGATGGTGTTTGAGAGAAAATGATGGTGTTTGATGGAAAATGATGGTGTTTGATGGTGAATGATGGTGTTTGAGAGAAATTAATGGTGTTTGATGGAAAATGATGGTGTTTGATGGTGAATGATTGTATGTTTAATGATTTGTTGCCTAGTAGGAGAGTATTTGGATGTTTTATGGTAATTGTTGATGTCTGATGTAGAATATTTGGCCAGTGCATGTTGTTTTTTTAAAAGAATATGCTAACATTATCAGTAATGTACAGCATGCCTTTCATAATATCATTATTGTGACTAGTACATTATGTATTTATTATTGTTGGTGCAGTAGAAGTGTAGAGTTTCATTGTAATAGGTATACAGTAAAGTTTTATTTGTTAATTTTTCCATCTGGCAATTGTGTAGCTTCAGTTTAAAAAATGATAATGGCCTTTCAGACACTCAAGCTAAAAGAGTTGGTGTCAAACAGATCATTTAAAGTTGTGAACAAATCAATCAGGAAGTGAGCACTTCAGTTAATGTACCCACTCCATCAGAGTTTCATCATCTCGGTGCGCTGAGGTAAACCTGACAGCTTGCTGTACACAGTAATTGTCTTCAGCTCCTGCAGGCCATGAGGTGACAGGAAGATGTTGGAGATGCAGTGAGCTGTACAGCGAGTGTGTTTGCTGTGTGTCGTTGCTGTATCATGATCTTTATCCACATAGAATCTCCAGCTCTGCAGGGAGGATTTATGCTGCAAATAAACACAAATATAGTCCTTTCCCAAGGTATTGAAACTGCAAGGTCATGTCTATTATTTCAATCCACCGAAGATATTTGGGTCTGAGATGAAAAGATGAGTATGAGACGATAGATCAGAATTTCATCCTGATATTTATATCTTGATGAAATGAGGTGAAGATATTGGAACATGTAACTGACAGGTGTTTCTTGTTGCTCAGGTGTGGTCTGATAGACCGATTGTTTAAATAATTAATAGCACTGAAAGCTGTTGTGGAAGTTCCACCATGGTCATTGGCTATTCTTGGTTTGTGTCCTGGGTTTCACATGTGAAGACTGCATTTGTTGTTCTTGTTCATCAGGAAGAAAACAACATGAAGACCAGAGAGCTGTCTATAGGAGACAAAAAACAAAAAAACATTGACATTATCACCAAGTAGGTGAAGTTCTCACAATACACTGCTTGAAGGAGATTTAAAGATCAGAAATATCCAAGCCATACCAAACTTCTCATCAGCATTAAGAATCAGAAGACCAGGCTGGAACTTTGAAAGAAATACAGACATGAGCCACAAAAGTCCAGGAACCAATATAAACCTCGATCAATGTGATATAAAGACTAAAGTGTAGAGGAAGAAAGTATCTGCTCATTGTCCGAAACATACGAGCTGATGGTGGTGGTGTCATGGCTTGAGCTTGCATGGCTGCTTCTGGAACAATCTCTCTAATCTGTACTGATGATGGAGGTCATGATGGTGGCAGCAGAATGAAATCAGACTTCTACAGAAACATTCTGTCTGATCATTTACAGAGAAATGCATCCAATCTAATTAGGAGGAACTTCATCACACAGTAAGACAATGATACAAAACACACTGACTCTCCACACTTCATCCATGGCAAAGTGGAAGGTTTTAGACTGGACAAATAAATCAGCTGACCTGACCTTTTATATAAGAAGCTGAGCTACAAACATGGAAAAGCTTTACAGAAGAAGAAAGCAGCAGTTTGGTGTCCTTGAGTCTCAGGCTTGGTGCAGTAATCACAAGGAATATATAACTAGCTAAGTTAGACTAACTGTTCCAATACTTCTGCTCATCTAAAAATTAAATAGTCTTCTACCAAAGGTTCCACATCTAATATTCACCTTCTGATCTGAGACCCAAATGTCTTCAGTATAAAGCACCAACAAACAAAAGAACTGGTTTTGTTGTTCCGAAACTTTTGGAGGGTACTGTGTTTCACTACTTTGATAAAAGTAATATCAGAAAATCAGGTTTTTGGCTAGCAACCTAAAATACAAAATGTTCAGAAAAATACAAAAGATGAACAAAACATAACAAAATACATTTTTCTTGCATGTGTAAATAAGGCTTACTCTGATTTTTGAAACCAAATTCGGAACTTCTTTGGTGTATCAGAAAAGTAGAAAGACATCAGTCGAAGAGCAGAAATCCAATAAAGTGTCATCAGGTATGAGTTTCCTGAGTCACCTCTCCAAAGCTAGTCTTCTTAAAAGAGCTTTCAGACCTCACACTTTCTCCTAAAGGCCCTGAAGAGGCAGCCGGGGATGAGTCACCAAGCAAGGCCGTTTTATCTTTTAGCAGTGGGCAGAGGCCGCTCCATGCTCCACGCTAGCATGCTCATGATGAATGCCAAACAGCCTCAGGGGCTTTTTCATAACAGATGCTAGCACTGATCTCAGGAGCTGTCCATCATACCAATACCCAAGGCTGTAGATTACTGTCCATCAGTGAGAGGAGCTAAAACAGAACCTCAGCAAACCTCACAATCAAGACCAGCTGAAAAAGTGCCTTCCTAACCATTAAAACCAACAACAAAGCACATGCTCACCTCAAATCCATTAGCATAAAGGGCACTCAATAACCCTGAAACCCATTACTGAGTAAACCAGCACTCTGATAAACCACACAGTTAATGTAGCAAACCAGCTAACAGCAGTCACTGCTATATAACAGCACTCAATTCCCAAACTAAACTAGCATACACTCATGTCCCAAGCTAAAATAGCAAAAACTTAATTCCCAAGATAAATTAGCATACACTGAATTCCTAAGATAAACTAGCATGCATGCTCAATTGGCCTGAAAAATCTAAGCTAGCACTAGCATGCACTCTCTGTCACATTTCTCAACAGGGAAACAAGACAAGCTGCAGGAAGCAGAAGAGCAGAGTTAGCGAGAGTTATCCCTATTTGCTGCTAAGGTGACCTTAATCACTTTTACACACTGCAGCGTAGCGGAAACCGTTTCTGGCGACTGCAAGAGGACTCTTCAGCCTGCTCCATGATGTGTGTATAGCGTCTGGCCCAGCTGAGTCTGACTGATCTGCACACAAAACAAATACCAACAAAACCAGAGTATTGAACTTCTACAATGTTTTTCTTCATTCATGTGACATTTACTGAACAATCTAAAGCCAAAGAACAGCATTAGAGTGAGAGTGAAGATTGGTGTCAGATGATGTTTGATGGTGTTTTGATGGTGTTTGGTGTTGGATGGTGTTCAGTGGTGTCAGATGGGGTTTGGTGTTTGATGTGTCAGATGGTGTTTGGTGTTTGATGGTGTTTGATGTCTGATGGTGTCCGATGGTGTCCGATGGTGTATGGTGTTTGATATCAGCTGGTGTTTGGTAATGTAGGGTGTTTGATGGTATTTGCTGTCAGCTGGTGTTAGGTGTTTGATGGTGTATGGTGTTTGGTGTCAGCTGGTGTTTGGTAGTGTAGGGTGTTTGATGGTATTTGTTGTCAGCTGGTGTTTGGTGTTTGATGGTGTATGGTATTTGATGGTGTTTGGTGTCAGGTGGTGTTAGGTGTTTGATGGTGTATGGTGTTTGATGGTGTTGGATGGTGTTGGATGGTGTTGGATGACATAGGATAGTGTTTGATGGTGTTTGCTAGTGTTTGGTGGGGTTTGGGGTTTGGTGGTGTTGGATGGTGTTGGATGGTGTTGGATGATGTTAATAATCATGACAATATTGATAGAGTTTATAGTATTGGAGGGATACTGTTAGTCCTGGATAGTTTTTATAAATCTTCCATGGTGTTTATTGGTTAAACGTATTGAGCATATTGTTGGATGTTGTTTGTTGGTGTTGACAGCATTAATAAAGTATTCAAGAAACACTATTGGTGTTGTTTGTTGATGTTTCTTGGTTCAAATGTATTTAAGGAAGACTGTTGGTGTTAAATGGTGGTTGTGGGTGTTTGGGGTTTGTTGTGCTTACAATAGATATGTTGGCTTTGATGGTGTTTGTTGGCAAGTTGAAAACTGGTTTCGATTGATGGTATTGGATGCTGACTTGGAAATGTTTAATGGAACAAAATGTTGGTATTTGATGAAGAATGTTGGTGTTTGATGAAGATGTAGTGTTTGTTGGGTGAACATTTCTGTCTTTAGTAGTGATTGGGGTTTAGGGATGTTGGTGTTTTGTGGAGAATGTTTGTTTTGAAGAGGAAGAATGTTGGTGTTTGGTATTGGATGGTGTTTAATGATGTCATATGGTGTTTGGTGTATGATAGTGTTGGATGGTGTTAGGTGTTTGATGGTGTTGGATGGTGTCTGTGCTGTTATTAAGGGTGGATTTGTGAACACAGTGAAAGCATCTTGAAGATGAATTCCGTATTCCTGATGATTAGACATCCACCAGTCTGAGTTTGTGTTGCTAGCATGAGGTCTCCAGAGCCAGCGGTTGTGTGTTTGTATTATGAAATCATCATTGTGAGCAGCAGAGGATCTGATTAGAGTCTGGAACTGATCTAAACAGGTTGAAGGTCACAGCAAGGTCAGATCTTTGAGAGGAGACGTGTTGGAGGAGGCATGACTGTAAGCCTGGCTTGTTTAATGTAAGATTATTATAAAGATCTTTCCCTCGACAAACGCCGCTGCCGTGTGAATGCAGGATAAAAGCCAGAGCAGTCTTTAACCTGTCTTTTGATGTGTGCAAAATATCTATGGCAGGTTTTCTTGCATAGGGTCCAGATGAGGCAGCGGTGAGTCATCCAACACGCTAGTCACGGCGCTTCACCGAGCAGCATGTTGCTAACGCTAAGTAAAACTCAGCTAGTGTGAAATCACAGAGGAGAGAGACGGAAATAGCGTCTGCTCTCCTGCAGATTACGCCTGATTTGTGTTTTTTGAAGCAGTGCTCACTTTTTTACTTACAGGAATCCATGTTTTTTCCATAAGGCAAGTGTTTGATGTTTGGATTGTCCTTCAAATCCCTTTTCCTCTCTCTTTAATATGCAGTGTTAGGAGATTAAATGTTTCTCTGCACAAATCCCACTCCCACAGAGCCTTCTTTCTATTTTTTACACTCTTTTTCATTGCTTTTCCAGTGGAATGAGGAATGAGGCAAGTGTCTGAGCTCCTCTATTCATCCTCTCTGGAAAAAAAATCAATAGAAATGATGAGGATGATAGTGAATTATTGAGTCGAAACAGCGCTCTGAAAACCCTAAATGTCACCATGTGGAGAGGAAGAATTATTTAATCCACTTAAAATTCAGCTTATTCTGTGTGTGTACCATATCAGAACTACGTGTGGAGGTGTGTATCGTAACGTAACTACGCGTGGAGGTGTGTATCGTATCGGAATTACGCGTGGAGGTGTGTATCGTATCGGAACTACGCGTGGAGGTGTGTATCGTATCGGAACCATATACTTGTGGAGGTGTGTATCGTATCGGAACTAAGTGTGGAGGTGTGTATCGTATCGGAACTACGCGTGGAGGTGTGTATCGTATCGGAACTACGCGTGGAGGTGTGTATCGTATCGGAACTACGTGTGGAGGTGTGTATCGTATCGGAACCACATACTTGTGGAGGTGTGTATTGTATCGGAACCACATACTTGTGGAGGTGTGTATCGTATCGGAACTACGCGTGGAGGTGTGTATCGTATCGGAACTACGTGTGGAGGTGTGTATCGTATCGGAACCACATACTTGTGGAGGTGTGTATTGTATCGGAACCACATACTTGTGGAGGTGTGTATCATATCGGAACTACGCGTGGAGGTGTGTATCGTATCGGAACTACGTGTGGAGGTGTGTATCGTATCGGAACCACATACTTGTGGAGGTGTGTATCGTATCGGAACTACGCGTGGAGGTGTGTATCGTATCGGAACTACGTGTGGAGGTGTGTATCGTATCGGAACTACGTGTGGAGGTGTGTATCGTATCGGAACCACATACTTGTGGAGGTGTGTATCGTATCGGAACTACGCGTGGAGGTGTGTATCGTATCGGAACTACGTGTGGAGGTGTGTATCGTATCGGAACCACATACTTGTGGAGGTGTGTATCGTATCGGAACTACGCGTGGAGGTGTGTATCGTATCGGAACTACGTGTGGAGGTGTGTATCGTATCGGAACTACGTGTGGAGGTGTGTATCGTATCGGAACTGCGTGTGGAGGTGTGTATCGTATCGGAACCACATACTTGTGGAGGTGTGTATCATATTGTTACTGTGTGTGGAGTTCACATCTCTTGCGCACATTTCTAAGATTTTAAGGTAAACATCACACAGAAGTGAGAGATGAAGCTGCTGCTATGTGACTGGAATGTTGTGTCATGGACTGCTGGACAGTTCCCTGCCAGGACACCAGAGGGTGGTCAGGCAGGGTTTCTGTATATTCCCATGTGTTTTTGTTCATGTTGTGTTTGCACATGTGCTTGCCCCACCCAATTCTTCCTTCCTTTCCTTGCTTTTGCACACCTGTTCCTTATGTTTCATTTATTACCTTCCTTATTTATACCTGTCTTGTGCTTGTGTTACCTGGTTTTGCCTGCTGGCTTCCGCTGTTTGTGTTTTGTGTTTGTTTTTAGTTGCCTAGCTTTCCCCCAGTGTTTCCATGTGTCTGTAGTTTTTGTTATTTATTAGTAAAATCCCAGTTTTTCATCTTATCCCTGTATTTGGGTCTGGATTCTACACAAGTGGAGGCACCGACCCCTGACACGTTGAGTCTTCGGAGGATGAAGCTGAGCTCCAGAAGCGAGTGTTGGAGGTAATTACAGGCTCAGCTGGAGAAGTCGGAGCTCTGCCCAGCTTGACCCAAAATGTTCAGTAAACCAGCATACATAATTCATTTAAAAACACAGCATCCCTGCCTCAGCTTCACGCCAATCTGTCAACATGTCACAGTCTATTTCCTGTTGGCTTCTTGCCATGAAGTTATTGATTTCTGAAGTGCTGTCTTTTATCTGTGCTTCAATTCCAATAACAAAATCATCCATCTTTGTTTAGCATCAAAAATTATTCACCATTTTCTTATTAGCAGTCAAAAAGCTGGTATTCCATCATATACTGGGTTCTGATTGGTGGCTCACGTGTTGATTAATTCTCTCTAACTAGAGCTCTGACAGTAGTGGAGGTTTATATTAATGCACTCGATCTGATACCTGATCGTTTCCATAGCAACAGCTTGTTCATAGGGGAGTGTCTAGCGCAGTTGATGCATACAATCTGCATTATGATCTGTAGTATAAACGGAATAAAACACTTGGGGATTGTTTTTTTAGTAAAGTAATGGATTGTGTGGTGATCACAGTAACACTGCTATATCACAGATTTCCCAGAATTCATCAGGAGCTCTTGAGCTGAAGCTAATGCAGGTTAAGTGATAATGTCGCCTGAAAGCTGGGTGGAAATCGTCTCGGTGGCAGTGTAAGTGTTTCACATGCGTTCAGATCAGTAATGGCAGGTAGCTGTTTCACATCTGTGGCTTTTTTTTCTCTCTAAAAGCAGTGATTGTAGTCGCAAACCTCGTGTTTATAGTCTGCATGAGTTTCATGTTTCAGTCCAGTTTTCCTAGAGAGCTTTATTCTGTTACGATGATTTAAATCTGGAATGTTCTCTTTCTGAAGTGTCTGTACAGCATGTGGGGTTTTTAATTCATTGTAAAAACAGTGAACACATTAGCACACTGAGGGTGTCATTTCACGTACACACGGACGAAACCACAGCTTTCGCCATGTTCTGTTAGCCGGCCACCTCTGAACGAATCACAATTAGTCGAGCAAATTTCAGGACCTGAGGACAGGGCTGTCCGGTGTGATATTTCTCCTCTTTCACACTAATTAAATTATGATTATCAGAGCTTTTCTTCAGTTTCCTGCAGCCAAGCCACCAGCTACAGTCAAGTAGACTGAAATTCTGAAGAATTACCTATAAAATGACCACAGATATGATAAAAACTATCAAAACCTATCAAAAAACAGCTCAATCACATGTAGAAGTTGGATCATGCATATTAATTAAAGCTGTATGCTAGCCCCGCCCCTCATCCTAACATTCTATATGCTGTCAGTGCTGTGTGCAGTCGATTAGGTCTCCAAGCCACCAGGGGGAGCTACTCTAACTACGTTTTCTAGCATTTGCTTTCCCCGTAAACACCTGCTGGTATCAGAACCTTAAACGCATGTAAAAACCCGAATGAACGCCACACCTCACGTTCATCTCAGCTCCGTCTGAGTGACCGCTGCTTCCTGACTCAAGTGCATTTTAATTCACTCTGAACATCCGTAGTTAATTTCCCACCAAATGCTGACCTTCCTCCTGTTTAATGAGTTTGATTCAGCCACACTAACTCCACCAGCACATCTTAGATTTCCTTTAGTTTTAGTCACATATTCTGCAGATGAAGCCAAATCACCCAGATGTGCAGTTAATGCAGCTGTGTCTCGTAACATGGTGTACATCAGAACAACAGCTGAACATCAGAAAACGTTAATGTGGAGCGTCTGCTGGTTTGGTTCAAACACAGGACCAGCGTCTGCTTCAGTCTTTCAGGGATTCGTCTCCTGGTGCTTTGTTTGATTGCGTCCAGTGTTTTTCTGCTTCGGGTGATCAATACACACAGAGCTTCACAGCTCCTTCAGTCCCTAAACACTCCAGATGGAACACTACAAAGACATCGGCCATGAATCATTACACTAGACACTGAAAGCACACAATGGAACACATGTGACATGCCATTTTACACAATTAGTCCTGCAGCATTTGTGCACTTATCCTCCTTTAACCTCCTAAAGACTCCGATAACACCATGGCTACATTTTATATATGTAGCTTTTAATGCAGCAGTAAAGGTTTTCTAGCTGTGGATTTGACGTGTAATCTTAAAGACGTCCTCTAGTATTTATGACTTGATGTGTTTAGTAATTTCATCTCGAACAAGCCGATGATGTTGAAACCATGCCGCTATTCTGTGCTTCTTCGCAGTTTAGCATCTTCTGTGCCATTTTCACAGCTCTGTGTCTCTGAGAGGTGTTGCTGTATCAGATGCTAATCCTATAGGTTCCAGCAGCACGACGGGTTTCCTCGTACCTGTTCAGCCTCTCAGGAAGTCAAGGTGGCGCAAGAGGTTTCTGAGGAGGAGTCTATTGTCAAGCTCATAGCTTTGTGTACATTTACATTCTCATTCCCAGATGCTCTATATGGTAATGTACAGGCTTGGAGATATCAACAGCACCAGGAATATACTTATTCTGATTGAAGCATCATTAATATTTATGTAGATGTTTATTAAAGAGGCTGAGCTTGAAGACTGCGAGGGACCTGGGTGTTTAGATGTCATGGAGATGTTCATTCTGTAGCCTGGTGCATGATGGGTCATGCTGAGCTGCTGGAGCTTGCAGTATGATGAGGTACAGTATGTGTTGTGCGGGATTAGTCATCGGGTTGGTCAGCGGATGGAGGCTGGTCTTCCATGGCTCTGTTGTAAAGTACAGTGCATCCGGAGAGTATTCCCAGCGCTTCACTTTCTCCACATGTTATGTTACAGCCTTAATCCAAAATGGATTAAATTCATTATTTTCCTCAAAATTCTACAAACAATACCTCATAATGACAAAGTGAAAGAAGTTTGTTTGAAATCTTTGCAAATTTATTTATTAAATCAACAGTCTTATGAAAAGGCTGTGGCTGTGGTTAGGGGCAGGGCTAAAATTCATATTTCTTACATTGTAATATAAAAGCCAACATTACACATCAACGTCACATTTCATTAGAGCAGGCTGTGAAACCTACAGCATGATTCAGGTTAGCTTTGAGAGTAAGAGTGACATCATAGGTGTGTTGCTACATCAGGTGTGTTGCAAATTACAGCGTGTAAAAATGAAGTGAAACACCATCTAAACAGTTTTAGGAAAAAAATTCAATAACACACCACTAAACTAATACTCTGTTGGAGCAGCTTTTGATGTGATTTCACCACTCTATCATCTCCAATTGGGGATATTTTCCCGTTCTTTCTTCTAAAATCATTCTATATCCATCAGGCTGTAAGAGCAGAAAGGTAAACTTCAGCAGGCACATCAAGGCTTTTAACTGGTATCTATAGCTCTTCATGATTCCATCTACCTGATAAAAGCCCTACGGAATGATGCTACCACCACACCACCTTGCTGGACCGTGGGGATTGGGTTTTTCTGGTGATGTGTGGAATCACAGAATAGTACTTTTTGGAACTGGTCTCATCAGATCATAACACATTGTGCCACATGGATTAAGGTGATGTAATTGAGCTTGATGAGGTTTTTTTCCATGAGAAAGGGCTTGGTCTAATCATCTTACCCCATCACCTGGACATGTGTATAATATCAGAGGTGGTTGTAGAGATCAATACATGTCAGATCTTCCTGCAGCTCCTGTAGTGTTGCTGTAGGTCTCTCGGCAGCCTCCTTGCTATGTTTTTGTCTGTAATACATATTAGATATACATGTATATACATATACATATGTCCAGATCTCAGTGATGTCACTGTGCTGCTCCATTTCCTCTGTGTTGATGAAGTTCTTTGCGCTGTTCCATGGTACATCTAATATTTTAAAAATTCTTTCATCCCCCTCTCCTGGTCAATTCCTTTCAACAGGTCAGAT
Organism: Hemibagrus guttatus; assembly: GCA_033459395.1. Lineage (NCBI taxonomy): Eukaryota > Metazoa > Chordata > Actinopteri > Siluriformes > Bagridae > Hemibagrus > Hemibagrus guttatus. Next base: position 2,009,417 of record JAUCMX010000018.1, read on the forward strand.
ATCCTGCATGCTTTGTAAGATCTTTAGCTTCAGCAAGAATCACAAACACATCCTGACTTTCTGACTGTTTTCCACTTCATTTTTATACGTCGTCCTTTAACAGTGGTGTGTAAATGTTTAAGTCCATTGTGTGTGAGGATTTTATTGTGTACAGAATAGAGTTACCTCCAGATTTCCTCATCACAGGGCAGTGTAATGTTAGTAACCTGGCCTGCGTTAATACTGGAATATTCCAGTCTGCAGTGTGTACAGAGTAAATGTGTGTGCAGTGTGTTGTGTAGGATACACACACTACAGCATATACACACTACAGCATATTGAATGATGAGTAATGTTTGTGAGGAGGAACCACTAAGCAGCCACCCGTGTTGCTTGTCTGAAACCTTTCCACTTTGACTGACAAGCTGAAGTTTAGTGTGTATCAGGATGAAACCGAGTCTGCGCTCTGAGGGTCCTTTGGGACAATGATTGAAAAATCTCAGTGGCTTAAAATGACAGCGAGAGCACATGGGCCTAATTAGTCAGCAGGAGCAGATAGCATCCGTCGTGACTGAAAGCCCACATAATAGCAACAACACACACAAAAAAAAATCCCATCACACAAAGCGCAGCATGGCCGCGAGTCCTGAACGGACTGGGGTTTAAATGCCTGTGGAGGTTATCAGGACGCTCAGAAAGCCTTCTTTATATGTGTTCCCCAGAGCCCAGAGGGTGCCTTGTCTATTCCATGACCTCGGAATGACCTGCTTGTGTCCTGTGGGATTTCATGGCTCAGGAGCTGGACTGTCCTGATAAGGTCTCGCAGCACCTCCAGCTCCACTGATGAATAGTAAATCAAACCCACTGGACTGCTGTGATATTATGTGGAAATCCTCTCTGTTCTGTGGATGATTTTCCAACTGTTAAACCTCTGTGTGATTCAGAGCTGCAGGGTCTGCTAACGCTGCTGGATTCCGGTGGTGTAAACTGGATGTTAGGACTGAACCTATTCACCGAGACACAGTTCTGTGAGGAGTTTACACAGAAACACAATCTCCTGTTATTCTTAGACACATCTGCATGTTTCTGTTCATGTAGTTGCTGGTCATGTTATCTCACAAGTCAATGCCACAAAGCTGAAGGACAACGAGATCGCAACTCCAATGATCATGGACCAGCAAAACTGGGCGGAGCAGCACATCGCTCTTCATAGGTGAAACAAATTCCTCCAGTTCCCCAACATCCACACCAGCAATCGCATTTCATAAGCAGTGATCTCACCTGGTCACTGAAGCCTGTGGCAGAACATACTGATGCTCTACTGAAGTGAAAGTACTGGAGTGAGTGATCTGTGTTTGTGCAGACCTGACGTTCCCTCAGTAATCAGCCACACTGTAATGTAACAAGTAATCCCTCTGATGGCCGTGGCTGTGTTTAGATATCTGCTGCTGATGTGCAAATCGGAGCTGTGACGAGGAGAGTCTAGCATCAATTTCACTAAATAGCCACCTGATCGTCCAGTCAAATACAAAGCCAAATTGCATTACTGAACAAATCCCACCTGAATAAGACTGCAGGCTCCTAAGGCTCAGGAAAATGTTTTAGAATCTAGAGTCTCCTTTCCTTTTATACAGCAGAGGTTTTACAGGAGTAGTGTTGCATTTGTTAAAGCATCTGGAGTTATTATTGTCCTTTAAAAACATCTACCGAGAGCTGAGATGAAAATCCCAGTGGAAAAGTAAACGCTGGTGGCGTTTCTGAGTAATCTACTCAGCCCTGACCCAGACATCACACTCTGGATGAGCAAAAGAGAAGGAACTCAACCATTACACATCATTTCTACTATCACTTCTACACTCTTTCATCTCCCTCTCTCCCCACTCACTCACTCACTCACTCTCTCACTCAGTTATTCATTCATTCACTCCCGCACTCATTCACTTAATCCCTCACTCATTCAATCACTCACTCATTGACTCACTCATTCACTTAATCACTCACTCACTCTCTCACTCAGTTATTCACTCACTCACACACTCACTCACTCACTTATTCACTCCCGCACTCATTCACTTAATCACTCACTCATTCAATCACTCACTCATTGGCACACTCATTCACTTAATCACTCACTCACTCTCTCACTCAGTTATTCAATCACTCACTCACTCACACTCACTCACTCACTTATTCACTCACTCACTCATTCACTTAATCACTCACTCATTCACTCACTCATTCACTTAATCACTCACTCACTCTCTCACTCAGTTATTCACTCACACACTCACTCACACACTCACTCACTCACTCACTCATTCACTTAATCCCTCACTCATTCAATCACTCATTCATTCACTTAATCACTCATTCACTTAATCACTCACTCACTCTCTCACTCAGTTATTCACTCACTCACACACTTATTCACTCACTCACTCATTCAATCACTCACTCATTGGCACACTCATTCACTTAATCACTCACTCACTCTCTCACTCAGTTATTCAATCACTCACTCACTCACACTCACTCACTCACTTATTCACTCACTCACTCATTCACTTAATCACTCACTCATTCACTCACTCATTCACTTAATCACTCACTCACTCTCTCACTCAGTTATTCACTCACACACTCACTCACACACTCACTCACTCACTCATTCACTTAATCCCTCACTCATTCAATCACTCATTCATTCACTTAATCACTCATTCACTTAATCACTCACTCACTCTCTCACTCAGTTATTCACTCACTCACACACTTATTCACTCACTCACTCATTCAGTTATTCACTCACTCTCTCTGTTATTCACTCACTCACACACTCACTCACTTATTCACTCACTCACTCATTCACTTAATCCCTGACTCATTCAATCACTCACTCATTGACACACTCACTCTCTCACTCATTCACTTAATCACTCACTCACTCTCTCACTCAGTTATTCACTCACTCACTCACTCACTCATTCACTTAATCCCTCAGTCATTCAATTACTCACTCATTGACACACTCATTCACTTAATCACTCACTCACTCTCTCACACAGTTATTCACTCACACACTCACTCACACACTCACTCACTCATTCACTTAATCCCTCACTCATTCAATCACTCACTTATTCACTCACTCATTCACTTAATCCCTCACTCATTCAATCACACACTCATTCACTTAATCACTCACTTATTCACTCACTCAGTTATTCACTCACTCACTCACTCACACACTCACTCACTCTCTCATTCACTTAATCCCTCACTCATTCAATCACTCACTTATTCACTCACTCATTCACTTCATCACTCACTCACTCACTTATTCACTCACTCATTCACTTAATCACTCACTCACTCTCTCACTAAGTTATTCACTCACTCACTCATTCACTCACACACTCTCTCACTCACTCACTCATTCACTCACACATTCACTCACTTATTCACTCACTCACTCATTCACTTAATCACTCTCTCACTGACTCACTCATTCACTCACACACTCTCTCACACACTCACTCATTCATTATTCACTCACTCACTGCTTCCCTCAGCAGCCTCTCTTTATTCTGTCTCTTTAAATAGAGACAAAATAATGCAGCTTGTCATGTCACTGAGAAACGTAAAGAAAGCGTAAACTCCTCTGTCCTGAAGACGTCAGGAAACGTTCTTTCAGCTGTTAATATAGAGTGTGTTAATATAAGTCCAGCGATATTGTCCGAGCCGCTGTTCGAGCAGGTCAGGATGAAGACTTCATCAGATTTAGGGCTTCTGCAGTAACTGGTCTGTGTACTGGGTGAGAACCAGCTCTCAGTGCTGGCGTTAATGTGACTCTGCTACAGCAGCTTTCAACAAGGTTGCTAAGGAACAAACCGGGCTCCTCGTGTTATTTCTGATTTTCACGTCTCGCCTTTCGCACCTTCAGGAGAAAGTGCTAAAAAGGAGAGATGAAAGAATGTGAGCTTCTTCTTCTCAAGCGTTAACCCTGCTGTTATCTTCCAGAGTTAGCAATGTTCTCCTCCATTCCTACACCATCCTTTTATAGCACACAAACTCTATCTGTCTTCTTCCTCGTCAGATTTCTGATGGAGACGGAGTCCAGGAGTGGCTTGCTCATGCTCAGGCTCCATCTGATGGCAGGACACTGAAAATAAAACATGACAAAAATGAGCTCGGCTAGTTGGAATCCATCATTCAAATATGAAGGCTTATGGGATTATAGCTGTAAAAAAAAGCTGACACTGCATCTGTTCCTCTCTCTGTCTGTCTGTCTGTCTCTCTCTCTCTCTGTCAGCTGTCACTTTTCCCCAGAGTGAGAAGGTAGCACATTGCACACTGAAAATGTCAAATTCTGCTCCACGTTAGCATTTTAGCGGAGGGCACATTAGCATGTCCAGGTCACTGCTGAGCGCTGAATCTCTTCAGGTGTTTCTTCTCCCTCACACACAAGTGGACACTTCTCTGACTTTAGCTACACTTAGTTATATGCATATGGTGTCACTGTTACCATGGCTACCATAACAACGTCAAGCTACCATAAAACGAAGAGAGATTTCTTCACTCATATTTCTCCAAAATACAGAGCAGAGAGAGAGAGAAAGACAGAGAGGCAGAGGGAGAGAGGCAGTGAGACAGAGGGAGAGAGAGAGAGAGAGAGAGAGAGAGAGAGACAGAAAGAGAGACAGACAGAGAAAGACAGAGAGGCAGAGAGAGAGAGGCAGTGAGACCGTGAGAGAGAGAGAGAGAGAGAGAGAGAGAGAGACAGCGAGAGAGAGAGGATTCGTTGGACTCCTGAGTTGCTGTAGCTCATTCTTACTGGAGAGCTGGAAAGATTTCTAGACATTTTACATGTTCTATTTCATATACACAAACTCACACACAGAGAGAAACTACAAAAGAGGAATAATGGCCACCTCCATTTTGTGGCCTTTATCCTTTGCTCTTATGAGAGCGAGAGCGAGAGAGAGAGAGAGAGAGAGAGAGAGAGAGAGAGAGAGAGAGAGAGAGAGAGAGAGAGAACTCAGACAATAGGAGAACGTGAGTGCGATGAGTCAGCTTAACCTCGTTAAATTGCGCTGTAACAAGCACTCCACATGCAACGACTGTCAGTACACTACACTGTCCTTCTCCAAAGTGTGTGTGTGTGTGTGTGTGTTTTCTGCATGCTGTGTTCATCTGATGTGCCATGCTTTAGTGCTGAGGCCCATGCATGTTCGCTTCCCATGTAAGAAAGTGTGTGTCGACATTGTTTACCATTTAAACTCACAGTCCTACAGAACTGTGTGTATTAGTGTGATATAGTGTGTGTGTTACAGTGTATCAAGTGTGTGTTAATGTGTTACAATGTGTGTGAGTGAGATTATTGATTTGTCTGACAGTGTATTATTGTTAGAGTGTGTATTGAAGTGTGTAACCAACAAAATTAGCAAATAATTAAACATCACCATTAATGCTATGCCCAAACTGTTGCCATGGAGACCTCTGACCCAGTTGGAATTACATGCCTTTGCACACCCACACAGACACACAGACACACACACACACACACACACACACACACAGTTTGTCATCTGAGAGCCCTGGTGACTTGTGGCTCACTTACAACTGGCCTTCCAATCCTAATTACAGCCCCTGTCTGTCTGTCTGTCTGTCTGTCTGTCTGTCTGTCTCTCTCTCTCTCTCTCTCTCTCTCTCTCTCTCTCTCTCTCTCTCTCTCTCTCTGTCTCTCTCACCCCGAGCTCCACATCACTCCATGTGTTCATCACATGCTTGCTGTAAGGAAAGGGTTAATTGTGTTGTTTGATAGCGAAGGAGAGAGAGAGAGAGAGAGAGAGAGAGAGAGGGAGAGAGTGGACAACCTGTCCTCTAGTCCCTACTGTCCTCTAGTGCCACCTGTCCTCCAGTCCCCACTGTCCTCTAGTCCCTACTGTCCTCTAGTCCTCACTTTCGTCCAGTCAACACTGTCCTCTAGTCATGAATATTCTCTAGTCACACTTTTCTCCAGTATGCACTCTCCTCTGTTCCTCGTCTTTCTCCAGTTCTCATTGTTCATGTTCCTTAATTTCTCGTTTCCTAATTTCCTGTTTTCCTGGACCAGTGGTTTCCTTATTTTTCACTGATCAGGGCTTTCCATTGTCCCATTTTTTAATATTGTCCACTTGCCGCTGTCAGCTAGTTTCCATTGTCCATCAATAACTATATTAAACTGCGTTACTGTTGAAAGACCTGTTAAACCCACTGTTTAGTATGACTTTGGGATTAAGCCCATGACTGTCTGTGATTGGTTGGTGCTTTGCTCTGTACCTGCTTGGAAATAATTCCACAATAAACTCCGACTGACTCATGAGGAAAATTATTTTACATGTTTGAATGAAAAACTGCACTTTAACAAGATTGAGCACTCGCACCTTTAGAACCCTGACATTTCAAATCTCAATTTTTATCCTTTCGTTTTCACTCGTCTTTCACTTCTGAGGCTTTTGCGGTGGACATGCTCTTTCTTTCTCTCTTTGAGCTTTCGTATTGTGGTAGAGCTGGCGGCGTAGGCTGATGCGTGAGAATAAGATTTGGCTCCGTTCCAAAACCCAAGGCTCCGTGTCTAGATAGTGTTCTAATTAGTGAATCGGCCATTTTAGAAAACGTCCCAAATGCTAGATCACACGGAATCGTGAAGGAGCCTTTGATAATGTTCATACGGAATTGTTCTCGGTTAGAACCCCTGACGCACTCTGAGCGTGATGTTTATAAATGTACGATTCAGGTGAGTTCTTTCAAAAATAAAGTATGAAGTTAAAGCCACCTGATCTAACCAGAGGTCAGATATATTCAGCACCCCTGTGTCCTCTGTCAAGATTTCACTGCGTTCATTTAACTGCAGCGCTAATCTCATATGCTAATTGGCCAATTAGTAAAGTTATTTCCTTTCAAATTTACATTTTGTGATGCAGTAGTTCTGATCATGTGATCTTTAAAGTTTAACTAACCTAACTTATTAGAGTGAATACTAATAAGAAGACTTGCCAGCTTTGAGACAAAGCTTTTCTTTTTCCTCAGTCATAAAGTCTTGACAAAGACATCAAAGTGGTTAGTGATTTGCAATTCTGAGTGGAGGTTTAAGTTTTTGCTCTACACATCGAGCCAATTAAAAGCACAAAACAACTCTCGCCCGCGCAACATCACAGAAACCTTTCGTCTCAAAAGGAGCCTCATTCATCGTCTCCATCTGTTCTTCAGGCGAAACACTCTTCAGTATTTTACACTGTACTTCTGTATGTTTGAATTTCAGGCACTCAGTAATCAGCCTTGATGCAGGTTCAGTTCATCTCATCAAGCAAAAACACATTCTGTTCATTATTTAACACTCTTAGTAAGGTTCTTTCCCAAGGCCATGTCTTTAGCTTTAATAGCATGATGATACAGCTATAATACAACATACAGCATTCTCCATCAAACACCAACATTCACCATCACACACACCAACATTCACCATCACACACCCCAACATTCACCATCACACACCAACATTCACCATCACACACCCCAACATTCTCCATCACACCCCAACATTCACCATCACACACACCAACATTCACCATCACACACACACCAACATTCACCATCACACACACCAACATTCACCATCACACACACCAACATTCACCATCACACACACCAACATTCACCATCACACACACCAACATTCACCATCACACACACCAACATTCTCCATCACACACACCAACATTCTCCATCACACACACCAACATTCTCCATCACACCCCAACATTCACCATCACACACACCAACATTCTCCATCACACCCCAACATTCACCATCACACACACCAACATTCACCATCACACACACCAACATTCACCATCACACACACCGACATTCACCATCACACACACCGACATTCACCATCACACACCCCAACATTCACCATCACACACCCCAACATTCACCATCACACACACCAACATTCACCATCACACACCCCAACATTCACCATCACACACCCCAACATTCACCATCACACACACCCAACATTCACCATCACACACCCCAACATTCACCATCACACACCCCAACATTCACCATCACACACACCAACATTCACCATCACACACACCAACATTCACCATCACACACACACCAACATTCACCATCACACACCAACATTCACCATCACACACACCCCAAAATTCACCATCACACACCAACATTCACCATCACACACCCCAACATTCACCATCACACACACCAACATTCACCATCACACACCCCAACATTCACCATCACACACCCCAACATTCACCATCACACACACACCAACATTCACCAACATTCACCATCACACACCCCAACATTCACCATCACACACCAACATTCACCATCACACACCCCAACATTCACCATCACACACACCAACATTCACCATCACACACCCCAACATTCACCATCACACACCCCAACATTCACCATCACACACACCAACATTCACCATCACACACACCAACATTCACCATCACACACACACCAACATTCACCATCACACACACACCAACATTCACCATCACACACACACCAACATTCACCATCACACACACCAACATTCACCATCACACACACCAACATTCACCATCACACATCAACATTCACCATCACACATCAACATTCACCATCACACACACCCCAACATTCACCATCACACACCCCAACATTCACCATCACACACCCCAACATTCACCATCACACACACCCCAACATTCACCACTGACACTTAAACACTAACATGCACCATCAAACACCAACAATCAACATCAAACATTTTCCACGTACCATAACATGTTCACTATCGACACTAACATTTACCTTTAGACACTTAAATACTGCCATTCACCATCAAACAACAAGTTTCACAATCAACATTAAAAACTTATGATTAGTTACTTAAACACCAGCCTTCATCAACTAACACCAACGTTCACCATCGAGCACTGCCTTTCACCACACACTCCAACACACCACAAACACTATCATATTCCATCATATACCATGCAGTAATGAAGATGGTGTTTGTTTGGTGACCTTCATATCCATCCCTTTCCTGTAACTTTCATCTTTATGGACTACAGGACCTCTGTCCTCCACCACATCAGCAAGTGTGTGTGTCATCAGTCAAGAAGCATTTGTGCTTAGACTTCTATTTCATGTTTGCTACTTTAACCCCATGACTCCAATGCAAAACCAGACAAACAAACACTGAACACCAATCAGGTCTCGGCTGATGGAGCACAACTGAGGTCAGGGGAGATGGAGAGAGTGAACAGGAAATGAAGGTGGACGGTGTGGATTCTCCTGTGACTCTGAGACACAGTGTGTTGTCCTCCAGAGGTGGTCTGTCCTGTGTGTAAACAGGATTACTGAGATGAAGACGAGAGCAGTGTTTACTCTGCCTCCTCCTCACAGACTGAAGATGATGAAGAAGTGCAGAGATCTTTCAGCACTGAGGCAAGAGTGCAAATAAACACAGACGTGTTTATAGAAGCAGCAGAAGAGAAGACAGAAGGGCGGAGATACCAAGTGAAACGAAACCATCTCGTCCTCTTAAAAACAACACTGTCTCGCTCAATATAAACACCTGTGTGCCCCCAGTCAGAGACACGCCCATCTCCCCCTCTCAATATAAACACCTGTGTGCCCCAGTCAGAGACACGCCCATCTCCCCCTCTCAATATAAACACCTGTGTGCCCCCAGTCAGAGACACGCCCATCTCCCCTCTCATATATAAACACCCGTTTGCCCCCAGTCAGAGTAACGCCCATCTCCCCCTCTCATATATAAACACCCGTGTGCCCCCAGTCAGAGACACGCCCATCTCCCCCTCTCAATATAAACACCTGTGTGCCCCCAGTCAAAGACACACCCATCTCCCCCTCTCAATATAAACACCTGTGTGCCCCAATCAGAAACACCCCATCTCCCCCTCTCAATATAAACACCTGTGTGCCCCCAGTCAAAGACACCCCATCTCCCCCTCTCAATATAAACACCTGTGTGCCCCAAGTCAGAAACACACCCATCTCCCCCTCTCAATATAAACACCTGTGTGCCCCCATCAGAACACGCCCATCTCCCCCTCTCAATATAAACACCTGTGTGCCCCCAGTCAAGAGACACGCCCATCTCCCCTCTCATATAAAACACCCGTTTGCCCCCAGTCAAGACACGCCCATCTCCCCCTCTCAATATAAACACCTGTGTGCCCCCAGTCAGAGACACGCCCATCTCCCCTCTCAATATAAACACCTGTGTGCCCCAGTCAGAGACACGCCCATCTCCCCCTCTCAATATAAACACCTGTGTGCCCCCAGTCAGAGACACGCCCATCTCCCCTCTCATATATAAACACCCGTTTGCCCCCAGTCAGAGTAACGCCCATCTCCCCCTCTCATATATAAACACCCGTGTGCCCCCAGTCAGAGACACGCCCATCTCCCCCTCTCAATATAAACACCTGTGTGCCCCCAGTCAAAGACACACCCATCTCCCCTCTCAATATAAACACCTGTGTGCCCCAATCAGAAACACACCCATCTCCCCCTCTCAATATAAACACCTGTGTGCCCCCAGTCAGAGACACGCCCATCTCCCCCTCTCAATATAAACACCTGTGTGCCCCAGTCAAAGACACACCCATCTCCCCCTCTCAATATAAACACCTGTGTGCCCCAGTCAGAAGACACGCCCATCTCCCCCTCTCAATATAAACACCTGTGTGCCCCAGTCAAGACACGCCCATCTCCCCCTCTCAATATAAACACCTGTGTGCCCCCAGTCAAAGACACGCCCATCTCCCCCTCTCAATATAAACACCTGTGTGCCCCAATCAGAAACACGCCCATCTCCCCCTCTCAATATAAACACCTGTGTGCCCCCAGTCAGAGACACGCCCATCTCCCCCTCTCAATATAAACACCCGTGTGCCCCCAGTCAGAGACATGCCCATCTCCCCCTCTCAATATAAACAATAAACACCTGTGTGCCCCCAGTCAAAGACACACCCATCTCCCCCTCTCAATATAAACACCTGTGTGCCCCCAGTCAGAGACATGCCCATCTCCCCCTCTCAATATAAACACCTGTGTGCCCCCAGTCAGAGACACGCCCATCTCCCCCTCTCAAATATAACACCCATCTGCCCCAGTCAGACACGCCCTTCTCCTCCTCTCAAAAATAACACTCATCTGCCCCAATCAGAGACACACCCATCTCTCTCTCTCAAAAATACCACCCATCTTCTCCAGTCAGATATGCCCATCTCCTCCTCTCAATATAAACACCTGTGTGCCCCAGTCAGAGACACGCCCATCTCCCCCTCCCAAAATAACACTCATCTGCCCCAGTCAGTCATGCCATCTCCCCATCTCAGACACACCTATCTCCCCCTCCCAAAGACACACCAACCAAAGACATGCATATCTGTCCATTTATGTACACATTCATTGGTCCCTGTCTCAAAAAACTGCTGTCTGTCTCTTCCTTCTGTCTCACGTATACATGCCTACTTGTCTCAATTACAATCACGCCCACCTGTCTCAGTAAAATCCACACCCACCTGTCTCAATTACAATCATGCCCACAGTGTCTCAGTAAAATCCACACCCACCTGTCTCAATTACAATCACGCCCACCTGTCTCAGTAAAATCCACACCCACCTGTCTCAATTACAATCATGCCCACAGTGTCTCAGTAAAATCCACGCCCACCTGTCTCAATTACAATCACGCCCACCTGTCTCAGTAAAATCCACACCCACTTGTCTCAATTACAATCATGCCCACAGTGTCTCAGTAAAATCCACACCCACCTGTCTCAATTACAATCACGCCCACCTGTCTCAGTAAAATCCACACCCACCTGTCTCAATTACAATCATGCCCGCAGTGTCTCAGTAAAATCCACACCCACCTGTCTCAATTACAATCACGCCCACCTGTCTCAGTAAAATCCACACCCACCTGTCTCAATTACAATCACGCCCACCTGTCTCAGTAAAATCCACACCCACCTGTCTCAATTACAATCATGTACACCTGTCTCAGAAAAACCACACCTACCTGTATCAGTAAACTCATGTCCACTTGTCTCGGTAAAAACCATGCCCACCTGTCTCAGTAAAAAGCACACCCACCTGTCTCAATTAAAAACACACCCACCTGTCTCAGTATAAAAAGCACACCCACCTGTCTCAATTAAAAACACACCCACCTGTCTCAGTATAAAAAGCACACCCACCTGTCTCAATTAAAAACACACCCACCTGTCTCAGTATAAAAAGCACACCCACCTGTCTCAATTAAAAGCACACCCACCTGTCTCAGTATAAAAAGCACACCCACCTGTCTCAATTAAAAACACACCCACCTGTCTCAGTATAAAAAGCACACCCACCTGTCTCAATTAAAAACACACCCACCTGTCTCAGTATAAAAAGCACACCCAAGGAACTTACAAGGAACTTTTCCTGCATTTGCAAGAAATTGTCTTTTTCTGTGATATTTATAAGCGTCAGCCCGAGAGATTGTGATGTAATACGATGTGTGTTTATAACTTGTAGCTGAACCAGAAAAAGGGATTTGAAGATGGATTGACTCAGAACAATAAACTACAGCTAGCTGTTCTCATTTGTCTTCCATTCCCCTCTCAAAAGGCTCAGCAGGCTTCCATTTGTAAAAAATAAATAAATAAAAATAAATAAATAAATAAATAACATACACAAACTCACTTTCGAAGCTTATCAGCGTGTGCTCATGAAACTCGCCGGAGTGTTTGCGTGGTGTTGGAGGACATACGGATGCTACATCCGTCTCTAAGATTAATTGAAGATGCAAAATGAGAGAAATTAAATGAAAACAAAAACCACAAATGTGTGATGGAGACAATCTGTCTCTCTTTATTCTGTCTGTCTGTCTGACACCTCGGCTGTGTGCTGAGGATAAACGACAGCGAGGACTCTGCGGTATCAGCACACGCTTCAGAACGCCCACAGAAGATGTGAGCTCTTCAGAAATCAATATTTCATAGCAGGATTTCTCCCACAGATAAACAACGGCTCTGTTGAAGTATCCTGCGTTTAAATAATGGATTGGGGAATAATCGGGATCAGCTAAGGACACTTTGACCGTGAACTCTTCACCCTGAGTTTGACTTGCACATCAAACAGCCTTGTTTCATCCTCACTGTGCTACACTGAGAGTGACTGTGAAGACTTCACACACTGGCCTTGAAGCTTGGTCCTCATGACCTGGAGCCTCTTTACAGAGCTGCTTCCCCGAGTCAGGCCTGAGACTCATAGCTGTGAAGACTGAGAGTTAATAATCTAGAGGTTATGAGTTTAAATCCCAGGAGATGATGCTGGGCTCTTGACTGAGAGCCTCACAGAGCCTCTACTCTCAAAAATGAGTGACATTATTTAAGTAGGTGCACCTGTTCAAGAACAAAATGGTTCCTCAAGGGTTCTTTAGATATTTAATGGATGTTGATTTCTAACATGGTTCCATGGTTTGTGAAGGAAGGAGGAAATCATCTGGTTTTCTGACTGGAGATAGCATTACATCATATCTGTTATGGTTCCTGTTTGGTTCCAACAGTAGTGAGTTTAGGTTTCTGGTCATGTCTCAGCCTCTGTCCTGTTAGTGGTTTACTATGTGATTGTGTCCAACTGTTCTGTGTTAGTCCACCAGGTTATCTGTATATATCATGTTGTTATCATCATAGTTTTAGGACGGTTCTTGGATTCTCCTGAATTAAAGCACTAGTGAGTTTACATTTAGGACATTTAGCAGCACTTGTGTTCTGACACACTGTCTACTCACTGCACATTACACACAGAAATAGTCCACCATGAACCTTTCTATCCTAACTACCCCCAGCCCAGGGGGGGCAGAAACACACTAACGATCCTCTTTAGCATGTCAGCCATCTTGAAAAGTTCAAACTGATGCTACTCATTGGAGAAAGAATCTTTAACAAAGATATGATTCAGGATGTATTCAAACACTTTCTCAGCACAAAACTAGACTCATCTGAATGCTTTCCAGTTCAACACTTAATAATAATAAAAACCGATCAAACTCTGAGCAGAGGAATTTGTTTGACACACCAGCAGACGTGTCTGTGTCTCGGCTGTCGGTTTCACTGATTGTTAAAAGGAAGAAAGTCACGACATGTTGAAGAGAGTAATAACATGATAACATGGCTAATTTTGTTATCATATCAGCGTGTACATGACTGTCAGAGGTCAGAGGTCATCTGTATACAATTCTGCTTGTTCCTCAAGCTTCGACACTGAGTCTTAATGAAAAAAGGAAGTGAATATTTCCAAAGTGCTCAGGCTGTCATACAGAATTCTAGCTACAGAAATATCCCCAAATATGAAAAGTAATTAAATTTCTGTTTATTATTCAGCTAATCAACAGCTCATATAAAATGAATGACACAAATATGAAGGAACTATCCAGCAGGAATGCCTTTCAGCTTTCTCAGACACTTTGGAGAAAAAAGAGAGTTGATTACATGTATAGATAACAAGCAAGATGAAGAATCCATCCATCATTAGCTTACATATGTGTTGATGTACAGTACGAGTCATTAACCTACAGGAAGTGCTGATTATGATGACTGGCTTGAATGAACGTACTGGTGTTTTTTGGTGTCGGTCTTTTCCAGCGATGATATGAAACCCAGTGACGTGCTTTAGATTTCAGTTTCAGGAGAGTTGATGAAATTGAGACTGTTCTTAGTAACTCTGAATTTTTGGAAGTATATCTTACAGAGCTGCTCTGATAGACAAGTTTAAAAACAAGGCGAGGGAACAAGTAACGCGAGGAATTCGTGAACGAGGGATGAGTGCCATGGCTGGTCATGAAAGGAGAACCTGGTGCTGAATCATGTTTGGCCTTCACACACTCACACACCACCAGCGGACGCTGATTAGCTGGCAACAGAGACGGGAAGCGGTGTCGAATGGCCACCAATTTCACACCGTTTGTTTCAGGAGTCTTGGCTGGTAAACAGCTCAGCGCTCCATTGATAAGCACTCCTAAAGCTCCACGTTCTTTGGGATTTGCTTGCATGCCAAAGCAGCTGGACGCTCTGGATGCCAGCCAATCACCACATCAGGAGCTTTAGAGTAACCAGAGCCAGTGTTAAACACAACACACTCTGAATGTACTGATGTCTGGGGACAAGAGCGATAAGCCTGATGAATAGAAAACAACTGGACACATTACACACTGCCAACAACGTCCAAAAATCTGAGTCCATTACCACAGGGACTGCTTTTATATTAGACAGGGGATCTGCCACACCAAAAGCCATGACTCTTCTCTTTATTAATAAGAAATGTATGTAATAGTATGTCATTTGTATGGTCTCCATGGATCATAGGGACCTGCCCCAACATGGCCTTGACCAATTAGACCACAGTTCCCGCCCAAATCCCTCTGCAATCAGACCACATTTCCCACCCCTAATTCCAGTGTGTAATCAATCTGAACTGATCAGACCACAGCTCCTACCCCACTGCAATCAGACCATCACAGTGTAACCAAGAGCGATGCAGTTTCAGCTATCAGGGCTACTGCCTGAAATTCCCATCCCAACTCCTACTCTAACCAATCAGAGCACACTTCTTGATTCAGACCACAGTTCCTGCCCAAATCCCACTGTGTAATCAATCTGAACAGATCAGACCACAGTCCCCGCCCCTCATCACAGTGTAACCAATAGCAATGCAGTTTCAGCCACCATGACTACTGCCAGAAATTTCCATCCTAACTCCTACTCTATCAGAGCACACTTCCTGTGATCCATCCCAATGCCCTACTTCTGCCTGGAGACTCATCACTTGGAGGTGTCAGTGGTGCTGAGGATAAACCACATGGAGCATGGAGATACATGAGACTGCTGTGGATAGAACCACTTAGAGAACATGGAGGTGGCTTTGGATGCCAATTGAGTGAATAGTTGATAACTTCAACGAGAATGAATCTCCTGAAGCACATTTTGACCATAGAATCCACAGTTCTAGTGGAGTAATGATTTATTATCCCACTCTCCACTGTCATGCAGATGAGGATGGTTCCCTTTTTGAGTCTGGTTCCTCTCAAGGTTCCTTCCTCATATCATCTCACGGAGATTTCACATCACACAGTGTTGATGTCCAGTGGATCAGTGTTCCAGCCGTCAGCCTGCGGTCATGTTGTGGAGTCTAAGGATCTGTAGATATATTAGATATTATTTAGCATGTGATATTTGTCATGGACAGGATCATGACTACAGCATCACACCAGCAGTTTAGCGCTAACGCTCTGCCTTATCGTCCCTCACGCTCTCAGTCTCTGCGTTATCTGTTGTGGCACTGTGGTTCACAATCATTTATAAAATGCTAAGTTTTTCATATGCGAGTAAATAAATCGCCTGTCCAGGATTTTTTCTTTTTTTGTTTCCACACCTGTCAGGAGAAAGCAATAGCTTTTAATCTGTGCATCAAGGCGACAGAGGAAAATAAACCCTCTCTCATTCTCTTCTTCTTCTCTCCTCCAGTGTTTATCGATAACCCCTTTCACATTCTCATTTTTCATTTCAGGACAGAGCGCTGTGTGTACGTGGAAGATTTCCAGGTTATGATACGAGCTAGTTTGAAAACTCAGGATCAGAGCATCTCAAAGCAGCTCAGACTTCTGATCTGAGTCCAATAAAAATTAGCATCTTCTCATTGCGTTGATATTCTGTCACATATGAAAGCTTAAACTTTGCGTCCTGGATACTGAAATTCAGCTGCCAAAGAAAAAAGGAAATATCTCAGGGCACTAAAAGTTAACACACTCCATGACTGGTCCTAATGACTTCTCAACCCAGTTAGTGCAGCATCCATGGCTGTTATAATGAGTTATGTAGCCTGTTATTTATACATTTAAGATTGACAGGATTAAGTATGATATATAACAGAATAATAAAAATGATCATGCATTATTAATTCAGGATTATCGAATAGAGTCTGCTAGCACACTACCTAGCTTACAAAGCTAGTTGGCAAGCCAACATTGCTCAGAATACAGGTTGCCATGGAAACCACAATTTAGTTTTTCTATGGCAGAACGAGTGGAGAGACCAGCGAGCTTGTAAGGATTCAGGTGTCATGGTTGGCAAAGTTCCCTGTTGGGCCACTAAGGTGCTTCTAGCAGGGGTTTTGTTTCTCTGTGCCAGGTGTGTTTTGTGTTGACATTTTAGCCCCGCCTGTTCCCGCCTCTGTTCACCTGTCCCTTGTGTTCCTTTGATTATTACCCTTATTTATATTGGTTGTCGTGCCTGTATTTGTTGCTAGTCCTCGTCGTTATTGTGAGTCTTTGCTCTGTGTTTTGGTTTTCTTCCCCTGTGTTCCTGTGTATGAGTGTTCCTATTTTGAATAAACCCCTGTTTGATGTCTATCCCTGCGTATGGGTCTGCTCCGTCTCGCCTGGTACCACCAGTACGTGACATCGGGGGGCGGAGTCAGTGTGCGAGGAATTAAACAAAACAGGGTGTGTGTGTGCGTTTATAGGAAAGTAATCAACAACTCTAAGCGTGTTATTCCTCATACACCACTGATCCTTTTTGTCCATTTAATGTGAAGCAGCCTTCAAATGAACCTGTGCTACTGTCAGAGCTGCTGTTATAGAGAATTAATCAACACCTTCTGACCAATCAGAGTGCAGCGGTGGAGCTGTACATCAGCACATAAAGATATGGATTATCAATTTCTGACCTCTGACCTGGACTTAAAATGTGACTAATGAAGCTTCATGATATCCGAAAGAAAAACCCTCGATATTTTCCTGCTCTCAGTAACAGAGTGGGAGAGAGAGAGAGAGAGAGAGAGAGAGAGAGGGAGAGGCAGATGGAGATTACCGAGCTGATGGGAAAACCAACACAAGGAAATGACACTGGTTCTTCTGGGTGTTTTCTTATATGCTTGTGTTTGGAGTTGATGATCGCTCGGGAAATCTTCACTCTGAGCTAAGAAAAGAGGCTTTCAGAACCTCAGGACTTCATCATTCATCACGTTGTTTTATGTTAAGGGCTGTCTTAAATTCTTCTGAGTTAAACATCATTTAATTTCTTATCAGTTCCTGATGAACGTTCATCAGATAGTCACACATTAGCTCATGGGCTCTGTCCTAAACCACCAGAGGAACACTAGAGCATTCCAGAGGAACCAAGAGAGAGGAGAGTACAGGAACAGGAGAAAGAACAGAGCAGACACTAAAGATTTGGGGATTGGTAGAAATAAGGGAAAAGGAGGATTGGGATCTACAGGAACAGGGAACACTTACACTATATAATCAAAAGTATGTGCACCCTCTCCATCACACCCATATGAGCTTCTTCTCCAAACTGCTTCCACAAAGTATGTAGCACACAGTTGTACAGAACGTCTCTGTGGGTGGAGCTTTACAGTTTCCTTCACTGGAAGGTGTGTGTGGAGGTGAAGGTTGGAGTGGAAGAGGTAGAGTGTCCTGCACAGAGCTCTGACCCCACTGTACACTTTTGGGATGAACACTATGTAGTGAACACGGTGTGGTTTGGGACATGAGGCTGAAGCTGGTTTAACCTCTGCTCTCTGTCTTCCAGATCAGAAGCACAACTTGCCATCGATTGGAGCGAGAGGGAATTCCAGCGGCAGACGTCGTTGAGTTAAAGGTTAGTCTCTGTTCTCTGGCTTCAAAGACTACGCACACACACACACACGCACACACACCCATGCACACACACATGCGAACACACACACACAAACACAGATTCATTAGAAATGCCAAAGGCTGGAGAGTTGCCTCAGCCATTCATTGCCCAACACCTGCACAGCTTTCATCCTCGCTTTGGCCGTCACTCGGTTATGACACACACACACACACACACACACACACACACACACACACACACACACACACACACACACACACACACACACACACACACACACACACACACACACACACACACACACACACAGAGCAAACAACATGCACGGCCCAGAGGAAAATCAATACTTATTCCACTACACTGATATATATTTATATAACTGTGTTCATTCAGTACATCAGGGCAATTTCGTTTTCTCTTAACACACACACACACACACACACACACACACACACACACACACATTTCTCCTTCCTTTGTCACAAACACATACCCATAATGTGTACGCTGTCTCAAGTGTAAGGGAAAAATAAGCAGATTTGCGAGTGCCAGCGTCTCGTCTCTCCTTCATGCATTGAAGAGTTGCACTAATGAAATATTGATCTCGTCTTCCCGCGAAGACACAAACACGCCCAGCTGAAATATGACGAGCTCGCCACACAGCGCATTCCAGCCCCAGTGCTTGTTGGGAAATAAATGTGGTACGGACATTTTGTTAAAACATTCTTTGAATCTTGTATTCCTAACACGTTAAACTCTAATTTGACTCTATCAGAAGAAGCTGTAAGCCGCGAGGAGCTGAGGATTAGCTCGACAGGAAACTGGAACACCGAGCTAAAACACCAGGAATGGAGGGAACTGGAAACATACACATGCTTTATAGAAAAAGAGGGAATGGTAAAATAAATAAAGGATGTTTCAGAGAAAATTAAATAAAGTGGGGAGGAATTAAATAAATGTGGAGTTAGGGAAACAGTGGGAATGTGGGCCTATGGAAACAGTAGGAATGTGGAATTATGGAAAACTTTGTAATGTGGGGATATGGAAACAGTGCACTTGGGAATGTGGGATTAGAGAAACAATTGGAATGTGGGGTTATAGAAACAGGGTGAATGTGGAGATATGGAAACAGTGGGAATGTGGGGTTGTGGAAACAGTAGGAATGTGGAGTTATAGAAACAATTGGAATGTAGAGTTATAGAAACAATTGGAATGTTGGGATATGGAAACAGTGGAAATGTGGGGTTTTGAAAACAATGCATTTGGGAATGTGGGATTAGAGAAACAATTAGAATGTGGGGATATGGAAACAGAGGGAATGTGAGGTTATTGAAACAGTGGGAATGTGGGGTTATGGAAACAATTGGAATCTGGGGTTATAGAAACAATTGGAATGTGGGGTTATGGAAACAGTGGGAATGTGGGGTTATAGAAACAATTGGAATGTGGGGTTATAGAAACAGTGGGAATGTGGGGTTATAGAAACAATTGGAATGTGGGGTTATGGAAACAGTGGGAATGTGGGGTTATGGAAACAGTGAGAATGTGGGGTTATAGAAACAATTGGAATGTGGGGTTATAGAAACAGTGGGAATGTGGGGTTATAGAAACAATTGGAATGTGGGGTTATAGAAACAGTGGGAATGTGGGGTTATGGAAACAGTGGGAATGTGGGGTTATAGAAACATTTGGAATGTGAGGTTATAGAAACAATTGGAATGTGGGTATATGGAAACAGTAGAAATGTGGGGATATGGAAACAGTGGGAATGTGGGGTTATAGAAACATTTGGAATGTGAGGTTATAGAAACAATTGGAATGTTGGGATATGGAAACAGTGGAAATGTGAGGTTATAGAAACAATTGGAATGTGGGGTTATAGAAACAGTGGGAATGTTGGGATATGGAAACAGTGGAAATGTGGGGTTTGAAAACAATGCATTTGGGAATGTGGGATTAGAGAAACAATTAGAATGTTGGGATATGGAAACAGAGGGAATGTGGGGTTATGGAAACAATGGGAATCTGGGGTCATGGAAACAATTGGAATGTGGAGGTATGGAAACAGAGGGAATGTGAGGTTATTGAAACAGTGGGAATGTGGGGTTATGGAAACAATTGGAATGTGGGGTTATGGAAACAATGGGAATCTGGGGTCATGGAAACAATTGGAATGTGGAGGTATGGAAACAGTAGGAATGTGGAGTTATAGAAACAATTGGAATGTGTGGTTATAGAAACAATTGGAATGTGGGTATATGGAAACAGTAGAAATGTGGGGATATGGAAACAGTGGGAATGTGGGGTTATAGAAACATTTGGAATGTGAGGTTATAGAAACAATTGGAATGTTGGGATATGGAAACAGTGGAAATGTGAGGTTATTGAAACAGTTGGGAATGTGGGGTTATGGAAACAATTGGAATGTGGGGTTATGGAAACAATTGGAATGTGGGGTTATGGAAACAATTGGAATGTGGGGATATGGAAACAGTGGGAATGTGGGGTTGTAGAAACAGTGGGAATGTGGGGTTATGGAAACAATTGGAATGTGGGATTATGGAAACAGTGGGAATGTGGGGTTATAGAAACAGTGGGAATGTGGGGTTATGGAAACAATTGGAATGTGGGGTTAAAGAAACAATTGGAATGTGGGGTTATGGAAAAAGTGGGAATGTGGGGTTGTAGAAACAGTGGGAATGTGGGTTTAAGGAAACAGTTGGAATGTGGGGATATGGAAACAGTGGGAATGTGGGGTTATAGAAACAGTGGAAATGTGGGGATATGGAAACAGTGGGAATGTGGGGTTATGGAAACAGTGGGAATGTGGGGTTATAGAAACAGTGGGAATGTGGGGTTGTGGAAACAGTGGAAATGTGGGGTTATAGAAACAGTGGGAATGTGGGGTTATAGAAACAGTGGGAATGTGGGGTTGTGGAAACAGTGGAAATGTGGGGTTATAGAAACAATGGGAATGTGGAGTTATAGAAAAATTGGAATGTGGGGATATGGAAACAGTGGGAAGGTGGTGTTATAGAAACAGTGAGAATGTGGGGTTATTGAAACAATTGGAATGTGGGAATATGGAAACAGTGGGAATGTGGGGTTGTAGAAACAGTGGGAATGTGGGGTTATGGAAACAATTGGAATGTGGGTTTATGGAAACAATTGGAATGTGGGTTTATGGAAACAGTGGGAATGTGGGGTTATAGAAACAGTGGGAATGTGGGGTTATGGAAACAATTGGAATGTGGGTTTAAGGAAACAGTTGGAATGTGGGGATATGGAAACAGTGGGAATGTGGGGTTATGGAAACAATTGGAATGTGGGGTTATAGAAACAGTGGAAATGTGGGGTTATGGAAACAATTGGAATGTGGGTTTAAGGAAACAGTTGGAATGTGGGGATATGGAAACAGTGGGAATGTGGGGTTATGGAAACAATTGGAATGTGGGGTTATAGAAACAGTGGAAATGTGGGGTTGTAGAAACAGTGGGAATGTGGGGTTATAGAAACAGTGGGAATGTGGGGTTATGGAAACAATTGGAATGTGGGGTTAAAGAAACAGTGGAAATGTGGGGTTATAGAAACAATTGGAATGTGGGTTTAAGGAAACAGTTGGAATGTGGAGATATGGAAACAGTGGGAATGTGGGGTTATGGAAACAATTGGAATGTGGGGTTATAGAAACAGTGGAAATGTGGGGATATGGAAACAGTGGGAATGTGGGGTTATGGAAACAGTGGGAATGTGGGGATATGGAAACAGTGGGAATGTGGGGATATGGAAACAGTGGGAATGTGGGGTTATGGAAACAGTGGGAATGTGGGGTTATAGAAACAGTGGGAATGTGGGGTTATGGAAACAGTGGGAATGTGGGGTTGTGGAAACAGTGGAAATGTGGGGTTATAGAAACAATGGGAATGTGGGGTTATAGAAACAATTGGAATGTGGGGATATGGAAACAGTGGGAAGGTGGGGTTATAGAAACAGTGGGAATGTGGGGTTATTGAAACAATTGGAATGTGGGGATATGCAAACAGTGGGAACGCGGGGTTATGGAAACAATTGGAATGTGGGGAAATGGAAACAGTGAGAATGTGCGGTTATGGAAACAATTGGAAGGTGGGTTTAAGGAAACAGTTGGAATGTGGGGATATGGAAACAGTGGGAATGTGGGGTTATGGAAACAGTGGGATTGTGGGGTTATGGAAACAATTGGAATGTGGGGATATGGAAACAGTGGGAACATGGGGTTAAAAAAACAATTGGAATGTGGGGTTATGGAAACAATTGAAATGTGGGGATATGGAAACAGTGGCAATGTGGGGTTATGGAAACAGTGGGAATGTGTAGTTATTGAAACAATTGAAATGTGGGGATATGGAAACAGTGGGAATGTGGAGTTATTGAAACAAATGGAATGTGGGGATATGGAAACAGTGGCAATGTGGAGTTATGGAAACAGTGGGAATGTGGAGTTATTGAAACAAATGAAATGTGGGGATATGGAAACAGTGGCAATGTGGGGTTATGGAAACAGTGGCAATGTGGGGTTATGGAAACAGTGGGAATGTGGAGTTATGGAAACAGTGGGAATGTGGGGTTATAGAAACAGTGGGAATGTGGAGTTATTGAAACAAATGGAATGTGGGGTTATAGAAACAGTGGCAATGTGGGGTTATGGAAACAGTGGGAATGTGGGGTTATGGAAACAGTGGGAATG